>OX387287.1:10179968-10779968 GCA_947562105.1 Shargacucullia verbasci
CTTCGGAGCATCTATTTACGGAGCGTTTTTAATCCGCTTGAGTTCTTGTAATTGAGCTGTTGTAATTACATTTTAGATTAACGTAGCTGTGTGGTGTATAATTGTGTATGTGTTAGTGATTTTGCTTAATTCGTTTTGTGAAGAGATTTTCATAAATGAGTGGAGATTTTTGGAATATTTTATTCCACACTAGCGACCCGCCCCGGCTTCGCACGGGTGCAATTTACTAATTAAGAAATTGAGTTTTCCAGTAAATATTACGAAAAAAATCTTTCATACAAATTTAGGACAAAATTTAATTACAATTACAAACACAAAATTAAATTTACAATTACAAACACAACAAAAAAAGAATTAGCCAAATCGGTGCAGCCGTTCTGAAGTTATGCGCTTACATACATTTTTGGCAATTGATTTTTATTTATATAGATTATAGGGAAAAATATGTCTGCATATATAATTTGCGACTTATTTCAAGAAAACTTTTATTATTTAATTATTTATTCATCAGAATATTTTTATATAGGAAAATATACATGTTGTACTTATTTTTTTAATTTGGTTTAGGATAATAAGTTCCTATAATACTCAATTCATGAATGCAGTCGGATACCGGATACCGGTGATCAACAAGCAATAGTTTAGCGGGATTTAAAACTAAAAATTCTAATTGCATATCTTGTAGATCATAGATATCCGCAAAGTAACGCCTGATTCCATTTATTAATAGATTTTCTATAGTATTCTTTCTAATTTTTTGTAAAATTAATTACGATGTCACACTTGTACCATCCGTCGCGAAATTCCACCTAAATTTTCCATGCATATAATAACAATAACACTCAAAAATAATAAAAGCGAAAACGTATTGTTGATAACATAAAACTTTGTCGAGGCTTTGACGGCTTGCGGCCGGAAATGGAAGGGACAAGGGCAGACGGCTTCCGGTCCAGAGGGTCGCCGTTGTGACAACTAAGCAAAAACAATCTAACAGGCCATATTGGAAGGAAATTAACGTACGTAAATCATGATAGTGGGAAAACATGTTAGCTTTTACTTACAATTAGCTTTAAAGGTGTATTTGTTTCTTCTGGATTAATATGAGCTCTCTCTGACCCGTTTATTTTAATAACCCATCATATAATATGAAGAATGACAGCTTAACTGAATTATTGGAACCAACGTGACATGCTGGACATTATATGGTTGGAAAACAAAAAAAATATTGCCACCCTATTAGAGCAAGTCAGTTAGTGCCATGCACATTAGGGTGTCCCGTTCATATATGAAAAAAAAAAAATTTCAAGGTACGATATCACAAGAGGTATCAAAATTTGCGGAATTGTACCCAAATTACGAAAAATTTAATAAAACTGCAGTTCTTTCTCATATTCAGGGCTCTACCACTCCTTGAAGTTTCGTAAATTTAACTTTTTTACACAACTAAACGGTATGTCTAAAATAATACAAAAATCAATTTTAAAACGTATTTTAGAACTGAAATTTGTGTAACAAGGCACAAGAAAACATATCGATGAAGAAATATATATAATATATGGCAAAAACCTATAATTTAAATTTATTTTTGTGCCCAACATTTGGCATTTCTGTTCGAGATTGCAACCTGTTCCTTATAAAGCCGTCTCTAGAAGTAGCATCAGTTACACTTTGGGAGACCTCTCTTACTACTTTAACACATCTATCCACAGATTATGTATGACAAGGAAAGTCATCACAAGACATCTTTTGCTTGATTAGGAACCAAATCGGGGCATATACTTTAACCACGTAGTTAACAAGCAAAAGCAAATTTTCTGATGTTGTGTGAGTACTGACGTAAAGTCTCAGTATACGATTAACCAAAGTAAGCCATCTCGAGTGCGCCATTTTTCCGGATTGACAGTTTGCCAGCTCTGGAGTTCAAGAACCAGTTGATACAGCTTGACATATACCATAAAGATATTTTTGATCCGTACTTAGTTCATCGACCACATTTGTCGACAAGTCAGGGCAATTACCGACCACCGTACAAAAGGGAACCGTGTTATTATTTTTGCAACTAGCTTATTATTTTCCAATCATCATCATCATCATCAGCCAGAAGACGTCCACTGCTGAACGAAGCCCTCCTCCAAGGGAGGGATTTGCCATAATCCCCACGCTTGGCAGGCGGATTGGAGATCGCAGTGGCTCACCGATTAGTGAGAGGACGCTGCTGCCCATCCTCCGATGTCTGGCCGCAGTTTTAGGACGTACACGGGTCACAATATTTTCCAATAGGTCCGCAATATTCTCTAGGGCCTGAAGTGCAACCATCTAGGGTCAAAAATAAATGGCGAAGTGGTTATTCATTGGCATGAAGCAAACAAACACACCATTGTAACGGTCTCTCTAAATAATCCTCTAAGTAATGAATCACGCCACCCTTCCAACCAGTGTTTGTTACAGGTCTATCACATCCAACACAAATTACGTCTTACAAATTACAACCTGTTATGATTGAAAAAATAATGGGTTTCTGGGGAAGATTCATGTACTGAATCCTCATCGAAATTTACTGAGATAGAATCGCTTTTACGAGAAGTATACGTCTTCTTTGCTGCTCTGATTGACTCTTCAGTTTGCCTCTGCTGTCGTCTCATTAATCTACCCGTTTCTTTTCTATCAATACCGCTTATAACCATTTACTTGTGGTTTCTTTGATCCAGCAAAAAAGTTATTTCATTGATGGGAACTTTTTTAGGTTTTAAACACGAACAATATTCAAATGAAGTACATTTACAAGCAGCGATGTCAAATAGCTTCTCAGATGACTTGAACAAATACTGCAATTTGTTTTCAAATTTATTGTTTTGTTTGCTTTTAGGATATCTCTTCAAACTGAGGTACTTTTCGAAACTGGATTAATTTAACTGAATAACTCGTTCCTTAGTTACTATTGGAATAGAAGCTTTAATCCAAATCTTGTTGATCTCTTCAAAAACAATCCAAAAGACTTCTGAATTAGATGGATCTTTCCCATTACACTTCAACTTCAGGTCATTTCTAACAAATAAAATAAATTTAATGACGTCCTTTAAAGTTGGTAGCTGCCGATCGTCAAGTTCTTTGTATGGTCCCAATATAGCACAATTAGTCTCACTACGCCTCGAACTCATCATTTAATAATCACAAAATCCTCTTTTAACACGTTTTTCAACACTATAACAACCGTAATAGTACTTTTATAGCATAAAAGAATACTGCGATTAAGAAGAAACACTCGGGAGTCAAGTTTAAATTTGAACGTTTTTGCAGGTCGAAATCTATCAAATCAAAAGTTGTCGGGAACTCGTAGTTGCATGCAAATCGGAATTCAGTGTGTCTATCACACCTAATAATAACGAAAAAGTAATTATTTCGTGAATATGTAGTTAAGGAGCGTTAATTAAGAATAGTGAAATATGAATAGTAAAATTGTATATTTTTTTTACTTTGAAGACCGGTAGAACCCTAAAGATATAGTTTAATTTTATTTTTTAAATTAGTTTTGTAATCTATGGTCAAAAACACAAATTTTAAGAGGTCTTGCGTTAAGAAAATCCAAAATTTTTTTTTTCGGGACACCCTAATGCACATATGTAGGCATAAACTGACCTTGAGGCATTGCAATATTAGGCTATAGATATTTAGGCATTGTTACAACGTTTTGAGAAAGACCAGTCTGATGATCTGTTCTTAGTAGACTATCAAATGACTGGATTTACTTTTGTCATAGAGCAACAATCTTATGTCCAAACAGATATGAAATGCTTTTCCTAAAACGTGGTAGTGTGGTGATGTGCAACGTTTAGGACTAAATCCAACGTGACAACGTGCGCTTTATTTCTGTTTACAGAAAGAACCGGAAAACAGATGTTTTACATTAAAAAATTTTGTTGATGTTTTACATTATTACAGGAACGACAACGAGAAAGCCTTTAAGCACCCCCACTACCTCCGCTTTCAAATAGCAAATGACGCCATTGAGTAAATCTTCAGATCTGAACAAATAATGTTCGCCATACATCTCTGGCTACAACTTAATACACTGGACGGATCAAAGGACCCACATACGGAACCGCTTCGAGCTTAGAATAAACCAATTATGAGTGAAATATTAGGGATCAGTCCGCCCCATGAAAGCCTTTGATCACACGTTGCTAACTGCTTATATTTCTTTCCGGCCTCAAGCGAGAAAGGAGAAGCCACCAAAGACCGGTGAAAATATAAGCGAAACTCTTAATAAATTACAGAAATTGGTGGCCACGAGACTAATACCCCCGGAATGGGGAATAAGCCGGTCGTAACGTCGGTTAACTGCGCGTGCCGAGTAATCATTTTCGGACAGGATATTTACTTCCGTCTGTTCTCCTGATATACGACAACTGCAGCGCTCTTATTAAAAGGATTCTTGTTGAGAAAATAGTGGGTGCTACTGCAAATAACGTAAACCTTAATCATATTGTGCACGTAATGAAGTTGAGCGCGGAAAGTAACCGAAATTCGAGTATAAATAAATTAAGTGCGATCAGCACGATGACGGCCATCGCTCCATTTTCAATTAGAGTGAAAGCTGGGGACGATATGGATATTTTACGAAATGGGAAAATAATCGAATTTCGACTGAATAATGAGAGGACCCTCGGCGTACGTCCATGAATGGCGACCAGGAGAGCATGGCAACACAAAGGGTATTTAACTCGTACTTAGTACTTTTTGTCTGCCACCCCCCACCGCGCCGGCCCGCCCCGGCCCCAACGCGATTATATTGTCGTTATCGCCCTATAACGTATGCAGAATAAAACATGTATTATCTATATTGCCAGCATCCATTTACCCGGTTTCATTCGCTGCTAATCCTTTGATTTATACTTTGCCGTTGAAATATAGCCGTTGGCCGCAATATATTTAAATTATTCCAGCAGTCAATTAACGAGATAGCTTTTGCTGCTATGTAGGTCGCGATGTGTTCACCGGGACGTAACAAACGAACTGAATTTGTACATTGAAATTCACAGAGTTATTAAAAGCAAATTTGCGGTTGACTAAACCGAATGAAACAATTTTCAATTTGGAGGTTATTTAATAAAGGTTGCATGCGTAAAAGTTGAAGGTATTCGCGGTATCTGCGCCCGCGTGCTTATTAGTGAAGTCAAACACACCTTTTTAAACTAGGCCCCTCGGGTATAACGTCGTATATTTGCACAGGCAAATTTCCTACAAACATTCTATTGATACAAATAATTCTCGGAAGGGAGGACTATATTTCACCGGCGGTTTTTGTTAAGTCAACGCTGGCAGAAAAGTTTTTAACTAACTTTTTCGCGTTTCGTTAAAAAGCGGCGAGGATTAATACGGGCGTCGGTCGTAATACTTATTTACAATAATCCGACTTGTGGGAGAGCGCATGAATTGTTAGAATAAATTTCGTTTTCAGACGTGTTCTCCTAGGGCTGTATTACGGCCGCGAAATTTATCGATATTTATTTTCTTGAGAGACTTTGTTGTTGTCTCGTACTCGTACGTTACAAGTGTCCACTTGTTTCTAACTTTTCTTTATTTATGAGTTTACTTTTAGTTTAGTTTTTCCTGAAGATTTTTTATGGAAATACAACCTCAATAATAGAAAAACCACGATGACCACCTGATTCAAAGTGAAATTACAGTGGAAAAATTGTTAAAAAAAAATGATTTGCAACTTCGATCTAAAAAATCCAGTTCTTAGTGTAAATCTATCGACTGCTTCTAACTAGGACAACACTACATTGTTACCTACGTATGCAGATCGTAAAACCGCGCTTTAAAAATTAGATACGTGCTCAGTCCACGGCGCCCTTTTGATAATCCCTAAGAATTCTCTCGGTAATGATACGTCCATTCGTATGGATATTCCCTTTATCTGTACCTTCGGCTCCACGAATTCGGGGGACCTCATAATTAGAGCTCATCGGAAAATATGGCCTGCTTTTTGTATATTTTCTGGCATATTTATTTTTTATACTTAGGTAGTTGAGTAATGCTGCCCCAACTGTATGTAGCTATTTTTCCTTTTTCTGGCGATGGATTTTCTTTTTACATAGCATCACGCCTGTTTTCTCCAAAGGACCATGGCGTTATTGAGTACCTTCTAATAAAGGGCCAAGGCTAATGGCGTCTATCAACTTTGGGCTGCTCCTGAGAAATTCAATACAGACCTAATAACACTACCCGACCCTGGAATCGAACCCTAAGACCTCACGCTTAGCGGTCAACACTTGACCAGTGGACCAATGAGGCAGTTGGAAAAACATATATAATAATATCGCCACATGATACCCGGATCATGCGCATGACTGGTAGTAGTTATTTTAGCTACGGTCTGATATGATAAATCGAACTTGGTTTTATTCACTGCCAATCATAAACCTATATAACCTATAAAGTAAAGAAGAACAGTACCTAAGCTCAATAAATAATAAAAAAACAAAACTAAAAACCTTCAAAAGTCCCATTCGTTTAAATAGACGCGATATCCTATATTACCATATTACGGCCAATCACGAACGGGGTGGATACTATAACATTTGCATACTGCGACGGGAAATCTCATGATTAACATTTTTATTAAACAAGGATTAGCTGTAATCCTTTTTTATTCGACAATTAGTACCGTTATCGTGGTGGACGATGTCGTAAAGAGTTGAAATTGCTACCTATCGCCTTAGTAATTAACGAAATTGCTCTAACGCCAGAGATAACCAACCTTAAATCACAGTTTTTTTTTTTCTTTCATCTTTATAAAGTGCTAATTGAGCTCCGAATCCGAACAGACTGAGTTTATTAGCGTTTCTTCAAAAACAGTGTTTTATAGTCTTCAGTAATTTCTCGAATAAAAATACGAGAAAGCTCATACTTTCTCTTTTACTTGAGTTCTAACTTCATAAAGCTAATTTTGATTTTTTCAAGTAAATTGAGCGTTTTTTTACCGTATATTTTATTCGTCTATGCGAGAATATTAAAGGCAAAATTATTTTTGAAAGACTTTTATCATTAATGACATGAACACTAGTATAAATACATGAAATCTATTATTATAAGATTTGTAATAAGTTCGCAATTTTCATAAGTTTGTTTTTAATTCAAGTAGATAAAATTAAATTTACTTGACTCAATGAAAGCAATCAAAATAATGAAAATGTATTAGTTTATAAATCCAAATTCACTGCTTTAATCATAATTCACATTTTGTATACTCTGTCCTGAATTTGATAAATATTTTTCATATAATTTCTCATAAAAATCATTAAACTCAAAACTCCTATCCAAATTGCAATAAAAAATAATCAAAAATGTTCTTGATTAAAAAAATATAATTCAACGTTCTATCACTAGCGACGAAGGGGTTAAAATTATCGATTTCAATAAGTCGCCACTGGACTTCGTGAATTTTTAACTAGCCCTTTATATTCCGGACACAAAGGAAACTAGAGACTCATTTGTTAAGCGACAGGTGGCAAATAATGTTCGTACCTATATACGTACTACATACTTACCTAATAAGTTGATACCAATTAAAATTCAAACAAATAATTTGAAAAAATCATTACAGGCTACATGGACCTTGAAAATGGGCCTCAATACACCATAAATTACAAGAAAATGACATCACTGGACTGCCTCGGGTCTAGTGGTCGCAAGCGCGAATGCTAAGCGTGAGGTCCTGTATGATGGGTACTCGTGATAATATAAAAAACGACATGAGGAAGATGGCCACAAACAGTTGATTGGTTTGCCAAAAAGATCGATGATTCTTTTACTATCCACAAAAAATATAATTTAAAATTTAAAAGTAACTCAGTCTGTTTATTACCTCATCTTTTACTACAGAACAAATCATTATGAAATTTTACAAAGAGGTAGCCTGGGACTTTAAGAAGGACATACCTAGATTATTTTTACTTTCGCAATAAAACACTAATAACATAATAAGTACAAAAAAAAATACACTCCGGCGAAGTCGCAAGCAATAGCTACTATAAAATAAAATAAACATTGTCCACAATTACATATGTGCATACATAGCATTACGCCTGTTACCCCCGAAGGATTTAGACAGAGGTGTACTATTATAGACTCACATTTCACTGATGCCGTTATTGAGTCCCATGTAATAAAGGGCCAGCCCTCTGACAATTATCCACTAGTATCCACAAAAAGCCTCCCGTAGTGATCTTGATGATTGGCTACTTTTCCCACCACTGCATAATCATACCTAAATGAGCTCATGTACTGATTAAAAAAGAAGAAAAATTAATTTCAAAACGTCCTCGGACTAAGGATTAAACTGCGACGTGGATAGTCCTTATTTCTTTCACTTGCATTGTAAAGCAATACGATTCTGCTTCCACTTCAAACAACCCCTAACAAACTTTGGTTTTAAAGAAAACCTTTCAACTTCAAACTTTATACCTACGATAAATATAAAGTCTCACTTATTCACGAAACGAAATCGTAAAGACGTTTCGTTTCCTCTAATATCACCAATTCTACGGTATCACCTATAAAATATGAGTTTTCGTCTTGGAAACGTAATAAACTATTGGTTTACGATATTATACGTTGTAACATTTGAATGGGCAATGGCCATACGACGTGACCAAAAACTTTAACGCCACTCGCGTTTATTAAATTTCACTGAGAATTAAGCAGTAAAATTTTACTTTACGAGTTTTACGCTGTTACCAGTGGTTGGGAGCGCACAGCATTAATATTAATATTGTATGATATTTTATTTATTTATGGCTTAATTAATTCTTTAAGCAGGGTGAATATGTGTTTGTACTGTTTTTTATATCTGTATTTTATTCAATCGTTGCCCACACTGATTTCTCCTGTATTGTGTATGTAACGAGCATAATCCTATATGTTATAAATGTGAAAGTTTGTGAGGATGGATGGATGGATCTTTGTTACTCTTTCACGCCAGAACAGCTGAACGGATCTGGATGAAATTTGGCACAGAGATTATAGTCTGGAATAGCACATAGGCTACTTTTTATCACACAAATATACTGGTTCGTAAACCACGCGGGCGAATTCGCAGGCGGAAGCTAGTATCTCATATGCACATCACACGCAGACCAGCAACTAAGTATCGGTAGAGCATACAAATAATTTGATTCCGTTTTCATCGAACCCACAACACAGGCAGGCGCTTAGCTAGTGCAGTGCTAGTGTAGTCAAATCATTGTAGCCCTTAACCGACGCGAAGTACGACTCATTAGAAAATCTATTGTATGCGGTGTCAGTGCCCGTTACCACTAATTATTATCATTAACATTTTTATTTAACATGGCATATGTCTCATTCAATCTAAAAGACACTCTGTTCTCACGATATAATGTCTGAAATTTACTGAAATCTATTCCTTTTACAAAGGTATCTGAATCAGAATATATCGCGATATGTTTTCCGTCTCAAGAAACACACAGTGCTATGCAATAAGCTTTAAACACAATATGACGTACACATCTCGAGAATTCCTCTTGGAATTGTTTTATTTCCACATCTCAAAGAGCCGCGATATAAAATTCCTAGAAGTGTCGATAACCTCATAGACGAGTCTGATTTATTCGTACCGCACACCTGCATACGCCAGTCACTAAGACGTAGGACTTCTTTCTATCAAAAGTTATACACAACTCGCAAGCGATTTGCTCAGATGCGGCAAGTTAGAAAAGAAGGTTTGTTTTGAATGTTAGCAATGAATGACGGCACGGTTGGTGCAGTGGCTAAGAGATAGCGTTCTGCACCAGGTGTCGCGAGTTCTATTCCCGGACGGAACTAATATTTGTATGATCTACAGATAGTTGTATCGGGTCTGGTTGTGAGTAGTGAAATGTATGTTTGTAAACTGTACCCACGATACAGGAGAAATCCCAGGGAAGGGCAATGTTTAAACAAAAATTATTTTGTACCTTTAAATTAACACTTGATTTACCAGTTTTGTAGACTGTTCGTTACTTACTATTGGTGTAAATAGGCTAGACGAGTCATTAGAAGGCAAACTAACCAAACTCCTAGCTACAATCGGACCGGAGTAATTAAAACTGTCGCTATAGCCGAATTCGGCTTTGATGTCGACTATATAAGTCCCTTCAAGCATCGATACAATTCATAAAGGAAGTATATGCCTTTATTAGAAACAGATTAAATTTTCTTGAGATCTGATTTTATGGATTGTTTTATGTCCATAAAATCCTAAGAAAACATTATAAATGTGTAGTTACCCAGTATAAGTAAGTAGCGACCCGCCCTGGCTTCCCACGGGTAGCACTAATTATCTATAGCCAAATAATTTGTAGGAAGCATATGACACAAAATTGACAAAAAGCCAAAAAAAAAAATTTTATTGATTTAATCGAAACCAAACATCGCAAGATCTCCCGCTGGGCTAATGTGCCTCAAATTTTCATTAAAATCGCTCCATCCGTTTTAGAGTCCATAGGGACCACATACACATATTTATTTATATATATATATATACTAGCGGACACGACAGATGTTGTCCTGCCCGAATCAAAAAAATTTAATCCTATAACTCGATCACAGCGCCACCTACCGGATCCAATTGTGTTTTCAAACCATCCAGGAGCCCATTGAAATATACACACAAAATTTCATCCAAATCGTTCGAGCCATTTAGGAGGAATTAGGTGACAAACACACGTACAAAATAATTATATATGTATAGTAAGATAATACATATAGATTACCTCTTTGACTTGACTGTACACTGCTGTAGCTAATATGTTTAAACAACATACACAATTGCAACATCATGCAAGTACGCCTTTTGGCTGTTGATTTGAAATAGGCCAACCATTTTTTTGATAGCCAAAAAAGTTTAGTACCTTTATTGAACTTTTTTATTTTGTCTGACGTCCCTTTACCTTTACATACCTTAAATCTTACTTGCACCTTATTTGAACGTCCTTAAAGTAAATATTGCCCTAATATATTGGCAAGAAAGGGTTCGTACTTCTGTTATTCACCTGTCTTTCGTGATTTCCATCGAGCGCAATCTCCTGGGGCGTAACTCGTTTAACGTCAAGACAAACACCTATTCAGGAACGCATAGACAATACCGTGTGAGAGTTCAAGTTTATTACTTGAGGTGACAAAGACAAGGGAAATTTTCTATCAGTGAATGACCGCTGCTGAACTTAGGATACTTAATCAACCGCTTCAATCAAATTAATCCCTGACGAATTAGGCACAGGAGTACCTACCATGATGCCATTATTTATCATCCTATGTAATCCATCCTATTCTCATCTACCATTCCGATCCATTCCAAACCTTACCAAAGGATTTCATAACAGAAAAATACGATTTAGCTATAAGACCAGGGATCGAAACCAGCACCATACGATCACCAGCCGTGCTTGCGACGCATTTGCATGATTATAGTGTTGTAATTAGTATATAGAAATATGCTACCAAATGTCCATCCTTAAGGAACTCCATAGTTAAAATATTATTCAATTAAAATTCGAGTTTATTGCTCCAGGTGACAAATATATAAAATTTATCGTTTTGTATCCACCCGCCCCCAATTAATCTCGTTGGTTGGTGTCGTATATCAAAACTGCGCCATTTTTGTTGGCCACCACTGCAATCACTATAAATTCGTGAGTTATGAGCCCCGCCTTACACTGTAAGTTAAAGTTCGTTTGTCAGCAAGTTTAGACGTAAAAAATGATGATAAAATTACGAGTACTTACCTACCATATATAAAGATATTTTTTTTAAGTGTGAGACTTCACCAAATAAAAGGTCGTAGAGGTGACAAAATTCTACTTTCGACACAAAGAAGAAGAAAATATCTGTTTCTTTTTTGTTACGTCGCACAATGACACACAAAATGACATAATAATGTACCTATTATAGTAACAATCTCATATAAACAATATCAGTTTACAATCGGAAATTATTTCAATATAATACTGCAATTGCAATAGAGCACATGCAATCTTTATTGTGATTCTTGCCTCATATTATATCATAATAAATAATGCCCATAAAAAAGTATTAAAATTTCATAAAGACTATTAATGTTCTATTCATGTTTTTACTGAAGGATTTTACAAATCTCTAGACATATTACGCCCATTAAGCGCTCCTTAGGACAATTAATTAGTATAATACGGCAATTTCAAACGCAAATCTCCATGAAGTTCTAAATGAATTATGTTTGTTCTTAAAGAGTTATCATCCTCCTAATTATCGCAGCAATAAAATTAAGAAACTTTGAGTTTAATGTTGCAACACTAAATTATACATAAAGAATTGTGTAAAATTTTATTATTGCACTTTAATGCGATTCAGGGTAACGATCTCTAAGGCCACGCCTACTCTCTTTTGCGGCGAGACAATAAGTTTTTACGAGCTGAATAGAGGCGAAGATTGGAAAAAATTCAAAGCACTTTTTGTCGAAATTCGTAAAAAAATGTTTTGTATTGTGAGTGGCACACAATGGTGGATGGAGGAAATGAGAGTCTGGGCGTAGCGGTGCTCAATTTAACTGGTACCCGCTCTGCCGCCCGCCCAGCCCCCGCCCGCCCTACCGACACCCGCCGCCCCGGCTTGCATATTGTGTATATGCACGCAATGAACAATCAAGCTAAAGATGTGACACTTCATTACATTGTGCTCACTTAAATACTAATTGGGTGAATTTAGAATATACTAGCTGTGCCCGCGACTTCGTTCGCGTGGATGTCGGAACTTAAGAATGTATTTTTTAGTGAGACCAAATGCACTTAACCCTACTTTTTTCTAAAATAAAAGAATTTTTCTAAAATAAAAGTAGCCTAAGTTACTCCTTATTACATCAGCTACCTGCCAATAAAAGTCCCGTCAAAATCGGTCCAGCCATTTCAGAGATTAGCCTATACAAACAGACAGACAGAAAGACAGACAGACAGACAAAAATTGTAAAAAATGTTATTTTGGTGTATGTACCGTATATATATTCATATGCATGTAGTAAAAAACTGTTATTTCAATATTACAAACAGACACTCCAATTTTATTTATATGTATAGATAAACCGTACTAAATTAGCGAGAAAATACTTAACTCTAATTAGGCAGTAATTTAAAGCAATTAACTATTAAACTAAAGTTTGTAAGCTAAATTAACTGAAACTAACAATCTTTAAATACTTTGATAACGCCTCTACTTAATAAATAACAACATCTAGTAACTAACACATTAATTTCACAGACTAATTGCTAATTTAGAACAGAGTTAATTACATTACAAACTATAAATTTCTGATAAGTACTAGAATATCAGACATGTAAAGGATGTTGATATAAATTTTCCCAAACAAAACACGGTCGCTAATCTAATCTACGTGCATAACGCAACGCGCCGCGCGCCGGCCGGCGATGCTTTGTGCCGCACGGTTCGCTGAAATTTAATGTTTCGCCCGTGTACCAGACCCTTTGAAGGCTCCCATATTAGCCGCCGCCTATTAGCATAAAACCCATAATGGCACCACCTAAGCTTTTAATTAATTACTGGCCAGATACCGGGAAGTTTCAACGGCATATGAACAAAACTCTCATCTTCTTTTTTATTCAATTTGCATATTACAAGTAACACAAGAGTAAACAAACGAAACGAACGTTGTAATTAAACAATTCCTGGGTGAAAGCACTCTCTTCCATATTTTTTTGTTTGTTAGTTTTTTCACTATTAAAATGTAATAGCAACACGAAATGTAAGCAGCGACTCCGACGATGAAAAACTCATAAATGTTAACGGAAAATAAATAAAAAAAGCATCGACTGAGCAAACAATCTCCGGCAAAACTAATTTATGCGGCGCAGTCGTTGGGGCTCGAGTAAGATGCTTGAGGAAATCTCTCTTTTATGTTTTGGCAAAGGTTTAATATAAAAATTACTTTTCGCATTATCATGTGTGCCTGGTAGGCGCCGGGGGATCATGGCGGAGTCGCAAGCCGCTGAGGGCACGCTTTCCGCTTCTCGGTGGATTATCTCATGCGTGACAGCTGTTTCAGTCTCTGCGGTCCTGGTACTTATAACGAGGACAGTTAGGGTATCGAGTGTATTATTTTTGCACGTTTATTTTACGCCCTGGTAGAGTAAATACGGTATGAATATTGCTAATGAATGCGTAATTAAATTGCATAATTTAACGTTTCGTTACACCTTTATTTACTGAATACAATTTCATAACCTTTTAAATGGTATCCTGTGACTGACGTTCATCATTTAACCACCACATTATTTTTATTAATTAACTGATATTTTCACTAGCCTTATTCAACCTTTAACTATAAAAACGGATATAATAAATAATACTAAATAATGATCTACACTACTAAACACAAAGATAGCGGTTTCATAGATTGAATACAAAAATTATACAGAGATATTATTACGTCTAAACAAGGCACACCCCTATTTCTATCTCCAAATCTAACTTTTTATCGCTCCATATGTAGACGTTTGATTCCGCTGATCCCCTAGTATTCCTTTGATTATTGTATTACGAAAAACGAGGGCAAGGAGAAACGTCGTGTTGTGCACTTTTTGACGTCATATAATCTATTTATTGTCAGCAAGTAATGAATGATGTTTTGCATGGTTGCCGACGCGAGTGTTTTTCGCTTGTTAAAAGGCACCCCGGATATGACATTGCTTTCATGTGAGTAAGCAATCAAAAATGAGTTTGCATTAAGAGTTTTTTTTTTTGACAATTTATTGACTTAGATAGGATGAAATTGTTTCGGTTTGTTTTCGTGGTTGTTTATGAGTTATGTGTAAAAAGTGAAACTCCGAATTGAACAAACAATCGAAGCTTGTAGGAAGATCCTAGAAATCAACATTTTTAAGTAGGTACCTACGTATTTTTTTAAACATTAAGATTTCTAACTTAATTAAGCATTTCTAGAAACAGTATCAACTTATTAAATCAAAAATTTTGCTCTTGTAGTCGTGATTTACAAAGTGAAATAATATTCACCATCAAAAATAGTCCAGTTATGTGTACATTTTATATATTTCACCATATTTCACCATGACTGAAACCGCAATTAATTGATGCGACTTCAATGTCAATTAATTCGAGTCATTAAAATGACATGATGAAGCGATAATATATTGCGAAATCAATATGAAAGTCTGGCCGCTGAAAATGCACGGAACCAAACGTAATTGGACTGACATGGTTACTGTCATAACCAAAAGCTCTTTAAATAAATATAGATTTTTAAAAATATTGCAAAGTGATGCTTACGGAATATGAAAGAAAACTATCACAGACTACATAAAAAAATATCGTACATCCAAATAACTTAAACAAGCTAAAACAGAAATCCAAACTTATCCAAGAAAATAAATCCATCAGCATAACCCATCCAAGTAAGACGCGCAATAAACAAAAAATGATCAATTTCGCCGTGAGCTAAGAACAAATAAACGTCGATCTTTAAAAACAAATCTGTGTTGGAAGCATCCACGCACATGTATATGAAGGGGATGATACAAAGGAAAGCAATTTAACAAAATAAAAAATGCTATATTGGAATTTCAGGAAGAAACAAATGATACGGGAAATACTTAAATCACAGCCATTGATGCGAAATTGGAAATGGTAAATTACGTATTCTGAATATCATACATTCGAATGGGGTTGCAGGCTTTTCCATTTATAACTATATTAAGGTTGATATAAGGGTGATATTCTATTTTAAAGATTTGATTGTTCTTAATAAGATATTTAAAGTAGGTCCTCAATATTATCAGAATACATAATAAACTATAAAAAGACAACAGGAAACATAGTTTCATCATGTGCAATCACTCTGTAGTTATAACAATTAGTAAAGTAGTAAATAAGTAAAGTAGTTAAATATCTTTTTTAATTTAAGGGACTGCATACATCAGACTTAATCTGGTCGGTCCATCGCATTGGTTGGACCTCCCGCTAGTCGGTCGCTAGCGGTCTAGTGCCTTCTACTTTCCACTGGACGACGAAGAGTCCTATGGACCGGTTGTCGCGTCTAGAAACGTGTCCAAAGAAAGCCAGTATCCTAGATTGTACCTCCAGCAGGGAGAAATGGCGGGACATAGTGAAGCGCATTTAATCTGCCGCCTTCAATACTAGGACATGACGACCGCTCTGTCAAGAGCGAAACGACTAAGAAGAAATGAAAAAAGATAATTATACTAGCTTCATTACTTCCTACTGTGAACACCATACTGTCATTATCAGCGTGATTGTGTGGTCATCGATCAAACCACCAAATTTGGTGAACAGACCTCTCATTATTAGTTCTATGCAGTATTATGATTATATTTATAATTCTTGACTTTCTTCTTTGACCATTATAACGATTTATACCTATGAACTATATTTGTTCGTAAATCGATATAGCGTGAATAATACACATATCCAAATATTTATTTGAACGCTACATGAAAGCTTGCTACCTGATTTTAGTCATTACACAAATAATATTCTATTCATTTGCATGCACCGTTATAGCTACACGCTAAATCACGAATATGTAAATAAATTGAAAAGGCTCCACATTAAATAACTTGAAATAATATATCGGTTCGTACGAGGGCGTAGTCGACTGCCATTGACAAACGGCTCGGCAAATATAAGCCGAATTATGGAAATTCCATTCAAGAATCGAGAAATTATAGCCTTTGTTCGTATTTTATCTCGCTTAAGTCACATTACTGTGCACTATCGAAATTGGTTTCGATAACATTTGCGTAACATCATCCAAATGGAAATAAATTCATATAATTGCTCGTTTAATGTGGCATTCGCTTGTCTGTATACACATTTTTATTTCAAATTATTTTTTGCGAGCGCACAGCATGTTTACTTTCACATTTATTACGTTTTATTGGACTGCCGTTGACATATGACAAAAGGAGTGCTCAAAAACGGCTTCATCACTGACGGTGAAAGTTCTCGCATCGCTAGACGAAACTAAAGTCATAAAGTTTATGCAGTGACAACATATTTCAGAAACGTCGGGGCCTTTTATTAGACGGAGCCAGATGATCGTTGGATCCCCTCTTTCCGCGAGAGTTTAAACTTAAGCCGTTCTCTGGTATTGCGAAAGTTTTCAGCTCAACGAGAATACACCGGAACGCTTTCAAAAGAGTAATAGTAGCGAGTGATTTTTTCGTCGGGTCGCGGAAACGGATTACTTTCACACACGGGGCGCCAATCAGAAACCTTTGAACTAGTCTGCGAGGGATGAAAGGTCCACCTTCTCGAAGTTTGATTAATTCGTAGGTACATGGAAAAAGTTTGAATATGTTCTAGGATTTTTCTTGTGCGTGTTGTGATGAGTTTTTTTACTTAGCATCTACCTATAAGTTGTAAGTGGATTTGCTTTGGAAATGAGGCATCTACCTTGAGTAATAACTTATTCTTGGAACAAATATATGTTTATCATTGGACTGTGATGATATATGATCAATAATACCATTTACAAAAAATATTTAGGGTTTCGTATACTCGTGTAATCGACAAATCGGTATAAATTAATACAACTGAAACAAATGAGGCATGGTTTATAGTGTTGACATGGTTGGCGCGATGCTTTCTGCACTACTTTTGTATTACCTACAGACAGTAGTACAGAGAAATCTAAACCCAGGCGAAAAGCAAAGTCTAAACAATATCTCTGCCGATGGCACTTCCACATTGCCTAACCTTTAAAGATCATAAGCGTGATGTTTGTTACGTAAATAACATATAAATGTACCAAACATATTTCTCTATTTTAACTTGCGATCCAAGCGGGACCAATTAATCAAGTGTCAGCGGTTGTGGCGAATGCTCGCGTACCTACAATGTATCAACGTTATATAGTAGGTACGTTTCACGTGACGGGTGGCGTAAGCGTCACTGTATGTGTAAACTTAATATAATATACTAGCCTGCCTTATTGGTCTAGTGGTCGTAAGCGCGACTGCTGAGCGTCAGGTCCTGGGTTCGATTCACGGGTCGGGCAAAATGATATTGGATTTTTCTGTATGGAAATTCTCTGTAGCAGCACGGAGTCTGGAACTATGCCCGGTAGATGGTAATAGGTTCGCCCCCTATTAAATGGGATTCAATAAATGTGAGCGTACAATATTACACCTCTGTCTAACCCTTCGGGGAATACAGGCGTGATACTATGTTTATGTTATATTGTAATATACTTATACAGGGTTCGTTTTTTTTTACTGGGAATATATTCAAGACCAGGAGCTTACTTTCGATGAAAAATAAATCATGTAAAAACAAAACTTTTCTATGGTATTTACAAAGTGAACTACCATTTGCTCGCCTACCCTACAAACCTTGAGATCTCATTACCTCTGTTGGAGGTACCTAAAAATACAGAGTGGAATCAGCTAGAAAACCACACTACAACTATATCTTTTTTTTTTTTTCAATGAACTTGTCGAAAAATACGCTAAAGTACGCCAATAAAGTTAGAAGCTTACACATGGCCGTTTCATAAATCGGGCCTAGTGTAGTTAGTCTTTGAACACACAGAACTTTTTTCTGACACTCCCCAGAATCGTAGGATAAATACTGATAAACTATTTGGTAATATTGCATGTCTGACTCTTCATTCAGCTGTTCTTATTTTGCTGTGAATGAAAATGAATATTTCTTTCCCTACAAGCTTGTCTATCGACATTATCTAATCAGTGCCGAATTAAGCAAGCGCAGGGCCCGTAGCAAATTCTATCGGGGGCCCTTGATCTGCTATGGCCTCTTAAGTATAACTTGTGGAACTTGTGTGTTTACCGTATGATATTTTCTTAATAAGTTTCACCAAAAAAATTACGCTGAGGTTTGGTTACGCGGGGCGTCATTTTGCGCGGGACCCGTAGCAATTGCTACTCTTGCTACGTGGTTAATCCGGCACTGAGTCTAATTGAAATAATAGACAACTGAAGTAGTAAACATTCTGAATTAAAATATTAATCATTACTTAATGACATTTTATGCTATTTTCATACACATTAAAAAAACGAGTTTAATTTGTATTTAACACCTCTCATTATAATGTACATAAATATTTTTAATATACCTAATATAATATGTTTTTTATCATACTTCAAGATTGTCTCGTTCTTTCAGACCATTTTTATTTAATATCAAAATAAATCTTCCGTGGTAATGTATGTTGGATTTTTAAAGCTTTTTCTTCTTTCTTTCTTTCTTTTTTTTAAAAACTATGCCCCACACTAGGATTTCTCCTGTGTCGTGGGTACAGTTTACAAACATACATGTCACATACACACATACAACCAGACCCGAAACAACTATCTGTAGATCATACAAATATTTGTTCCGTGCGGGGATCGAACCCGCGACACGTAGCGCAGAAAGCTAATCGCTTAGCCACTGCGCCAACCGTGCCGTTTTCTATCACAACTTGGCAAGGTAACTTCAAACTAAAATACTGAAATCTCGATAAACTATCTACATTTGTCTCTGAACCAAAGACATTGTTTTACCTTTCACGTCATGAAACACAAGCACAAAACTTAAGTGAAGCAATATTTATTTACGGTGAACAAATGGGTAGGTAGGTACCATGTTAGCATTTTACGATTTCAAGCCGAACAATTTGTATTCGCGTCCAGTCCTGGTTGTAAAAGTTGGCTGCAGATGGAGACAGAATTTGTCCAGGTGCAATCAGATAAGCAGACAGAGACAAGCCTAATCACATGGATTTCTTTGTTCGTTTTTAAAAGTTTTAGTTCAATGACCTCTCTTTAGTTTTTTGTCCTTTTCGATCGCAGTATCGATATCGTTCTAAATCGGTTGTCTACTCCAATATTTATTGTTTGATTCGGTGTTATCTTATTTTGAAATAAATGTACGTAAATATACATTTAATTGTATTTATTCAATTAAGTATACATAGATAAGCATTTGGTATTCATTTCAAATTAAATATAACATATTATTTATCCCTGGTTGCTTGGTTCATTTCAGTTTCGACATGTTTTCAATTAAGTACTACAATTTCTATATTAAGTCACTGCATAAAATAAAAATCAAACTTTACAAACGTCAGCAAAACAAACCCAATTTTCTCTTTACAGTCGATTTTACTGCCCTGGTTGTGGGTAGCCACTAGCAACAAACCAAAACCAACCAAACGGAAACGGATATTAATCACAGAAATTGTACAAAGTAAGCTCGAAATAACGATATTTCCGTCGGACTCCGAAACCACTTTAATCTATTAATACTGGACTGGACGCAAACTGGGCAGATTCGATCCGACGCCAAGTTACTGCACGACTTATAATTGGCCTTTATGAACTTAGTAACTTGAGTACATATATTATCCTTTGAGTATTAATAAGCTATAGAACGCTGAAGTTGTTATCACCTAAACACCACTGCACGAAGCAAACTAATATTGAAAATATTTAGTTACTCTTGTTGCTGATGCATCATATTGCAATAATAGTTAAAAGTCTGAAGGTTTCAAAACCAGTATATAATCTTCTGCCTACTGCTAGAACCGTCTCTTTTATCTAGCCTGACAATATCGTTAAATTACTAAGATCAGGCAGCGGAGATTAAAATTCTGATATTCAACCGCTTCTGGTTAAGATGGGAGTTAACCTAGCTTCCACTTTATTTCAACCGTTTTGAATGTAAGCTCACCTTAAGATACTTCTGCGTATCCTCTAAACACATTATCATTATTCATACTCCAAGGTTAAAACTAAGGGCGTGTAGAAACTGCATTAGCGATTAGTTTGTTGCAGCACTTGAAGATTGAGTTACGTATGAATATGGGAAGTTTGGATGTCTAGTAATGTTACATCATGGATAATAGGATTATTGCTATAATTAACATTTGAAGCCGAGAGAGGCATCACAAACTGGGTAACTTGAAAAAATATAACTTCTGCTTCTTTTATTATTAATTTTGGATCATATAGTTGAATATATAATAAGTTACCCATAGACATTAAGAACCTACATTCCATGGCGATTTTTAAAATGAAGCTGTAAGACTTCCTAATTAAAAAGGCATCATCATCATCATCAGCCAGAAGACGTCCACTGCTGAACGAAGGCCTCCCCCAAGGTGGGGGGGGGGGTTGCCATAATCCCCACGCTTGGCAGGCGGCTTGAGCATATTACTCTGTAAAAGAATTCCTGGAAGAAAAATAATTATTAATATATTAAAAGGAATGTGATAATATAATGTGATATGAATTATAAAAATAATATGTTATAAAATAAGATACAATGTATGAATAATGATAATTAATATAATATAATGTAAACTGTAAAACTGGGTAACTGTATTAAAACCATTTAAATTGCAATGCCTGAACAGGAAACTAAGTTCTAAGGACCTATCTATTGTTAACATCTTCAAAATCCTGTACACTTAGTTCGCAATAAAGAATTTGAATTTGATATTTCATAACAATCTCCTAAACATTACACTTTTGAAAAATTTATAATTCGTTAATTCTAGGTGAAAAATATCATCGACTGAATTTCTTGCACACCGTTTAGTTCTATATTCCTGAAACCTAAATAAAGAACAATGAAATCACAAATTCTGTCCCTACACCAAAATTTGATCTCATTATGCAACAAGAGTACATTCGAAACAATCGTCTCGTCTAGTTAGAGTCTAGACAAAAGCGAGTTGTAAGGTTTGCTGCCAATTGCGCCGCAGAGACTCAGCCACTCTTCTATTTAAATATTTCCTCGCAATTAATTTAATTTAGTTAACAAAAGGGAACGGTGGCTAGTGTTCTTATTCACAATTAGTGAGACATAGCTGCAATCCCAACAACCAGTGCATTGCTGCTTTACGGAACAAAGTATTTCGAGAGTTGCAATTCGTTTCGTCTTGTTGCTTTTGTTTTTAGAACTAATTGATCTTTACTGTTTGGGGTTGGGAAAAGATAGATTTAGTATGAAGATGGAAATGGGTTGCATAGAGGGGGAAGTAAGGACTTAGTCCTGCCAAAGATAGACTGTTTTTGTTACGTTAGATTTATCTGAATGCTGTCTGGTATGCCATTTTATATAAGTGAATAATGAGTATCTGCAAATTATAGTAGTTCTTTTTTTTTAACTTTGCCCCACTCTAGGTATAATTCCTGTATCTTGGGTGCGTTTACAAACACATATATTTATATACACAAACACCCAGACCCGAAACAATTATCTGTAGATCATACAAATATATGTTCCGTGCCGGGATCGAACCCGCGATACTTAGCGCAGAAAGCTAATCGCTTAGCCACTGCGCCAACCGTGTCATCAAAACAAATGCAATTATGTTAAATAAAAGTCAAAGTATTTTTTTAAATTAACTACATAACGACATGTCAGAGAAAATACAATGAGAAACTACAATTATTAATATTTTAATAATGAATGATCAATAACTCTTTTATGTATTATGAACTATAATAACGAGAATGTTTTGTCAGAAGTTAAACTACAATGTACTTATGATAAATAAACATAAGAAAAGCGGAAGGAAAGAACTGCCTTGAAAGTTCTTTATTAATATAACCTTGCCCAGCACCATGATTTCTTCTGTATCGTGGTCACAGTTTACAGATATAAATCTCATATTACAATCACCAAGACTCGGATCAATTTGTAGATCATACAACTATTTGTTCCGTGTGGGAAAATAAACTTTTAAAATGTAAACAAGAAGAGCGTTTTTGTATTGTTTTCTATTTTAGTTTATCCATCAATCTGCACGTTATCATCATATTTAATTTGCTGCATCATAGTTAATTTACTCTGACATTCATCACTCACTACGGACAGAATACAAAAAAGAACTAAGTTTATAATATGGTTTAGTCAGTCACTGTTTCATTGGTTTAGTGGTCGCAAGTGCGACTACTAAGCGTGAGGTCCTGGGTTTGATTTCCAGGTCGGGAAAAGTGTTATTGGATTTTTCGGTATTGATTTTCTCAGTAGCAGCACGGATTCTGGAACTCTGCCCGGTAGATGGCAATAGACTCACCCCCTCTTACATGGGTCTCAATAAAGACATCGGCTAAATGTGGGTGTACAATAGGTAGTACCTCTGCCTAACCCTTCCGTGAATACAGGCGTGGTGCTATAATGTAAGTGTAGTCAGTCTCTTTTCGTCGGAAGTCGGAATCATTTACGAATTAAAAGAAACCCTTGTCCAACAGTGATACATTAGATAATGAGCTAAATTTATTTATTTATTATTCAGTTACATTTCGCTATTTCTCAATTTCCCATTAGCACAGAATAAATAATAGTACTTTAGTTATATGGCACATAATCTGTGTGCACATCAAGTTTCTGTCATATATTACTTTGAATTTAATTCAACATATTATAACAGGACATTGCTACATCTTACAAACTATAATAAAAATACCAAATAGGACTTCTCCCATTGTACTGGGATCATCCACGGTGTGTGGACGCCGTAGGCGTTGCGAGATATCGGCAGATTTACAGCGCAGTAAACCGTAAATACATCGCCGGAGCCGACGGCCACCATTGATCTCGTGTAGCCATGCCCCCTTTGTTTTCACTACAATTACGAGCCAACTGGAAATTCTGATAATTTTTTTATTGTATTCGTTTGTTTACTGGCTGATTGCGTTTTTATGAAGCTCTTGCAGTCGCTTTTATTTCTTGACAAGGTTTTTTAGGATATCGGTTGCAAAAACAGATGTTTTCATGTTAGGGACTCATGTTCTTAAGTAGTCTTACAGTAGTAGTTGAATAGGAACAAGTTTGTGTTGCTGTATTTTATGCGATGAGTAACGAACACAGAAATCTGAAGTTCTCACTGATCCGGCGCCTTGTTTATGTAAATAAAACACAGCAACAGCAACCAAAATCGCTTCATCTCTATTAGCAACGCGACTTTTTGTTCATAGACAGCCGTGAACGGTTACCGATCGCTATCAAACGACCAATATGTTCGTATGTTCTATATGTATAAAAATAATATTGATCAATTAAATAATTAATTAGTTTTTATAGAAGGACATATACATCCTAACTTTAATATTATAAATGCGAAAGTAAGTTTGTTTGTTACCTTTTCACGCCTAAACCACTGAACCGATCATCCTGAAATTTTGCATATATGTTGTCAGGTGTACAGAAATGGACATAGGATATCTTTCATCCCGAAAAAAATACTGTTCCCGAGGAAAACAACAATAACATTCTTAGGATAATAGATGGCGCCACGTGTCTTTCGCAAGCAGAGTACAACCCGAATTGATTGTCAAATTCTAAATTAACGCGAGCGAAAGCTGCGAGAAAAAGCTAGTATACAATAAACATGTTAGGTATGCACATCGTTTTACCAGTTTTCTATACCTACTAAAAGTTATCAAAACACCATTAACTATTCTTAAAGTTCTAAAATGCAAAGTTAGTACTTATGAAAGCAGCGCTACAAGTAAAGTCGCTAGAACCCGTAATAAAATAAATACTTTAAAATCAAAGTGGCTTCCCATCGATTTACTTTTACATTGTCACTATTTTTCGCTATCAAAGCTTTCTCATCGGTAAATGTGTTCTACGGCATGTTCTCAACTAAATATAAATGCTTTGCAGCCAGTCTCCATCAATCAAGTCCAGAGAAATTGCGAAACTTCATTGAGTTCAACAACTTGCAAAGATAATTTATTTATTGATATATCTATGATAGCAAACTATTTGCTTTGAGAAATAAATTGAGCTTGCTTATTTGAATTTTATATAAATATGTTTTAAGTATCTTGTTTGTTGATCAAAGTTATTGAAAATATCAAATTCCATAGGAACATTGCCAAACTATTTTAGTTTACCATAGTACCAGGCTCTGTGAGGTCTACACATTTAAGTATGTACTGAATCATGGCAGAATTTTCCGTATTGCCCGGTTCCGCTTTTCATTAGTATTACGCTCTTTCTCTTTACTTTTTGAAATATTATGAAAGGAGATAAAGTTATATATGTACCAATACTCTATTACATAAACAAATAAGGCCTATTTAGACCTCACTAATATATATAGAAGATGAATTAGAAATACACATGAACCTTAACGGTCAATTAAGAAGAGATGCAACTCAACTTTAATACATCTTTTAAAAATATTGCCTTGGTGGGAGAATTTGGTATTTCACTTTTATAGAGATATAATCTTAAATGAACATATATTCACAAAAATACAAACTTAAGTAGGGTACACTCATCAATATTGAATGAACACTAATTGATAAAAATATACACAAAAAAACACATTTCCCAGAACACGATGAGCACAAACAATCGTCCCTTTCTAATACCAGTTTTATTGTCCCATCATAAATGCCGGTGCTTATTATTTTCCCGTCGTAAAACAACAAAATAATACTGTAACAATAATGGGAGCACCCTCTAATCTCGACGCGACGGATTCACAGAGCGACAGTTTTATTATAGACGCATTGTGAATCATTTTTATATAGCTACATGCGGTTGTTTTATTGCTAAATGAAAATAATACGACGAATGTAATATAACATAATGTTTTATGTAGTTTTTTTGATACATTGTCGTCATCGTGTTTTTTGTTGGTAGGAACTGATAGGACATGATTGCCTAAAGGTTTTGTCTTCAATAAATATTTTGAACGACATTGATAGAACTAAAAAAAAGTGAAAGAAGAAATAATTGCCTCATTGGTCTGGTGGCGGTAAGTGTAGCAGCTGAACATGAGTCCTGGGTTCGATTCGCAAGTCGGGGAAAGTGTTATTGGGATTTTCTGGAATTCTCAATTGTCCGGAGCTTGAAATTGGGCCCGGTAAATGACAGAAGACTCACCCCCTGCTCCATAGGAATTAGCGACTGGGCATTGGCGAAATGTAGAAGTAAAGTTTACTTTAAGAAATAAAGTTACGTCACAGGATATTATCCAGCATAGCTTTTAAAATACATTCATTTTAAAATCTAATTATATATGAAATCTTTTTTCCTGTTCTTCCATCAAAGGCAATGTCTATTCCAGAAAACCAATAACATTATACATATGAAAAACCCTGACTTTCCCGAGTACTCGTAAAAGTTAATTTTCTGTCTCTTTATAAATAGATGGATACATACAAATGTCTCGTATGAGAAGATAACATTAAAAGTAATTAGTTATAGCGACAATCGAGTTTAAACTTTCAGGCAAAGAGATAAGGATCTAAATTGAATAAGGAAGGAATAGATTTAGGGTGCAATATTATCTTCTCCACAAATAAATGAGAAAAAACCGGGGTCCGGCGGACGAACTTTTTAATTCGTAATTACAGGACAGCGTCCATGCTTTAAGCACCATTAACTTTTTTCCTAAATGTCTGTGTCGTATGGGGTTCCGTATATAAATGAAATTGGACATTTTATTGTTCAAATTCAAATTAGTTTCCACTGTATATATTGGGGATACTCCCTTTGAAGATAGTCAAAATACTTTTGGCGAGTGATTGGAATTGCGAGGTGTACTGAGTCTCAGTGTCCCCCGTGACATGGCCCCTTGGAGTGGAATTGTGGTGAACTTCGGCATGATGTCCTTAGAGTTCCTGAAGTCTACCATCAGATGTCAAAGTGGACCACTATGGTGAGTTTAGCCGAAGAGGATAGTTCAAGAAAATTCTCTCCACGTAAAGAAAAAAAAAACAGGTGTACTGAGTCATGAATTATCAACTTATGATTACCGCCATTAAGGGTTGAAGTACATCTGATTGATCGCCAAATCAGACCAGCTTGGCGAGGACTGTCTTCCTTCGAGTCGACTGATCACCTGTACTGAGTCATTTGAAAGAGTGCCTGTTTATCGTGCCCAGTCTTCTAGGTACAAAACGTTACTAATTGACTGTCAAGTGGCGGAGTATTCTTATATGCTCAAGTGTACAGTGTTTTTCTTAGTTTGTAACATAACATAGCATCACGCGTGTATCTCTGAAGAGTTAGGCAAAGGTGTAAAGGTGCAAGCCTATTGTCATCAACCGGGCATAGTTCCAACCTTCCGTGCTGCTACTGAGAATGCAAAATCCAATAACACTTGGCTCGACCCAGGAATCGAACCCAGGACGGCAGGGTTCAAAACTCACGTTCTAAATCAATGATTAGTTAGTTCTTAGTTGGTAAATATTTGCAAGAGAAGTTATATTGTTACTTTATTTTAACATCTTCAAATTTTTGTTAACATCATCATTGTGATGAATATCATATTATTTACAATGAACTTCGTCGATCCAGCAATAATTACACCAAAGTAATAGGTTTCCTAG
The DNA here is from genome assembly GCA_947562105.1 of Shargacucullia verbasci. NCBI lineage: Eukaryota > Metazoa > Arthropoda > Insecta > Lepidoptera > Noctuidae > Shargacucullia > Shargacucullia verbasci. Next base: position 10,207,358 of record OX387287.1, read on the forward strand.
ACGACTAAAGCCTAGTTTTCAGCGACGGTGTTAAGGTTGATCAAGTTATAATCATAATAAAGTTGATGAGTAAACTGATTATTAAAAATAAACTTAATTTCTTTCAGCACCTATTGTTTTATAGGAAAAAAAAGTTAAGAACTAACAACCTTAAACAACTGTTAAACTTCAAAAATGATTTACTAACCATTCTTGGAAATTTTAATAATTCCTCACGGACCAAGAAGTAAATCGCGATTTAATACCGCCAAAATCCGGTGTTTATCACAATTTGGCATCTAAAGCCGGAATCAGAAAGAGCGTCGTTAGCAGATCTCGAGTTGACAATTTTATTGCAAACTCTGGGGTTTATTGAAAGAGTATGAGGGCTCTTGCCACCCCTTCACGCTAGTTATCACGTTTTTTTGATGTGCACGCCTCTTGTCAGCCTCTTCACGCGTTCCTTTTTCTGTTTACTTACTGTCATATTGAATGTGGCCGATTATTGGTTTTTGGTGAGAACCTAAATTGGGGTAATGGATATTGGAAATATGAAGTTCCTATAAAAAATGTTTTGTGTTTACTATATAAAAATAGAAATAACGAACATCTTATGAGGCAGGTCTTAGGTCTTGTTTAATTTTTTCTCCTCTTTGGAAAGACATAGAACGAATAACATGACCTTAACACACTATTTTTTGCTTAAAATCTATTGTCTCTAGCCTGCAATCAATTTTCAGTATAAAGAAAATGCGGTCCGATTTTCAGAAATCAAACTCGGAACCTCTACAAACACTCGACACGTGTCCTCAAGAGTTGTACCCAAAGGTACATCTAACTGCTCTCGAGTGGACGCTTTGATTTTCCCTTTCTCGTCTATTTCGAGGACGGGCCGCGGACACGCTTTTTCAATTTACCAAATAGTTCCCAAACACGATTCTTTGATGACAGACGCGTTAAAAGTAAAAGGTGCTCTTGAGTTAGATAGTTGTTAAAGTATTAAACGAAATAAGAAATTAATTTTAAAGTTCTTTGTATCAAGTTCTTTTATTAATTGGATCGTAATTAGAGAGAAGACGATTTAATTAATTAATTTTAATTACATTATACCTAATACCTCATCGGAAATCGTCCGTAAAAATTGGGTTATTGCATATTATAGTTACATAGCTTATAAAGTTTACTTTCACATTTGCAGTCTTGATTGAAATGCTAGTATCCATCATATTAAATACTTCATCCAAATTAGGCGACTTTAAATTTATAATAATGCCTCACACCCGTATTCCCAGTTGTTTATGAAAGTATTTGTTGTGAAAACAGTGTTATAAAAAATCATAGGCTGCAATCAAAAGTTAAATAGGTATAATTACAAAAAAAAAAGTACAACACCATTATTATTTACAATTATGACGTCAAAGTTTACGTAATGACTAAACGATTAGCTTTCTGCGCTTGGTGTCGCGCCTTGGATTCCTGCACGGAACAAATATTTGTATGATCTAGAGATAGTTATTTCGGGTCTGGATGTATGTACATATGACATGTATGTTTGTAAATCGTATCCACAATACAGAAGAACTTCTATGGCAACATTCTAATAAATAAAAAACATCATTAACAGCGAAGGTAGATCTTTTCGTGACGTATTTTAAAATGAAATTCATATACCTATTTTATATCAGTAATTTTGAACAATTTATTTCTTTGGTATTCATTCATCTACGACAAGATCACTTGATTGTCAAAACCTTTGAACTCCGCGTCGACTATAAACTAATTTAAGTCTGTTTGCCCGTTGATTTCAACTTAAAACAGTCTTCAAAATAGTTTCTTCTCAAATAAAATTCTTCAAATTACTCTAACAAAGAAAATATTGTAAACAGTTTGTTAAAACAAGCCCGTTGTAGACAAAATTAAAGTCAAGTTCAATTACACGGCTAATCACGACTTTATTTAGAATAAAATTGACTCAAATACGTGAATTTTTCATATAAAAAATGTAATAAGTAATATCATAAGTTAAACGCATAATTAAATTCTTAATACCGACTGTACATAAATCCGTATGACGTATAAATGTGTTATTTGAATAATATTACAATTTGGAATCGCTGAAACGTCGACTGAGGCGGGGCCCACATTTGCATATGGATAGGATTGGGCTTTGAAATCAGCGGGGGACACATTTATTAGCGGAGCGAATACGTCGTACCTATGCTTGCATTTAGTATAAGGTAGAAATTAAAGTAGGTACTGATAGTTGCATTACTAGTTATTTAGTTTCGGCATCATCTATTCCGCCAGTTTCGAAAAGAAAAAAGACTCAAACTCAATGTATGATGATGATGACAGTAACATACATACTCACTATAACTGATCGTTATTCAATATTTAATCAAATTTTCTTCTGGTTTGAAGCAATAAACCTACAGAATCATTATATGTTGGTCCTTATGTGGTATATACTCGCTATACCATTCAAAGTCTTTTCTTGCAAGGTATAGTCAAATCCCGCTGCTTTCGTAGCCACCTTCCAAACAGAAAGTGACCCACGAAACTCTTCATAATGCAGTTTTCACGTATGTTTTTCTAAGTTTATGAACGTTAGAGGGAAAATTTACAGCGAATACTCGAGCTAAATCTTTTAGTTCTGAATAATGTTCGTTTTTGTAAGATTAGCATTATGTGAGCTGGTCTCAGACAGATATCGGCATCGCCGTACTGAATCAGACTTTAAAATGTTTAAATGTTGCGCTTCTATTCTTATCAAGGGGTATGGGAAAATAAAGATATGTGGTGTGATTTTTACTGCGTTGTTATTTGTGGACAAAACAAATGTGCGGTCAGAAAAAGGGAAATATGCTTTTTAAAAGTTTTAATAAAAAAATAATACATACCTAATACCATCACGCTTAACTATTAGTAATAGTATTCCCCGAGGGGTTAGGCAGAGGTGTACTATTGTACACCCACATTTCGCCGATCCCATTATTGAGTCCCATATGATAGAGGACGAGTCTATGGCCATCTAGGACCTAGTTCCAGACTCCGTGCTGTTACTGAGAATTTCCAAACGGAGAAACCCAATAACAGTTTTCCAGACCCGGGAATCGAATCCAGGGACTCACTCTCATTAGTTGCGCTTGCGTCCACTAGACCAGGCAGTCCGTCATTTGAATTGAGAAATGTCCATAATAAAAGTTACCGACATAGTATCAGGCATTTTTTACGAAATCGTTACCCTTCATAAAGATCACAAAAGTATCGTATTGACCAAAAACAAGATAATAAATACTGTTTGTTATTCAAATAAAATAACTTCCTGCACTGTTTATTCCGATGCCTCAAAAAATATTCTCCTACAGAATTCCATAGGACTTCATAAAATTAATGAGGGTTGAACAGTTTTTAGGCTGACCAGAGGACGAGAGGCATTCGCATCGCTGGCACAGGAAAAAGTTAATAACGCTTGAAGTTAGCTCGCCCCGGCAATTATAAATTTATTCGTCTGCGCTCCCCCTTACTTTATTTTTTTAATTATTGGGTACAACACAAGCGTTTACTGAATAATACTAGTCTGGATACTTTTAATTTGTATTCACGTTAGTACGGGCGATTTAAGTTTTAAAATAGCTGGCAGATGCAAAATAACTTGAATTTCCTATCAAATAAATTGTTTTCTTCGCTTTGATTTTTTAAATAGAATCGCCTCCAGGTATTTTATAAAGTACATACTACTAACAATTTGGCACGAGCTGATCCGAGTCACAATTAATGCCAAAGCACTGGAAACGCCATGGCTAAAGTTCATTTTGCGTGAAACGAGAATGTGGACATTCTTTTTATTCCTATTAGTTCAGCAATTGAGCCTATTGCAGTCCGTTACTAGACACGTATTTACAGATAGGGACGTATAGGTACTCGTAGTTATTATGCTAGACATAGGGTTTTTAACAGCTGTGAAATTCCTCTCGCTACACCGAAAATTCAGCTTACCCTCTAAATATTTAAAATTTTCAGATTAATTGTATCGTGGTTTCGATGACATTCACAAATGTTCACAGATATAGACACCCAGACCCGGAATAATATCTGTAGGCTATACAATTATATTTGTTCGCGACACGTAGACCAGCAGTAAATCACAAACTTCGCCAACAATGCCGCCAAAGATTCCTCCGATTAATTTTACTGTGTACTGGTGAGTGATAGTAGAATTGCGACTTCTTACATCATCAGCAGCAACAATTTGAAGTTTATTAAATTCATACCGCTGTGCCCGCGACTTCGATTCAATCGTTGCGGTCCTCGAATTTCGTTTTTTAAAATCATGTTCCAAATATTATAAGAATACAAACTCAGTACCGTCAACCACAGGTTAGGTGATCAGTTATGATAAAACAAAATGTTCAAATAGAAGTTCTTTAAGTTGAAATTATATCGATTAGTTCCCTTTAGATATATGATGCTTTTTAATGATGTTTTTATTCTTATCAAAGGAATTCGAAGCCCATAAAATTATTTTAGTAAAATAAAACCTTTGCCCAAATATCATCGATTTATATTTAATATATTTCATAATATTATTCGTCATCTTCCTGCTCTTCTACTATACAAAGTTCTATAATATGACATGATATTTTATCAGCGACGTCCATGAAAGCCAACTGTATCCGATACTCGCCGACAAATTCGTGGCACATAACATCCTTCATGGCATCCAGAGATACTGTCAGATCTTCGACTTCGAAGATGCTCTGAAACAAAAATAATAACATAATTATATGTTTGATGACATGCTGTAACTCTATGTAATACTGTTACCCGGAGAGTTAGGGAGAGGTGTATAACTAACACCGGATAATTTTTATTACCAGTAAACCCAATATCACTTTTCCCGTTCCGAGAATCGCACCAGGAACTTACACTCTGCATGCGCTTTAGATTACTTGACTATAATATTTAAAAAATTACGAATCTCTTTAACAATATTTGATAGTAATGTGCTATTATATCACGTTGAAAAATAAACTACGCTTAGGTACAAACTAAAAGTCATAGCTTGATTATTACATGCAGGTAGACTAAAATTGCTTGTTAATATTTTTGGTTTAAGATTTATGACAATCTCCAAGAATAATGCGTGTAAATGCAATTACAGATTTTCAACGCAATATCGAGTTATTTCTACGACTAGTTAAGCCTATTGCCATCTAAAAAAGGTAAAAATACAAACGCAAGCCACAGGACAGCTGCTTATGTTTAGTTTCTCAATCACCGGGGACCAGGGCGCGTCAGTATTCTCCAGGCTACTGCAGAAGTTGACTCGCGTGTTGTACATGTACTCGTCACCCATATCCATTACTTTCCACACGTCTATTTCGAGCTGCAAAGCATATATTATAGCACTTTAATAAGAATTATACCTCACACGTCTTTGATCTTTGAAAGGAGTACACTGAAAGATCCTGTTTGAATGACGATTTCTTTGAACGACAAGCCCCCAGAGCATTATATTTGAAAATGAATAAAGTGAAAATCTGCAATATTATATTGTATGAATAGAATTAATTCTTAGTACAATAAATAAACAGCTTGCCATAATAGGAGTATAGGACTGCTTCATACTTCAATAAGATTAGAATCTTTCATCAAAGAAATACATAAGCGAATATTTCGTAAAAATATTGGCAGAACTGTTGCATACCCACATCTTGCTAATAATAGCTGACATTTCTCCGAACTGTTACTACTGCTATTGAAAATTACTTTATAGAAAAACCAAGATCTCACGTTTGCATTCAAAAGAAAATCTATAGCTATAAATTTTACTTAATGTAAATATGTTACTTTTAATTATTTACTTACGTCATAGTCGGAAATAATATCCTTCTCAAATTTAATTTTACCACCCAATTTCGCGGTATCATCTGCATCGTCTTCTGAGCCCAGTTGAAGCTCATCACAGTCCAGGAACTCATTTTTGTAGTTATCACAACTGAACACTCTGTCGGTTATTTTTGGCTTGTAGGCTACCTTTGAAATAGATAGATAAATGATAAAAAAATATGAAGAAAAATTAAGAATTAATTTAAGTATCATACTCACATCGCCATTAGTCTCCAAAAACACGAAACTAGACAAGTATAATATTAGAAATTTCATTTCCACTGTACCATAACTCATGTTCGAATGAGAATGCAAACACAGTTAAATCGAATAGCGTTATTACGTGTCGCATAACTTTTTATATTAACCCTGATAGCAATCGGTATTGTGGAAGAACATACTTGATGGCAATGATAACGTAATAGCTATCTATAGTACCAGGATCGCATGTGTTGTAAACAGGTGCGCCGCATGCTATTTACTTGTTAAATCATTGCCAAGGACGCTTGTTTAATTTTCTGATTAATTGTTGGGATCCGTTTTTGTTTTGCTGCTATCAACTAGTGAAGGAAAGTTGACATTGATACGATATAAAAAGCAAAATGTTACGATAATTCTAATATTAATAGAAATCAAAATAATCTTCTTCATTTATCAGTAGCAATGCTACAAATTGTAACTGCTTCCTATGGCTTTACCACAATAAAACCATTGCACGATTTTTTACAATAGGCGCAAAAGTGTTACGATTTTTATTATATTGTTTCAATTTCGTAGGAATTAAATCAATAGTCTATAAATACAATAGAAAACATATGTTTTGTTTCAGTCTATTACCAATTGCAGTTGGATGTGCCTCTATTTAAGTTAACAAATGCTTGTTAACTCAAATAGAGACACGCTATATATATATTTCCTGGCAACTATCGAAAAATATTAGTATGAACTTACTAAGCACAACGCCTCTAGCGGCTTACTATACAAAACTAAAAATATACATATTTATATTAATTGACAGTCGCTAGGAAATATACATATACTTGTAAATACTTAAGTGGTCGATTTTTCAGCAACGAGCCTAACGCAGTATTCCTAGAATCGTATTAACAGTCCTTGGCGTTTATCAATATTTTTATAAGAGAATGTTTTTATTTTTTATTAGGGAGTAAAATGTATTGTAATTATTTCAACTTTTCTCATGACAGGGTACAACCGAATAGGTTGAATTCATCATGGATGAACTGATAACAGAGAATACATGTTAAATTCAACAAAGCCATGCTTCTGTAATCAAACAAGTAGAAGATTTGGTGCCTGCTTAAATACTGTTAATTTGATTCAGATATAGTGTAGACCATTCACCAGACCATCATTTATACTCATCACAAATTTTCACTTGACAGAGCAGCTAAGACACTCAGTCTTCTGAAGAACTAAATAAATGTTTTTGTTTCTTTAATACTCACAAAAACAAGCGTCGACTACGCCAAAAGTATCTCAACAAATTCTAGAGACTGTAATAAAAAAACTACAACCAACAAAGGTCCAGAAAAGAAATTTAAGAGTACAGAAATGTTCTGTACAGACAGTTTGTTCCTTTTTGTCGTATTTGTATTTACTGGCATCGCTCACGAGAAAGTGTATTGCACTTAACATTATCTCAATGAACACATTATTTGATTCCTTTGTCTTGTCTTTTTTATCTAGCGTTCGTTTTTCAGACCCTTTGTTAGAGTTGATCCATTCTTGGTACGAGTTTAAGAATGATGTGTACCGATTGATGCCTGGAATCAACAACCCTTGTATTACATTGACGGAGTCGATTGAAAATTGTTGGGTAAAGCCTTGGAGATCAACCTTTCGTATGTTATTAGCTATAGAAGTTGTAAGGTTGTTTTTTTCTGAATCACAGGATTTAGTCAACGTTTTGTATAGACATTGAAAATATCCTAGTCTTACTTAAAAGTTATTTTTTTGTGCTAGTGAATACTAATTCGGACCGATGTGATAATGTCCTCCTGACCGATTTCGGTCACGGCGGCCAATCTCACCGGAGATTAGCCAAGTACGCAGGAGATATTATAGAGCACAAGTGTGTGCGCAAACACAGGCGCTCTCTCTATTCCTTCACTCTCATAGTCAGATGGGACGGCAATCTTACACGACCGGATAGAGATCAGGCGCAGGACCAACAGCTTTACGTGCTTTCCGAGGCACGGTGTGTATTCACATACACAAAGACCCAGACCCGAAACAACTATCTGTAGATCATACAAATATATGTATGTTTCCTGCGGGAATCGAAACCCCGACACGTAGCTCAGCAGTTGATCTCTCAACCACTGCGCCAACCGTGCCGTCATGTGGGGAGCGATATGATAATTGATACAGCGAACGCCAAAAAAACAAACAAGGAAAATACTTTAATTCAATAACACTGTTTTATCAAAAATGTGTTGATAAAACAATGTTACCGTGTTATAGGTATAACATCCAAAACACATATATATTTCATGAGAAGAACAAATGGGGCGCGCTACACATTGTATATCATTTCCAATATAGTAGTTTTATGTAAATGGCGCCTACTTTTAAACTGTCGTAATTTTTATATTCCGATTGGAGTTTCCCCTCCGAGCGTTTGTTATCTAACGGGAAAATGAATGAATATATTCACAGTTTTGATTTACTGCTTATTTTTATACAACTTTGTTAGTATTTTTATCTATGGAACTTTTGTATGTTTTTTGGTATATTTTAACGATTAGTCTGCTATTACAATAAAATGAAATTTATTTCACTTTTGAAACGTTAATCAGGCTCTAAGAGCACGGTGCTAAAAAATTGGTCCTATGGATAAGGAACAACAAGAAACTTCATTCACTCATTTGATTAACATTAGATAGCTACATGTAATTTTGAACCTTAGAAAATCTGCGAAACAGATTTCATTGTACACCTTATATCCGCGACTTCTTAATCACGCCTGTATCTGAAGGGATGAGCAGAGGTGTTCTATTGTACATTCACATTTCGCCGATGCCGTTATTGAGTCCCATCCATGTTCACCACCACTTCTTTCAAGACAAGTTTTCTTCTACCGTAGAAAGCAGATGAGACACCAAAATAATTTACGTCGGAATAGCTATATTATATGACTAGCTTCCGCCCGCAGCTTCGCCTGCGTGGTTAACGAACCTGTATATTTTTCGGGGATAAACAGTAGCCTATATGCTATTCCAGACTATAATCTATCTCTGTGCCAAATTTCATCCAGATCCGTTCAGCCGTTCTGGCGTAAAAGAGTAACAAAGATCCATCCATCCTCACAAACTTTCCCATTTATAATATTAAATAGGATTAAATTTTAAGTAGGATTAGTAGGATAGGATAGGATTTACTGCTTGGTCATACGGTCGTTCCAAGTTATAACGTAATGTAAAGGCTGAGTTGACTAGTGACTTCTTTAACCCGTGATCAGAAGCGTGATTTAAAAGTTTTTTTAACCGTAACACACATGTAACAGGAAGAAATGCTTCATATTCGCTTCAAACGGTCCCAGCGGGGCAGTGCCCGCGCTTGCTATCCAGCGCGAATACTGAATGTCTTGAGAAAATTCATATTGCATGCTTGTGAACCATAAAAATATACACTCCTTTGTGTGAATGGGGAAAACAGAACGTTATTTACAAAACGAGATGTTTCGAAGAGTATTTTAGAATTTAGTAGGTAGGTGAATAAATACTTTTCGCATATTCGGCTTCGTATTTCAACAGATTTACGGTTGACCAATATTGTGTTACTATGTACCTAGATTTTTAGGTTTTACATGTATATTTATTTCATAGATTATAATGCTATTTTAATCAACTGATTTCAGTACTTTTGATTCGGAGCAGTAGTTAATTTTTAACATTTTATTTATTATCAAATTTTTGCTGCAGATGACGTCACAAAGTCGTATGAATTTTCTATTATAGAAATAAGGTTATAGGAATATTATAATTTTTTGAGGCGATCCCTTACCCCATGTTAATATACCATAACATAGCATCACGCTTGTATTCTCAAAGGGTAAGCCAGAAGTGTACTATTGTGCACCCACATTTTGCCTATGTTGTTTTTAAGTCCCATGTAATAGGAGGCGAGCCTATTGCCATCCACCGGGCAGGATAAAACTCCGTACTGCAGAGATACCATAATACAGATAGCCAATAACACTTTGTTGAATCGGGAATCGAACCCTGTACCTCACAATCAGCAGTCGCATTTGCAACCACTAGACCAATGGGACAGCTACCTCATGTTCAGCAGTGGAAAACTGCTGTATCGTTCAAACACTTATATACTACGAACTCAAGCTCCTCTAATCCAGCCAAACACAAAACAAGCAGATAAAATAGAATTACAAAACATCAAATCAATTAAAAAACTGTCCAACAAATAATTAATGTGTGTACTTGAATTAATGAGATTTCCCAAGTTTAATGATTCGCGTTCATTCATCGGAGCATGCAATAAAAACGACTGTATGTACAATAGCTATGTACTTCTTTAAATGACTGGTCTTTCCGCGTTACAGTGTCATAATTTATAATGAGTCATTGTTGTGGAACATAATATCTCAAAGATTTCTTGAAGCTGTTTGTGTTCTTACTATGTCTATAGATTTCCTACTGTTAGGGTAATCGGCTACGGTCAAGGAAGAATTTTATGAAATAATGATCTACTTTCGTCGTGCACGTCGTGGCACGCGCTTTCAAATGGGTGGGTATCTATGTGTAGATTAGCCAATCTACAATAGTGATAGTGACGCTGACTGATCTCAGATATTGACACGCATGGAGGCTCCTTTATTGCACCCTTTGAATAATATATTATACTATTCGAACATTCCGTTATTACCAACAAGATTTTATTTTATTAAATATATAATTAATTTACGTTTAGTTACCACGAATAATTTTCAAACTCAATGTTATCTATTCGCGTTGGAGCAATAGAAATTTGTTCTGGAAAAACCTTTAGTCTTTTGGGCTTTCTTGAAATCTACGGACCAAAAACGGCTACAATGAACAATTCATATATGTACGAATCTTCGAAGTGGGTGAGACTATTTACATTACACAATTACACAAAACAATCTTTTAGTATTCAAATGTTACGTTGGGGAAACCCAATATAGGTACCAATATTCCGTTTTTGAAGTCATTGCTCGATCAAAGTCAATTAAATGTGACTCGATATCGGACCAGAAAACGATAAATATCTAATTATATATATATAATAAATTCACATCAAATTAAAACGTTTATTTCAGCCAACCATGGAAGGTGTTTGGTTTTTTGTGATTTTTCAATTCAACCTAATTGCGCCTACTAAACTAATTGCTAGGGCAATGTAATTAAACACCGCGTTTGATTGCTGAACTCAGAAAATCGTTTCTAAAACAAATTTATCAAACAAAAGATAATTTTATACAGCAAAATACAAACAAAAATGTTCAAATATTGAAATAAAAAAACCTCTCAACTAAAAATATCGATTTAGATCGTCAACAAAAATTTGCATACTACCCTTACGGGTACCAGGAGCGTATAACTTGAAAAGGGTAAATGATTTAATTATGCGAGCCGAAGTGTTAGCGCGCCACTTAATTTGATAGCTGGCGACACCTATATGCAAATGATACGTTACGACTAATTGAATATCTTTGTTCGAAAATGTTTGGGGACTCCTCGATGACTTTTGGGGTCCTTCCCGTTGGTTAAAACATTCTAATGTAATATAACCAATCTAACTTACTTATTTGACATCAGTGTGTATGTAAATGTATGATATCATCGTCTCTTGGGAATATCAACTGTGAAGTGTGACATCACTAAAAACCACAAGATAACGTGTTCTGTGTTCAAAATCAAAAAACAAATGCATTTCGTTATGACCTATTTATACAATGTTTATTATGTAGGTATTATAAAAGAATTGCCATACGTAGCTACCGCACAGATATGTCAATCTGCGAGGTTGAGCAGCGCATGCTACGGTCAGTCCTTGAATGGGTGATCGTTTTTCACACATTGAGAACCCTCCATACCTCGAGAAGTATATAAATACCTATACCAGTCGTTACGGGTGTCAGCAGCCCAAAAAAATACTACTAGCCTAACCTTAGAGTATTAGTGTTTCCCAGTAATTGGGTAGCGGAGATCTGATGACAGTGGTTCCGTGTAAAATTCATATATTCAGCCAACTTAACTCGGATATCACCACAATTTAGTTGACAAAAAGGCAGATGATAATCTTTAAGTATATATATTTATATTTTTATGCTATTATATTGACTCAGGGTCCATCGACCGAGTTCGCGAGTTCAAATCTAAAATCGCTGAACTATTGCGGCTAACCTACCCTAAGAGTACGGTCGGCTTAATTGGAGAGTCTGACAGAAACACTAGAAATGCATCACGAATTGCTGGTATTTTTATAAAGAAATAAAACAATTTTCTACCCCTGCCAACTTAATGACTGAACGACTAGACAAAAGAAGTATTAATTGATATACTGCACCTGTGATTGTGTATCACAGAAAAGGTTGACAATTTTTATTAGTAAACAATTATAAAAAGTTATTGCATCATCACTGCTTACGTAATCAAAAGGTTTGGTTTCGTTTGTGATGATGTATATCACACAACATATAATATAAAATACATTATCAATGTTAGTGTAGGAACGACTTCGAAATTCAAGGTCTTTCCATTCTTAGCATCTCGTTCACCGACATTATAAAATATGTTTGAAAACGAAAACGGGTAATTACTCATACAAAAGTCCCTTCCAAATGGCTGATTTCTGCCTTAAGCGTCCGTTGTATCGTCGTCGAAATTTGGCCTTAAATAGAAGAAATTTTTCGGAGGATCGTTCCAGTCGCACAGTACTGATCATGTCAGTTTCCAGTCTTCAAACCCCCCTTAGAAAATAATAATAATCCTAAACAACCTAATTACGTGAGAATCCAATATTCGGTTAGATCGGTTCTCAAGCTCATTTTTCTACTTCAGACTAGCCATAGCAACTGTCATTAGTCACCCATACAAAGCTTGACCTTGACAAGTGCAGTTTACAATCGCAAACCAATTTATTTGCACAGTACCCTTTTATGGTAATCGCCTTGAAAACAAAGCATTAATTATATGTTACTATTAAATTATTATTAACAACCAATTAATAATAATAGTTACTTGATTAATGAGCCCATTACCTACCTCACCAGCGGATAAACCCAAAGAGAAAAAAAGAAAAATATTCTTACAGTAAATTTATTTCTATATTAAAAACGGAATCATCACATTTCAACAAGACACTGGATCGTATCACCAAAACACTTCAGTTGAGTGAGAAGTTAAAGGATCTTGGCAATATTTCACTATCTGACGATAAAGACTAGTTATATGGCATTAAACGTTTGTTGTTTCAAGCGTAGTTTTTATCCAGTCGATGTACTTCGCCACTGAAGTATATACTCCGGGCCATCCATCTCTCCCGCAGCCATAACCGAAGGAAACCACTCCTACTGTCTCCCAGATACCCTCAGGTCGTCTCTTCATGAGGGGACCTCCTGAGTCTCCTCTGCAGGCGTCTTCCGCGAAAGCACCACCAGCACACAGCTGACTTTCTCCAAGATTGGCTCCGAGAGTTCTGTATTTGGCGTCGCATTCTTCCTTGTTGAAGATCGGGAGACCGAGTTTCTGTTTTATGGGACTGTTGCGTCCTGGAAAGCGAAAAACCATATTATCACTATTTCATATAAACATAACTCTATTCCCCGAAGGGTTATGCAGAGGTTTTACATTTCGCCAATGGCGTTATTCAGTTCCATGTAATAGGGACCGACCTATTTCCATCAACCGGGCACAATGCCAAACTCGGGGCTCAGAATTTTCGCTAGTAGCAATTTGGTCGAACCGGGGTCGAACCTAGGACCTCAGCTGCGCTTGAGACCACTAAACCAAAGACACAGTAGCTATACTATTTCATGTAATTGTCGTGATTAATGTGATCACCAAGATCATTAATTAGACACGTGTATGGATAATTGTGTAATAATCTGAATCACATTACTGGCTATTTTGATCTCGGGCCCAATTAACACCGATATGGGAGCGTTCTCGTCTCATTAGTAAATGAAACAACGTTCCAATTATCGATAAAAGTTACGGATCAATATACCGATAAACTAGACAATATATTTAAAGAATTGGAATTATCTTAGCATGTATCGATAAAACTATTACCATTATCAAATTTTTAGATTTTTAAACCCTATTTGCGTCATATAAGACAATTTAACCCCTTGTAGACTCGTGTGACAATTCTGTGACAAACCTCAATAATCCCGCTAAAATATATACTAAACATTTAAGTTCATTAAAATCAGTGTCACTGTATTGTAACATACCACACCGAACATTTTAGTATCAAATACAAATCATTATATGGAAAGACAACAAAGTTGTAACGCTCGTATCATCTTTTGCTGGTGAATTGCCGAAGGCCCAAGTCAGACGTTACGATAAGGTCAATAAGAAGTACATCAACATTGATCGCCCTCATATCGTCGGAGAATCGGCATATGGGAGGCGTAGATTTGATTGACATGTATTATGGGAAGGTATAAAATTTTGACACGAAATAAAAGATGGCAGGTTCGGATGTTCTATCACTTATTAGACTCGACTATGGCAAATTCTTGGCTGTTATATCGAAGAGTAAGGCAGGCAAAAAAACTGCAGTGACAAACAAATGTCTTCAGCAGAGTTTCGACTTGAGATCGGTGACACTTTATGTAAGCCTAATATCAAGCACCGGAGGTCAATTGAAAATGAAATTCAAGCCAAAAAACACAAGGGGCTGGCGCAACATGTCCCCCCATTGGCAGTAAGGCAGTATCAAATTGGCCACTGGCCGATTTGGGTAGAAGAAAGGGTTCGGTGCAAGTTTCCCAGGTGTACTGGTGTATCACAAACAATTTGCGAAAAATGCGGAGTAGCTAAATAAATAATCGTTTTAGATCCTTCCATACCACATAAGTACATTTTCTTTTAGTTTAACTCAATGTTACAGTAATGTTTTAATTTCTGAAAAATAAGAGTTCTTTTATTTGTTTAAACCTGTCATATTCCAAAGTATTTTTAAATTTTATGATCTTGGGCTACAAGGGGTTAAAGATCTAAGTAGATACTATCGTCCTTTACATACTGATCTTATAAAATTTCCAACACAATCAGGTATCATTAATTAATTAATTATTTATACAATGCTCCTAGCTCTATATAAACCTTTAACCCCGCTTCTCAAGATACGCGCAATTGATAAGAATACCGAGAAATTTGTTAACTACAGTATTTCCCACATTGTCTTGGAAAAACAACATTTATTTATCACGTAATTTTTTTTTCTTTCTTTTAAATATAATTGTTGGCTCAGACTAGGAATAATTCCTATATCGTAGGTGCGGTTACAAACAAATGTTCACGTGCAGAAATACTCGCACCCGGAACAACTATCTCTTAGTCATACAAATATTGATTCCGTGCGGGACTCGAAGCCACTACACGTAAGGCAGCAGTCGATCGCTCAACACAGCGCCAACCGTAATACACCTCGGCCTAACCCTTTGAGAAATACAGACGTGGTGCTATTACTAAGATTATTTTTAAATACGTAATTTCTGTATTACTTAAGTTTCTCAGAAATCGTTTTGTCTTTAAAACAAAATAGTCAAAGTCTAAGGAGTTATAACAACAAAATAACCACAATAACCTTATTTATCGACCTTGCGGTAATTGTACGTAAAACCCGATATAGCTCGATTGATTTGGCGTAGTGCGTTAGTCAGAGTAGGAGCATACAAAATCAATAGCAATTGTGTACAAACCATTAAGGGTTTTTCCCCAGCCAGCCACGTAAACGTTGTTGCCAGCGAGCAGACGTTCCCTGGTGTCCACCATGCAGATGGGCTGGACGTAATCTGTGATTAAAAAAAAAGGAAATTATTTTTTTATTCATAAAAGTTAAGGTTGAAAACACATTAGTAAAAAATAGTAAAAATAAAAAGTTTAGTTGTCATAATAATAAGAAGCAGATAATAAAGTTTATTTGCCAATGGAAGAGACGTATTAATGAATTTAATGTTAAAAAAATATATATTTAAAACTAAAAGAAATATCTGCTAATTCTGCAGAAGGAACTTCCTTCTGTACAAATAAATAATACCTATTTTATTCAATCCTTTGGTAGGGGACGGGCATATTCGCAGAATGTGAAGGGTTAAGTCTTAGTCCACCAGGCTGGCCTGGAGCTGGTTCAAAGACTACACACGCAGTGGTTAAGTTTCCTCACGATTTTTCCTTTCACGCAAATACTAAAACTAGTAGAGAAACAAAAGTCATGTAAACGTACATGTGTAGGTAGCTCTGTCCGCCATCCTCACGATACCGATATCATCTCTTCTGTTCTTGTTCTTGTCAGAGTACCCTGGGTGCGGGTACGCAGACGCCACCCGGATTTCCTGGGGACGTTCAGCGCAGACTGAGTCAATGCAGTCTACGTCCTGCTGGGTGTCGTATTCACCTAAACGGACTGTTGTTCTGAAACCAAATAAAAATAATATGCTTAAGTTAGATGTTTTAAAAATGTATGAAAATATCGTGCGCACATTATTTTTATACATTTTTGGGTTATATTATGTATGGTTACGTTCAAAGAAAACTCGTACTAGACCTCCTGGTGAACTTTTCTGTAAGAAAATTCACAGAAGGAGCCCAAAGTAAGGAATTTGGTATATAAAGTTTTTGATTTGGTATGGTAGACTAGACTGTCTCAATGGTCTAGTAATCGCAAGCGCGACTGCTACGCGTGTGGTCCTGGGTTAGATTCCCAGGTCGGACAAAGTGTTATTAGGTTTTTCTGTATGGAAATTCTCAGTAACAGCACGGAGTCTAGGCCTGCGCCCGTTAGATGGCAATAGACTCAATAATAGCATCGGCGAAATGTGGGTGTACAATACTACACCTCTGCCGTACACTTCGGGGCATACAGACGTGATGTTATGTTATGTTACATACACAATTTTTTTGTATGTAACAAATTTAAATATTCTTGTTTTCTAAAAGTCACCTTTTTTTTAACTATTCTCATAGTTATGTTATTTACCGTCTTGTGGTTTTAGACATGTGTAACCTTCGTAATTATATGAAATACATCCTTATCATTATTCTATAAATACGCACACCGCAACACTACAAACAAACATATTAACAATTATCCTTATGTATGTAGGTATATATTTAACAATATTGTCTGCTTTTCCTTATATGGATGATAGAAGGTATAATAAATTTACATAAATAACTGCAATTAAGTTGAGTTAGTATTATATTTTCTAGTGATTTAATACAAACCAGTTTTAGAAAAAAATAATAGTTATCGCAAATTTTAATAGTCCATGCTATTTATTAGATGTTTTGATGTTTATTCGCGAATCAAAATCCTATCCTATCCTCTTCTACTATCCTACTAATATTATAAATCCTAATATCCTACTAATCTTACCTCCTATCCTACTAATATTATAAATGTGAAAATTTGTGAGGATGGATAGATGGATGGATGGGTCTTTGTTACTCTTTCACGCCAGAACGGCTGAAAGGATCTGGATGAAATTTGGCACAGAGATATATTATAGTCTGGAATAACACATAGGCTACTTTTTATCCTGGAAAAATGTACGGGTTCGTTAACCACGCGGGCGAAGCCGCGAGCGGAAGTTAGTTATTCATACGAGAACAACTCAACAGATTGTAAGGAATTTTTTGTTGAAATTTTAATTAAGATCTATTCTTGTCCATGTTTTATTATTCAAATATTTGAAGGCAAGAGAGTGATTTGGCACTTTCGTAAAACTGCTTTTTAATTAAACTTTTAATTTATTTTGGTAACATCATCATTCTCCTGTCTTTATCCCATATTATTTGGGGTCGGAGTAATATGTCTATTTCTTCCATTCATCTCTCATTAGTCATCTTAGAGTTCACTTTCTTGTACACTATGTCACTTTTCACACAATCCATATAATCTTTTTTTGGGTCTGCCTCTTCCCTTGTATCCATCCACATTCATACTGATAACTCGTCACATATCCATACCACGACAAACAATAATTTATTTTAATAACATAATAACATTAAATTCAGATTCTTTAATGATAAATTGAACATTGAATTAAAAAACTATAAACTTTGCCCCACACTTAGATTTCTCCTATGTCGTGGGTACAGTTTACAAACATACATGTCACATGCACACCCAACTAGATCCGAAACAACTATCTGTAGATCATACAAATATTTATTCTATACGGGAATCGAACCCGCGACACCTAGCCAGCAAGCTTATCACTTAGCCACTGCGCCAACCGTGTCGTCATCTCGATTGTTTATCGCTTACAAATACCTAAAATTTTACTAAAAGTGCGTTGACACTAATCAGAAAAAGGATCCTAGAGAATCCTTCCCCCTATCACCCCGGTTATAAATATCTTCTAGTTGTCTTATATTCGCCAAACACCCATTTAAATGTTTGTTTGATATAAATACGTGCGGTATCCCCATTGGCAATCCAACGACAGGCAGCCAAAAAAAACTGCTTAGTTGAAAAAAGAATAATAGCCATATAGATCATTAGTTCCCAAAGTGGTCCAAGTGGTTGGTGGGTCCACGGGAGACTCGACGGGGGTCTACGTTGGCGTGACAAAAAAAAATGGGGGTTTACAATTCAATTTACAATATGGTAGAAATGTACCTGCAGGGGGTCCACCGGAACCAGATAAATTTTGAAAGTGCTCTATGAGAAAAAACTGGTAGTCTGGGAACCTCTGGTATAGATACTCACAGAGATCCTACTTGTGTTTCGATAGCCCCCTTGATGCAATGAGCCGCAGTCAACACGTAGCGATGGTTGATCAGAACACCTCCACATTGGTATGTTGTGGTTCCCTTATCTGAAACGAAACAAATAAATTGTTTTAATATTGTATGTACGTACATCATACTTAGCGAATTCAAAAGTCACTGTAAGACGGTTTAAAAATATGTGGAAGGTGGATTTAGTATTGCGTACAGAGATCGCAGTATAGACTAATAGTCCAGTCAATTAAGCCAAAAAAGAGTCAATCTCGGAATGAGAGATAATAACCTGGAAACTCGTACGAACCTTTATTTTGGCATCCTAAAAGTTGTCTCAAAAGTCTTATAAAATCTCGTGTTACATTAAGATATTCAAGGTCAAAGATCTCAAAATTCGATTTTTTGCGAATATCTCGGTTTCTATAGCTCCAATGACGTTGACATTTATGATAAAAATTATAGACCTTAAATTTACGACAAATTTTGTTCAAAACATTTTTTCATGTGCTTAATCGTCTTTGAAATAGAGCGCGGAGAACGCAAAGCGCCGAGCCATACATAGCGTAATGCAAGGTCAACCGTGAGTCCCGGTGAATAATACCTCGTATAGTACAATAAATCACTAAATAATCTATATAAATAAAAATGAATCGCCAAATGTGTTGCTAAGCGCATAACTTCAGAACGGCTGCATCTTTTTAGCTAATTCTTTTTTTGTTGTCTTTGTAATTGTCAGGACGAGGTTTGTATGAAAGAAAATTTATGGAAAATTGAAAATTTGAGTTGATTGTAAATTGCACCCGAGCCAAGCCGGGGCTGGTCGCTAGTATTATTATAATATTTCATTACTCGTTTTTTTTCTACTGTAAATATATTAGTATAACATTAAGAATTATTAATATATTAGTATAAAATTATTTACAAAATAATTAAAAAACACGACTGCCCTGCCAAAAAACGAACTAAAAAAAAGAAAAAGTTGTATTAGTTAAATAAATTTGTCATTGCTGTCGGGGAACCGTTCTGTGGAACACTTTTAATCGTGGGCAGTCGTGTTTTTTAATTTTTTGCGTACCTAATAATTTATTTTATACTTTTGACGTTTTTATTTACCGCTATTAGGCAATAGATGGCGCTGTATTAATCTTAACCAACTTTTTTTATTTAAACTAGCCTATGTTATTCGTGTGATGATGGAAGAATTATTTATACGTATTTGTTGTTGTTATACGTTTTAAGCAGGAATTTAATAATATGTTTGAAATTGTCTATTTTTATTAGATTTTTCTTTTTGACGTGTACGATTTTGGGAGTCATGACCCGCACGACCCCTCGGTCCACCACTGCATACCTTACATGTAAAATATATGCCAATAAATTATATAGTTTTGGAATATGCTCATCAAGAGCTTCAATTTGAAACCCATAATGTAATTTTTTTCAAAAATTTATATCCAGTTTCACTCGGAATGATGTAAGGATTCTAACGATACCCCATACATCCAAATCTGTTCAGTAATTCAAAAGTTATGGTGGAACAAAGAAACTCACATACATAAATTACAGTATTAACATTACACTACTTTTTTGGGCAATCGTGTAATAAGCATGCCACTTGATGATTTTTTATTACACAAGTAGATAAGTATTATTACCGATCGCTGACATGCAGATAAAATTCCGAAAGTATCAAACAAAAAGTGTACGACCGAAAAAACCTTTTGCTCCGCCTTACTTCGACCAAACGCCTCGAATCCTGAGAACAACCTGCGGATTAGCGCTTTTTTTTCTATTGCTGTGAATATGCTTACCCAGTGTGCCCAGTGGATACAACATGAAACGTGCAGGATTATTACTGGCTGTCTAAAACCGACCCTAGTTCGAAAGCTGTACCAACTAACTGGCGTTGCACCTTCGGAACTACGTAGGATTATAACAAGCCGAACTGAGAGAGCAAAGGTACAAGATGACAACTATACCACAGTGCTTCAAAGGCTACGAAGTCGTAAAAACATCTTAAAGTGTGTGGATGCAGTTGATACCGATGTCTCTAAAGCGAGTTGTAATCTCTGGCGAGAAATATTGAATCCTCCTTCATACTTTGTCTCATCATCAGAAAAAATCTCACCTGGACATGAACTACCATGGCTGACTTGAAGATTTCTTAACAGACTAAGAACACAAGTCGGCCGATTCAAAGATAACCTCCACAAGTGAACCCTCACTTCTGGAGGTTATCTTTGCATCGGCCTTTGCATCACAGACGGCTCAGATCTCCAGTGCGAGTGCCTTCCATCCTGCTCAGCGTGTCCTACTACCTGCTCGAGGAAGAAAATAATGGTCGCTACGGAAAACACAGTCCAGGCAGGCGGCATTTTGGGCCAAACTATTTTAATTTGCCATCGACACGCTAAGAAGAAGATTAAACGAATATATTAGATATATGTAAAATGTTATTAAAATTATTAATATTAACCAATCTTCTATATAAATACAAATGAATCGCCAAATGTTTTGCTAAGCGCATAACTTCCGAACGCCTGCACTTATTTGGCTAATTCTTTTTTGTTGTGTTTGTAATTGTCAGGAGAAGGTTTTTATGTAAGATTTTTTTTAAAAAACCCACCGGATACGTCTGAAGTTTGAATGGTATTTTTGTATGAAATGTTTTATTTTGTTCATTAGTAAATTGCACCCGTGCGAAGCCGGGACGGATTGCTAGTAAATAATAAAAATTATTCATAGTTATGGATATTTTAAATGATTTACTAACTTCTTCTTCTATCTAGATAGTTCCAGCCCAGAAGTTAGCTACTAGGACTACTAACTTTATACGAGGTATTATTCACTGGGACTCACCGTTGACCTTGCATAACGCTATGTATGGCTGAGCGCCTTGCGTTCTCCGCGATATATTTCAAAAACGGTTAAACGCATGAAAAAAATTTAATAACAAAATTTGTCGCAAATTTTATGCTCCAATTTTTATCATAGATGTTAACATCATTGGGGCCAGAAACCGAGATATATGCAAAAAAAAAAAACGAATTTTGGACTTTTTACCTTGAATATCTTGACTTTTGAGACAACTTTTAGAATGCTAAAGGTTAAGTTATACGAGATTCCAGCTTATTATTTCTCATTCCGAGGTGAAACCCTAAATATGACCGGACTATAGAGCTTCTAGTGATTTGATTCGATATTTTTGCTTGCGGACGAATCTTTTTTTCCACAAAACATTGTAACTTCAAAACTATGTAGGTAGGTATATTCTAAGTGTTAGAATACATTACTAAATGTCGTGTCCGGCCGTGATAGAAATAGTTCAAGAAGCATCATTCTCATTCTAAGACAACATGGTTAGCGCAGTGGTTGAGATATCGACTGCTCTGCTACATCTCACATTGACGGCACAGTTGGCACAATGGTTGAGAGATCGACTGCTGTGCTACGTGTCGCGGGTTCGATTCCCGCACGGAACAATTATTTGTATGATCTACAGATAGTTGTTTCAGATCTAGGTCTTTGTGTATGTGAATATATGTGTTTATAAACGCACCTACGATACAGGAAATATTCATAGAGTGGGGCAAGATTTAAAAAATAAAATAAAAAAAAAAAACAAAAAAAAATGTCGCGAGTTTGATTCCCGCACGGAACAAATATATTATGACCTACAAATAACCTACATATTCCGCGCCTGGGTATTTGTGAATATTTGTATTTGTAAAACCACCCACGATATAATTATTCTTAATGTTGGCAAGGTTTTAGTAAAAATTAAAAAAACCTTCTTTATGCTTTGGCAGGCACTCGTAGGCAGCAGCAATCTCGGATGTACGAGTAAAAACCATTTTCACGGCACGTTTAGCGCAATGGCTGACCGATCGTCTAGTGCACTACGAATTCGATATTCGATTTCCAAACGGACCGAATATTTGTAAGGCTTAAAGAGTTAGGTTCTTGTTCTGAGAGTATGTTCATGTGAGGATTTGTTTTTGTAAAGCTCGCACGTTAGAAGAATAGTTCTGTTTTTCTGTGCGGTGTAAATTCTTAATAAAAAAAAATTGCCGCCGTCATCATTTTGCCCGATAACGAAGCGAATTGATTATGGCAATATACCATAGTGACCATTCATTTGAGCAGTTTATCAGGAGCCTCAAGTAATATGTTTAATAAATTAGTAGTATTTGAAGTATGTTTTGTTTTTTTTTTCCTTTATAAAACGTTGCCCCACGCTTGGTTCTGTGTCTCCTGCATCATGGGTACAATTTACAAACATATATTCACATACACACACACACTCAGACCCGAGACAACTATCTGTAGATCATACAAATATTTGTTCCGTGCGGTAATCGAATCCGCGAGACGTTATGCAAAAAGCTAATCGCTTACCTACTGCGCCAACCGTGCCGTAAGTTGTCATTCAATTGTTAATAACACTTTTTTTTAATATATGCACGACAATAAGTACTGCCATCCATTCATGTCGTATGTTATCAATATTAACTTGAAACAGGTCCCAAAAGCCGTTCTGTTACGAGGCCGACGACATCGATTACTTAAATGGCCCTTTTGGGAAAACTTGTTTCATCGACACATTTCACTTTCTGTGCGAACTGTACTTGCAACTGCCAATTAGATTCACATAGACCATGGAGGCAACCATATTTTTCGTATTTCATTTTTGGTCAGATCATATCTCTTCTGAATAGCTTAATAGCTGATCTCGGAATAATTTCCAAGGCATAAGATCTTTGTCTATCCCCTTTTAGCCGCTTTTTTCCAGCAGATGATACAGCCAAATAACCAAATAACTTTTTTTCCTAATAAACTTCTTCAATCACAAGAAAATAGGAGATTTTTGCGGTAAAAGATCACAAGATCAAACATCATTTAAAACACTAATATATACTCGTATCTCGTCACCAAGATATTACAAAGGCAATACTCACTAGTCCTATAACCCAGTAGTGCCATCCAGGGGAACTCGTCCAGTTCGGTGAAGGTCCCACCAAATATTCTGTCACCGTTGGTGTCCACACCACATTGGTCTCGTGGCGCTAGTGAAGAGTCCTCCTGGAATACTGCGCTGCTACCACTCCCTGGTGTAGTGGTGCGTGGAGGTTGCTGTTGGAATATTAAAACCTTCATTGATATCTAAGTATATGTATATTTAAGGTACTCTCATCATTTTCTATCACTACTTATTAAAAACAAAGACTCCCGCCGCGTCTATCTGTCTGTCTGTTCGCGATAAACTCAAAAACTACTGAACCGATTTTAATGCAGTTCACAAGTAGACAGAATGATTCATGAAAAGGGTTTAGGTGTATAATTCGTTAAGGTTTTGTGTAAACTGGCTAAAATATGACAATGATAGTTGAAGATTTCGGAAAAAATCATGCCGACTGGGACCTTTACTGGCGTGCGCCGAGTATATGCTCGACGTAACAGGCTGATACGACACTACGCCAAAAACTACCGCTCTGCTACCCGTGCGAAGCCGGGGCGGGTAGTACTGGAATAAAATAGCATCACGGCTGTATTCCCACATTTCACCGATGCCCTCATTGAGTCCCATGTAATAGGGAGCGAGCTTATTGCCTTCTATCGGGCTCATTACCAAACTCCGTGCTGCTACTGAGAATTTCCATACAGCAAAAATCCAATAACACTTTGCCGGTCCCGGGAATCGACCTCACGCTTAGCAGTCGCGCTCGCGACCACTAAACCAATAAGATTAAGAAACTGTTAAGTTTGTCCCTTGATATACACTCGAAAGGTATGCTTGTATAATAAATATGACATGAAAATACTTAATTCCTTTACGTTGGTCTCAACGGCAGGAGATGTTCTCGTCGCCTTTAAAGGTAAGGTCGCTTAGCTTACGATAAACTCGGTATTATTTCCTTCTGGGTAAATAAATATTGAATGCTACGGTCAGTTAAACCAAGTTTTTTCTTATGGGCTGAGCTCATTGTTCAGACGAGAACGATGAAGAATATCAAACAGAGGAATAACGTGATCTAGAACTCCGATTCGAAGACTAAGGACATTCGCCAATCCACATTGGGCCAAACTCTCTCTCAGAGAGTTGAGTCCCAGCAATGCCCTCTTTTTCATAATTGTTGGCTTTACAATATGATGTAAAGATACTTTTCTTCACGAGGGTAAAATTTTTGAATCCGTTTATATGACGTAGATTTTAAGACTAAGAGGGTTATGATATACATACATACTTTATGTACTTTATTAGAGGATTCAAGTCAAAGTCAGGTTTTTTTATTTTAAATAGGCCTTTTCGGGCACTTTTAAAAAGTGGAGTCTTTAGGTGCACGGTTGATTTAGGGGGTAGGTCCTATGGAGAAGAGACCAGCAAGAAACAGCATGGATATTCTTTTAGTTCCTTACCGTTGAAGTAGGTGTTTGTTGATTCGGCTGTTCCTGAGGCAGTGGCCCGCAGCAGACCGTCGGCACATATTCCTTGAAGCCACACTGAGATTGCCTCAAAAAGCTAACCACTGTGTTAGGCAATGGCCGCTGTTCAAACGCATTCAGCAATTGTGGGCAATCGTATAGAGATACGCAGTGACTTGGCTGTCCCAAAGGCGTCATGCAAGAAGCCGTTTGTCCAACTGTTGGATAAAAAGGAAAATGTTTAGATATTTCAACAAAAAAATCTACCCATTAGGTACCGTGATACCGTCCCACTGCTGAGCAATGGCCTCTTCTCAAATTTGAAGAGTAAGGCCTTATTCTATTATATATACCTATTAGCCTGGTGCTGGTCGGCGGACTCCACACACCATCCATACATAACTTTATGGAGCCTTATCTTCGTAGAAATCTCGATATTAAATTAATTTTTAGTTTCCTCAATTTAAGTTTAATGTCCAATGGCAGATTAAATCTCTGAGCGCTAATACATACTTTTATTGCCATTCACAAACGTTGTAAGAAATTTTTATCTTACAGTTTTTATAAAAAGTTTGATGAGATTCGGTGAGGCCAAAAAAGGCCATATTGAGCATCCTAGAATGTTCATAGTAACTTTCAAACAGATGTTCCTTAAATATGAACCTTACGTGAATTATTTTAAGAGTTCGATATTTAAGTGGATTTGACATTTGTAATTTGAATCATACTATGGATACAGAATTATGGTTTCCTTTACCACACTTAACAAGAATTTTGTGACATAATATTAGCGTGTCATTGACCAAATTAAATATAATTTTCCATATTTCGTCAAAAAATTATATTCCCGCACGGAAGAAATACATATATTTTGTATGATCGATGATGAATGAATTGTATGACATGACTAATTGTATGGTCTACAGACAGTAGTCCTAAGTCTGGGTGTTTGTCCATGTGGATATTTTTGTTTGTAAACGCACCCACGATACAGGAATCATTCGTAGTATGGGGAAACTTATAAAAAATTAAAAAAGTATTAAATAAACTTCATTAAAAGCGATAACCTCAGTATCTAACATAGGAAATGTGTCTGTTATGACTGTTTTATCTAAATAGGTAATAGGCCGGCCTTTGATGGTACGGCCTTATCAATTAAGGTCCAAGATCAGATCATTATGTTTTAATCTACTCAACAATAACGTTAACATTTGAGGACCATACTCGAGATATTTTAATTCGTCTTCATTCTATAGTCTCATACAGACTACTTCACTGGTCTAGTGGTCACATGCGCAGCTGCTACACATGACGGCCTGAGTCAAATCATCAATTCCCAGGTCGGACAAAATGTTATTGAGATTTTGAGAAATTCTCCGTAGCAGCCTGAAGTTTAAAGCCAGATAAAATGGCAATAGATGGATATAATATAATAGGGAGACTAAATGGGAATAGGCTCGCCTCCTATTATATGGGAAAAACCATGGGAAATATCTTACGTTGTCATATTAATTTCTGAATCTCATGATTTATTATGTGCACCTAGTTGTACAGATTTTTGCAGCATAAATTATTACTTGTTTGTTACATTTCTACCAACTAGCTGTATTGTTTATCTTAAACTTAAGTATCTCAAGATCTGTAAACCTATGTACTAAATAAAGATTATATTATTATTATTTATTATTATTATGTGATTGTTAGTCCAAAATTCCTATCACTACAAAACAGATGCAAACCCAAAATTTTAATATCTATTTAGGGCTGTTTTTGAATTAACAATATTTGTTCTTGACAACTATTCTCGGCCCTTGACTTTTACTCGATACCATTTTCCTCCTTTTTACCGTCATATTTCCAAGTTCTTAGATGCGCATGCGGCTTTAAATTACCACGTCGCCTATATCCGCATCAAGTCAGATATCAAAACTCCTGTATTAATCATATATTAGATACGTTTTCATAATACTTTAGCCATTTAGAAACTGTATTGAACATTTCTTTATGTTGTCTGTACAATAATACTATAACAAAATTAAGATTAACTTCAACAGACGAACAGGCGCCGACCTGCTGTAAATCTGTAAAAACATAATTGCAATGCTCTTAAGCAGCAATCTATGCATTTAATGAACTGATTAATTTAATCAACATCTTTATCTTAAGAGTCAGGCTTCGCTTGCACGTGTTAGATATTGGAATTTCCGTGTGAACTTTCCCCCAGTCATATCAGGAAAATTATTCAGAAAGATTTTACAGTATTCGTGGTTTTAATTTAACGTTCTTTTGTTTTTGACAAATTTATTTTAGTTGCTTTATTAATAACTGCCTCATTGGACTTATGGTCGAAAGTGTGACTACTGAGCGTAAGGTCCTGGATTAGATTCCCGGGACGGGCAAAATGATAATAGGTTTTTATGTATGGAAATTCTTAGTAGCAACACTAAGTCTGAAAATGTACCCGGTAGATGGCAATAGGCTCGCCCCCTATTACATGGGACTTAATGACGGCATCGGCAAATGTGAAGGTACATAGTAGGGCACATAGGGATTTTGCCCGGTAAATGGTAATAGGTTCGTCTCCTGTTAATCGATATGAACATTTGATATTCCTTCTCGCAAGGACTTGGAGAAGAAATGTCCATCGTCCGGCGAGATTGGAGTTTGACACTGTTGCCATTTGGGGTCGAACCTGGATGAAACTGGCGTAGGGTAGAGACTGGCACTTTCCAAGAGTGTGTGAAATCAGGCTGTGGATGATTATTATGAAGTATAATTTAGAACTTAACTGTCGTAAAACTATTAATATCTACTACAGAGTGATGACTCACTTCACAAAAGCGATGTTGCGTGGTAATTAAAAATATTTTAATAATAATTCAACACAGTTGTTGTTTTGTCTTTGTAGTTGTGATAACATAACACTATATTTTGGCGAGAAACGTTTAATTTTCTTGGACTTATAGAAATTGCTTCAATCAATGATTTATAAAATTTTTGACCATTAGATATCGACTATCGGTTAAAAAACCTGGTTTAATCGCCAAACTGCCACTTGAGGTACAGTTTAGACAGATTGAGGATACCCAAGAATTCGTAAGCTTAGTATTTTATTTAGCAAAATTATCTATAGGTATGATTTCTTTCCTTATATTGGAACTCGTTTTAGATATTTACACCTTCAGGTTGAAAATCAAAAATTGGTTCGTCACGCTTTTATAAATTGATTCATATGTCTCGTGCATATTTGATATATCTGTATAAAATCATACTATGAAGAATCGAGAGAAGCAAAGATTTTACACGTACTTTCATTTGTATTCATCATAGTACACCAAGCAGCTATCTGAGCATACCAACAATGTCTGGTATCAATAAATTGTATTGTTCCAAGTGTTGGAATAGTATTGGGATTTCTGAATAAATAAGGTTTGTTTCTATGTGAAACGTTGGAACATTACCCGTTTTGTACAGCGGAGCGATGGAGTCCTTTTATTTTGTTATAGCCGGGACCTGCCCTGGCTATAACAGGCTTGGAAAATTATAGGGTTATTCGAAGCTATATATAGGTTGACAAACGATGTGGAGCCAGACGTAAATTAAAAATTAGTGCTTACTTATAACTGACTAGATTTTGATACCGTTAAGCCCTGAACTAAATTGTTAGTGTGTATCATGGTGCAAAAAAGAATTAGATATATTATATAAATTTTTGAAATTGAACAGAACTCAAGGTGGAAGTGTTGACAATGTTGCCAATCTAGTTCGTTAGATACTTGTTGTCCTCGTATAAACAAATATATCACATTGCGCCGATAATTTGCTACTCATATTTAATTAAATGTAATCAATCCGTCATAATATCACATATCCATATCACAATAATAATCATTTTCTATTCATACCTATTTTCGATCACGTTTTGAAATCTCAAAACAACGTGACGAGATCGGTTTGTTTGATTCTTATTGCATACATAATTATTGATCACAACATTAGTTCTCAAGTACTAAAATCATTTACGCTAATCTAACCATTGCACTTTGTGCATAAGGTCTAAATTCGATTATAAATTTTTGTCAGATGTTCCGATACTTACGGCCATAACTCCAAAAAAGAGCGAATACAAAAAACACAAAACTTTTCCACATTTTGACTGTAATGGCACTTTTTTATGACAAACAAAACACTGGCATTACTTTATACGTCCGTTTTTACTAAGTAAGTTTGTTTAAATAAATATTTTTGTTTTAAAATAAATAAATAAGAATTATAATAGTGATGCGACCAGATCGCTGTGGTCGGCTTCGCTATACTGGTTCTTGGAGGTCAAGACCGTACATTAAATACTAATGAACACGTAGTTTTGTTGTTCCTAGTACGGTTCGCATGACAGAATATTGATCATTAATTCGTCGTATTTACAATGTTTACGTCAGTTAAGTTATCTATACATATAAATAAAATTGGAGTGTCTGTTTGTAATATTGAAATAACCGTTTTTTACTACATGCTTATGAATATATATACGGTACATACACCAAAATAACATTTTTTACAATTTTTGTCTGTCTGTCTGTCTGTTTGTATAGGCTAATCTCTGAAATGGCTGGACCGATTTTGACGGGACTTTTATTGGCAGGTAGCTGATGTAATAAGGAGCAACTTAGGCTACTTTTATTTTAAAAAAAATCTTTTATTTTAGAAAAAAATTGGGTTAAGTGCATTTGGTCTCACTAAAAAATACATTGTTAAGTTCCGACATCCACGCGAACGAAGTCGCGGGCACAGCTAGTTGACGTTACAGCCATTTATTCCTGACGGAACAATTTGGCCGTCGGGTTTTCGGGTTTAACTTGCTATTTTGTTATCATTTTCTGATAATTTTATTCATATCGTGGGAAAATCCGGTCATTAAATTATTATTAAATCGAATATCATTATTGCATTTGGTGTTTAATATTGTGTTATATAGGTACAAACAGAGGCGGTAATCCAAATCAAAGCGAGAAAATCAATATATACCTACGTATATTGATTTTTTCGCTTTAATTTTGATTACCTAGATTTAATTAAGTGCTTTTATTCTTAAAATAATTAAGTAATTTATTTTATTTGTAACTAGCTTTTGCCCGCGACTTTGCGCGCGTGGAATTTAGAATCTGATATTTTCCTGCAGTAAAATGAAGCTTATATTTTATGTTAGACCTCTAGCAATACATTGGTGAAAACTGCATTCAATTCCATGCAGTAGTTTTTGCGTGTACAAACATACGGACAGACAGACAAAAATTCTAAAAACTGTTGTCTTTGCTTCTGTTGCTCAAATAAAGACCCAGAAGAAATGTACGGACATCGGCCTGTTATAATTTATAAACTTAAATATATAGATAATTATATGTATAGATTGAAGGTGTAATCTGACAAAATCTTTTTTTTTTTAAGGGCCCGAAAATACATAGAAGTATTATTAGATATTCTTTGGTACAGGTTTAGTCAAGCCTAGTATTAGTTCCCCACAATATTTCTCTTGTATTCTGTGACCACATATTCATTAGATTTTTCTCACAACTGTAGACGCGGAGAAACACCTGTACGTCATCGACATCAAGGTGATATTGACTTTAAATAGCGTCTGTCAGTCGAGCCAAATATGTCTATACTAGGACACCTTAAGGAAGAAAAAAGCTAGCTTTATCTTATTCGTAGCAGGCATAGAAATATTGACCCGGGTACGTCTTAAAACTGCGGCCAGACACCGGAGGACGGGCAGCAGCGTCCTCTCACTAATCGGTGAGCCACTGCGATCCCCAAGCCGCCTGCCAAGCGTGGGGATTATGGCAACCTTGAGGGAGGCCTTCGTTCAGCAGTTGACGTCTTCTGGCTGATGATGATAGAAATGTTCACAGTCCACCATTATCCATCAACCAAGTAGTTATCAAAGTTAAAGTCAAAGTTTTTTATTTCAAATGGGCCTTTGCAGGCACTTTTAAAACGTTATGAATCTAGGCGCACGGTTACAAAGTGGGTTGGTCCTATGGAGAAGAGACCGGCATGAAACTCCATGGATACCTACTCTTTCAAAATATTGGTTTACAATGTGTTGAAGTTATTTTAAAGAACATGTAACAATTTATAATGACAAAATAAAATAAAAAATACTCTTACACTGCAATATTACATTACATGACATACAAGGACTACTATATAAGATAATAAAATAAAATAAATTAACATTTTCGTAATAAAAATTTCAAGTATAAGTCTTTGTTTGTTAAACAAAAATGTATATACAACAATGTTATGTAAAAAAAAAGTTGTAATACAATAAAATAAAAAAGTACACACAAGAAAGAAAGAAATGTCTAGTCATGCAGAAAACACCAACAACTAGATTGTATTGTATTGTTAAGTAGACTCAGTAAATTATAGCTTGGGACCCTTGCTTTGCCTAATGAATTAGATCATCATATCTACCGTATTATTAGTGTTGTGATTGACGATCATGTGGTTCTTAGCCCATTTTGTGTCCAATAGAAGGTATCTAAATGTTTTTTTAAACTGTTCTTTAAATGTCAAACGTCGCGATTTACCGTTCTCTGTCTGCCTTTGTCTCTGTCTTTTCAAGACCTTAATCGTAGTTTCCATTAAGCCAAAAATTATATATATTTAATTATGACTATATTAATAAAATCGTGCGCACGCATATTATATTCGTACAATATTGACTTACTCGTTCGAAAACTCGTACTAGACACCGAGAGCATTTCACTTGCTTCCTTTTAAAATTTTACTAGTATATGTTTGAAAAGGGAATTGAGAGCCAACTTTCCATGCGCTAGGTTATGTAAAGTTCTAAATAGCTGTAGCGATCAAATCGATTTCCACTCTGATTCTCTCGTTAAGCAGAAATCTGAACTCTTTGTTTGATTTGTTGTAGCAACCTTAACATGATTTTACATTTACAATTATTAATTATAATATGAATTCGGTTAGGTTCTACCTATCATTTTATGACTTGCATGTGCTAATCAATCTACCGAAAGTATATTGTTCATTAAATTAAAACTTTCTTTGCTATCTGTACATAATATAACTGGATATACTAGTTTGCCATTACATTACAAACGTATAAACATTTCTCGTGATCTTATCATCTGCGATGACTCACGGATTTACCCAAACTAGTAAAATAATATTATTATATTATAAACTAATTATATTTTTACAATTTAATAGTTTTTAACATGTCTTATCATGTTTGTATTTATTTTATTCTCTCTTTTTCATAGGTTGCTATGACATCTTGTTAATGAAATATTAGATTTTTGTATTATATTAGATTTTTGTATTTTGTGTTATCAACAATGATCCTAAATTATTTTATTATTTTGTTTAATGTATTCGTAAGCTAGTTGCTATTGTAAGCTAATCTTTGATAATCAATTTCTTTACATATGTACATGTATAATGTAATCTTACGCTTGTTACAGATGGCTATCCATTGTAAATGTGAGCACAGTGTAGGGGTATTCTTTTTACTTTTATTTTTATTAACAGACTTTATGTTAAAGTTGCATTTAGTATTTATTTGACGAAACTTACATTGTTCTCCCATACTTTTTCCACATTATGTCCATGGCAAGATTGTTAAAAGAGACTTTAAAAGAGTATCCATGGAGTTTTTTGCCGGTTCTTCTCCATAGGACCAACTTTTTGGAACCGTACAACTAGAGTCCTATAACGTTTCATAAGTGCCTGTATTAGGTTTATTTGAAATAAAAACAATTCTATCTATCATCTATTGTGCCAAACTGCCGAAGCCAAAACATAAAAAAAAACTTGCCAAAGTCAAGTTATTTTCTGTTGTTATAAGGTTTTTTATAAGAAACCACAAAATATGTATTCACTCGTCATTACTACCTACTGAATGTTTTTGACCTTTTGTGTGTTTCTGTCTGTTTAAATATATATAACTAGCGCACGCGCATATTATGATCAGACAATCATGGCCCTTCTATTTCTGATAACGTGAAAAATTGTATCAGTAACAATCAAAGGGTAATTTTAGGACCTCAACTGCTAATAAAGATTATATGTATAAAAGTACATAGAATCACGCCTATATTCCCCGAAGGGGTAGGCAGAGGGCTGCTGATAAACATACATAATTTCGCTGTTATTGAGTCGATGTCGCTTATCTGCCTAAAATCGTAGCGCTTAAGTTCGTTTTTTACACTGAATAAAAAATATATGGTTAAATTAAGAATTATATATTTTTCAATAAAAACATAACATATTTAAAATAAACTTTTTTTATTTCATTCACCAATCTATTCTCAATGTTTTCTCAACATACATAAATACCCATCAGTGAAGTATATCTACGCCATCTTAGAAAATATAAACGAAAAGCAACCATAAATTTTTCAATTAAAACAACAATTCGTACAATATGTAAACATTAAAAAAAAAAAAAAAACATTTTTGTTTTTTTATTCCATTCACCAATCTGTTCTCAATCTTTTATTTATCAGGGTGGTATAAGAATTTTTTCTATCTAAGAAAATATAAACGCAAACCGACCCAGTGCCCAATCAACCAAATTCTAACCCAAGTGGGACGCAATTTCCTTCTAGCAATTCGCTTAACCATTAACAACATTAACTTTCTGGTCTCGTCTGCTAATCACGTTGGGTCCCCAGTTCCGTCTTACAGTTGATTATACGTCTGTAAGTCGGCAAAATAGTATATTATTTGATAAATGCATACGTATCTTGGGGTAAGATTATTGAAATAAATGAATGGTAGGATTTGGGAGGACGAAAATTAAATGACTTCGATTCTTTTTTTAGAATAAGAGGTCAGTTACTTTAGTGCCGTCTAAAATATCAACTAAGTTCTGAATTACAAGTGTACAGTTTAAAAATATTATATTATAAAAAACGAAACAACATCACACCTATTTTACATCTATATTTCGCCGATGCCGTTATTGAGCCCATATGATAGGGGGCGAGTCTATTGCCATCTACCGGGCACAGTTCCAGACTCCGTGCTGCTACTGAGAATTTCCATACAGAAAAACCCAATAACACTGCCCGACCCGGAATCGAACCCGGGACCTCATGGTCAGCAGTCGCTCTAGCGAACACTAGACCAAAGAGGCAGTCCGCTTGCGACCACCCACACATGTATGACACGGTAATAATAAAAGTAAACAGTATGTAAATTGTGGATCTAATGTGAATCAAAGTTTTTGTGACAATTTAGAACAAAAGTCAATGTTCTACGTTGCACTTTTACCAGTTTTAATCATAATCTATACTTTTATTGGCAGGTAGCTGATGTAATAAGGAGTAACTTAGGCTACTTTTATTTTAGAAAAAATCTTTTATTTTAGAAAGAAATAGCGTTAAGTGCATTTGGTCTTCTTAACTTCACGTAACATTTATAATATTTTTTTTTAATGGCGTTTCGCACTAAAAAATACATTGTTAAGTTCCGACATCCACGCGAACGAAGTCGCGGGCACAGCTAGTAACTAAATAAAGTTCAAGACGAAGAAAGTTTTTTGTTTTTTTTCGAAATTCAAATAACTTTTACACTTTCTACCCCATTAATATGCAGCAGTTGTTTTTAATACATAACATTTATATGTACTTGTCGTATATACATAGATATTGGACAACAAATCTTAGTATTGTAAGTGAGGCACGTTTTCAATCGAACGCTCGGACGGCGATGGACCGGGGTGTATCTTTGAATCACGCCGAGAATTAATTTTTTGGGTACCCATTTATATTTATAGTACGGCATTCTTCTTTTACTGTCTTATTAATAAAAAATCGTGACTCGGATTATAAGGAAAGATAGGAAATATAATTTATTTAGACACAAGTGATTTGTAAATCAAACAAAATACTAAAACAAAAACAGTTAAATGTGTACCTTATTGCTGAGTTAAATAGGTCCAGTTCAGCAAAAATACGTTGATTTAAATGACGCTACCCCAGTAACTAAGTTCTAAAACTGAGTGAGAAAAAAACTGTATGTTTTTCGTTCTAAAACAAATGTACTTGATCGAATTATAATTTAAAATCCTTGTGTCATCAAACTTAAGAATGTATAAATTATGAATGGGCCATTTTAGTTAACTCGGCTTTTGTTAATAAAACGAATAAGCAATAAGAAAGTATTTCACAATTTCTTTCTTGGATTCATCGTATAAGGCGATCTCCACATTTACCTGTACTACTAAAAACTAGTTTTTAAAGTTGGTTTTACTAAGGTCAGCGCAGTTCAAGTGTCGTTTTTGCATTAAGTTCTTTGCTATAAATATTGTTCAAGTGTAGTTTTTGCATTATTTGTAATGTATTTCATTTTTATAAGAATAAGGAAAATAGGCGAGAATTTTGCACTTTATGAAAACCATGTGTCAATTGAAACAATAAAATCAAAAAAAAAAACAAATCCCCCTTATCCGTCCTTCCATTCTTACGTTTAATGGAACACGAAATTACACTCAATAGGTACACACAAAATTCCTCTGCATCCATGAAAATCGTGGTATTTTTAAGAATATCCCCTCAAGCAGTGTTCAGAGATGCCATGATAAATTGGCGATCGGGGCTCTAAAGATTGTGGCCTCTTCGACTGTCTCAAAAGCTTACCTAAATAATTCCGAAGACCAGACTGCTAGTCTAGCGATATCGTGGTTTTACTAGTACTGGTAAGCTGGGATATTTGTTGTTAGTTCTTAAATTTGTATTTTTGTGCATTTATATACTTTGGGACTTTGTTTTTTAAGTAACTTTGTAGTTGTTGTTTTTTTAAGCGTGATCTGAATTTTTGAACGAATTAGCTTTTTTATCGATCGCTCAAAGTGACAACCAAATACCGGAGTTCTTTGTTGTTTTTTTTTTTTATTATTATGGTTGATTGTTAGCTGTCATGAATATAAAATGTAACTTTTGGGTTCCAGCATTTTTAATTGAGATTGTATATTTTCTGCCCAAGGTACTATAATGTCTTTTGCCGTGTTGTTCAAATGTGGTAATGAATAAAAAATACTTTTAGGAATTGTTATATTATTGTATTCGACATCACTATTACACATAAAATGAATGACCTAATACAACACAATACACATCATCATTATGAAACGTAGTTTGTAATTATCACTGTTCATTCCCGTATTCTATAAATTTAAATTAATCATGCTACGTCCATATTACAAACCAAGTAATTTTCCTTCTTCGCTGTTTGTAATTCAATTAATCAATTTAATTAGAATCTACACTTGCAGTTTCCATGTATTGACTCAAATAAGCAGGCCCTAGTCCACAGTGATAGAAAATAGTAGGTTATTTTGTAGAACACTATACATATGTAGGTAAATTGTATAAGGTTTTTTACAAAGTTGAGAAAGGTTGGGGTTTTTCTTCAACTACTTTCCTTTGGATGTCAGTTTTACCAATACTGAAAGTCAACCCAAAGTTATTTTACACTAATGTGAATGTGTTATGATTATTCGTGATTCAAATTAGTTTTTTTTTTATTGATCCATGTAGCGAGACTATATTTTCGCGCATTTGTACGACTTAAACGCCTTATGAATTTCAACTAATAAGACGTCAACTATTAAGGTAAAACTTACGATTTCGAAGTAAGTAACCCCACAATTAAAATCATTTATCGTGAAAATAAGAGAAATAGAGCTGCTAGCTAGATGTTTTTTCTTTAAGCAAGTATGTCAAATTCACCTCAGTAAATCCAATCTATAAGGCTTTCTTTTCCTCAAAAACGTCGAGAAAAATATTGAAATATCGAAAGAGATTGCGGCAATGCCTCAGCATCAACGGCCAGTGTCAGACGTGTTATCGATGGCCCCTAAATATTATTTATGAACGTCTCAGCCGGGTTCGCTCCTAGTACTGACGCTCCTGCTATTTGCGCAAACACTTATGACCATACTTGATTTATGAGGCCCTGGTACTTTTTGCGATAACTCTCCACTGTTTTTATTCAAACTGGAAAGGTATTTTTATTTCTTGATGCCATAAAAAAAGGATTATTGAAAAAAAAAAAAAAGTGTTTCATCACAGAGTTTTTTCAAACACAAATTAATAATATTCTTACCTACAGAATCGTAATCCATTTAAAGCATCAATAAATAAACATCACACATCAACGCAGTTAAATTGTTTTAAATCATTACCTAAAATCCAAATAAACAGAATGGCACTTACATCTTATTACACGTAAAAAGCCGCAAAAATTTGCAAACCGCAAGTAAAACTTTTGAATCACGCTACAACTCCAAACTGTCATTAGAACTTTGCATCGAAACATTCATTATTAGTACGTTTACTTTGAATAACATTTTCGTTAAAAGCTTTTTTCTTTACATTGATATAAATGAGAGTCGTCTGCGCATCGAGCGTTGGACATAAATCAAGGGTGGATGGGATGCATCGTTTGTTCAATGTCCGGTTTAATAAACGATGGACTGTTGGTCATCTCGATCAAGTACATCTGAACTGTTTGCACGAGGAACGGCGAAAGTACACGTTGTTTTTGCGTAGCAGTTTCATGAAGGTTAATTAATGATTCTTCCTTAAATGTTGCTTTTGACGAAGCCACTATACTCTTCAGTAAACAATAACTGTGACGGCACGGTTGGCGCAGTGGTTGAGATCGACTGCTGCGCTAGGTGTCACGGGTTCGATTTCCACACGGAAAAAATATTTATATGATCTCCAGATAGTTGTTTCGGGTCTTTGTATATGTGAATATACATGTTTGTAAATGCACCTACGATACAGGAATTATTCCTAGTGATTATTATTATTATTTATTGTACACAAGAAATATATATACATACATTTTTAGATGGAAAGTTTATGCACAAAGGCGAGCTTAACTCAGACATGAGTTCTCTTACAGCAAACCTTAGAGCGATAGAGAGATTTGTTATTGAAGGACAGTTAAGTGTACATTAGAATGAATAAAAAATAGTGTAGTGTGGGGCAAAGTTTAAAAAAAAATTAAAAGAAGATGTCTAATTTGAGTCATATCCTAGTAATAACAAAAGTTCATAACACGTGATTAAGCTTAACCATGGACTTTGGTACATTAACGTGTATAACATCATCAATTTAGACTTCCCCGTGTGTAAGTGTTCTAGTAACTCCATTCCAATTTCAGATATGAAATCAAGGCCCATCTTGAATGAATAACCTCTGACTGTATATCTAGTCATTAATTAAAGGTCTAAAGTGACTTCAACGGAGGTCAGATACAGGAAAACTGACATGGGCAGTTTGTCGTCCATTGACCGTCATACAATGTGACAGATCGTGAATGCTTGTATCACGCATATTTCGAGAAATGTATCAGAATATCAGTGATTCAAGCCCTATACATTTCAAAAACCTCTAAGAAGTACTTGGCGTCAAATCTTACTTAGTACAAAATGCTTTCGTTCTAATACAGTTTTATCGGAATTTAATAAAATTGAGGTACGGTAAATAAAATGTATTTAGGTAGGTAACAAAATTTATAAAATACAATAATGATCAATCTCAGTCTTATGTCTTGTAATACCTGTTGAGTGTTATGCTATGATTGTTCTGTTAACTTGCGCGAGTCTCGAATTTTTCAAAGTGCCTGAAAAGGTCTAGTTGAAATAAAAAACTTTGACTTTGAAAGGACATTGTGCCGACTACATATAAAATGGGATAAAAGGGCAGAAAAATGATGATGTATTCACTAAATCTATACTATTAAATCTTACATTCAGACAGAAAATAAAGGTTATATTTCCTTTAATAGATACAATTGAAACGCTGTTGTGGATAAAAACACTGAAGAAAATGAAATTTAAATTACATAACGAACAATTTTTCAAAACTAATATTCGCCAGTAAAATATTTATATCTTAAAATGGCGTCGCGAATCACTTCGTTCGTCTCGAAACGACGGAACCAAAGGAAATAGGAATCATTATTTAACGTCAATGTTTAACTAGATTGCCCCCCGCAAATGGGCCGGTAATGATGCCCGCCGATTGCCGCCCGCAATGTAACGCTAACAAGTAAATTAACTTCGAGACTGCCATCCGATTTTATCGCAAAACTTGTTTTATTATGTTTTAGGTTTATATTGAAATTGGTTTTATAAAAGTTTTCCTGATTTATTTAATAAAAATGTGAGTCTATTTGCCTCTATGGAATGTCTGCGTTCATTTTTAGTAACGTTTATGTCTCTGACATAGTTATAACAGATGTACCATAACATTTCCTTGTATTTTTTCATTGCCACAATCTACATTGTTTATTAAATCGCTCCCCCATCGAATAATATGGTATTGTACGATTACGATACTTGGCGTTTTATTGCACAAGCTCCGATTACACCTTGTCAATATTCCTTTTGATGTTTTCCATGTGTATTTAGGAAATTAGCAGTATCTTAATGGATATGACACTCATATTACATTATAAGGAAAATACAATTTTTTAATCGCCGAATTTACAATGAGTAAAACCATAACCACTTGCCATATTGTTTCGGGTAAAAATGATTCAACATATTTGTGACAAATTTTGAGAACAATAATATTCGTAACATATTTTTATTCAAACGACAATATTAACGTCGAGTTTAAACGATTTCGGGAAAAAGGTTTTTTTTTTCAATAACTTTATTAATAAACAATCATACATTATATTCGTTCACATAAAATAGTTAAATAAATTAGTTTTCTTTTCTTTTTAATCTCTATGCGTTGGCCAATTTTTAAAATATATTAATAAAACACGTTTTTATTTTTCCTGTAGTTTTGTTTTTTCGATTACCATAATATTCGATAGGTTGTTAGTTTTTTCGAACACTTGAAGCTAGAGTTTGTCATACTTGCGTCAATAAATAAAGTTAGCCTACCTACATATTTTTAACGTTTTCCTTCGTAGGTAAATACTTATGTTCTTAGGAAAGTAAAGTATCGAAGAAAATGAAGCTGCAAATGCTGTTGGTGTGCTCTCTAAAGAGAAATAAACTTACTTCTGTCAAGTTGGCTTGAACTATCATCAACATGGTAATCGCTCACAACAGTAAATAATGGTGATAACGAGGCTGGCTAGGGTGCGGCAAACGATCTCACGTCCCGACAATTATGGACACTCATATATTACTGTTATCTATACAAATAAATATAATTGAAGTGTCTATTTGTAATATCAAAATAACAGCTTTTTACTATTATAAATCCATATGAAAGTATATATGGTACTTATAACAAAAAAAAAAAACGTTTTTTAATTTTTTTGTCTATTGTTTGTTCCGGCTTATCTCCGAAACGGCTGAACAGATAGCTGACGTTATAAGGAGTAACTTAGGCTACTTTTACTTCAGAAAAATAATTAGGTTTCTGCGCAAAAAAATGCATGGTTTCGTAATCCACGAAAGCGAAGACGGGGACGGAAGCTAGTTTACTAGTATATTAATTTTAATGAATACTTGAATAGCAAGTATTTCTTTATCAAAACGTTCATTACAACGCGCAAATTGGAATTTCCAATGGAAACTAATGAGACGATTGCAACCGATCAGTACACAGATCAATAACAATCCATTTACTCTTCGTAATTTGTCGAAGGAGATACTGCAGCCAATAAAAACGTACTGTCTGAACTTTTATAACCTTGAACGTTAAAGTAACATGTAGATTTATTATTATAACTGCATTATAGAATCGAGGGATTTGATGTTAGGATTTCAGCAAACGACCAAATTTATATGGAATACACGTCTTATATACGAGTAAATAAAAATCAATTGCCACATGTACAACGGAGCATCACTTGAGAACGGCTCGACCAATTTGGCTGTGTTCGTAATTGTCAGGGCAAGGTTTGCATGAAAGATTTTTTTGGTAAATCTACCGGAACAGTTGAGATGGTATTTTTGTATGAAAATCTCAATATTTTCTTCATTTGTAAATTGCACCGATGCGAAGCCAGGGCGGCAGCCTAATTACCGATGTAGCGACAGGCGTAGATCGCGCAATACTTTCTGTCAAACATCATTTTTGTTTCATATAATGTATTGGCTGACAATGAGATTGCTGTCGCGTGGCTGTCGCGTTGCTGTCGCTTTTTTACGTAATTAGGCTGCGGGTCGCTAGTTTTTTTATAAAAAGGCTGTAAAAAATGTTTTTTATATTTTTATATTCATCCCTGTTCTATTTCTTTTTTCAAAACTTTGCCCCACTCTTGAAATAATTCCTGTATCGTGGGTGCGTTTACAAACACATATATTCACATACACAAAAACCCAGACCTGAAACAATTATCTGTAGATAACACGGAACAAATATTTGTATGACCTACGACCTACGAAGCCGTTATTGAGTCCCATTTATTAGTCTATTACCATCTACTAGGCACAGTTCCAGTTCCAGACTTCGTGGTGCTACTGGAAATTTCCATACAGATAAACCCAATAACCGCTTACTATTTGCGCTTGCGACCACAGTCCATTGAGGCAGTCAGAGTAGAAGTATTATAATATTTGTTTATAATGATCTATCCACTGATCTAGGGTTAGATATAATACCTAATCACAATTACAAATAGGTTTAATGTAAAATAGACTAGAATTAATTAATCTTTGACAGGCAGCTTAGGGATCTATAAATTAAAATCTAACGTCTAAGTTCTATAATGGTTATCTGCAATTTAATTACAGTTAAATTGAGTTATCTAAAGTTAATTAATTCAAGAATGTTATTCTTATCTAGTACTTGTAATCTTGGGATTTATTACGGCTACTCTATAATGCGTAGCCTAGTTTATTGTCGGTGTCCAATAGCAATTATATGCATAAATGTAAGAAATTCCTAAGCTCCCACTGGAACAATATTCAAACTTTTACCATCAAATTGATTGCCCAAACGATGAGATGGACAAACTCGACGGCATGTTTGGCGCTATGCCTGGGTGTTAGACTTTCTCCCCTTACTTACCGTCGAGAGTTCGATTCCCGCAACGATAAATATTTGTATGTTTAATATGTGCATACTCTGACCACGATACAAAAGAAATCATAGTTATGGAGTTTCTTGCCCGTTCTTCTCCATTGGAAATCAACACTTTGGAACGTGGCAACTAGAACCTGAGTATTCATAAGTGCCTGTAAATGGTTTACATGAATAAAAATATATTTGAATTTGAATTTGAATAGTGCGAGGCTTAAACATATTTAAACTTAAATATATTTGGACAGTATTCAATATTTTCCAAAACATACTGAAGTGAATCCGTAAACTAAGTATTTGGCTTTTTATACATAACATAGCATCACGCCAGTATTCCTCAAAGGGTACACATAGGTGTACTTTTTGTACACCCATACCTATTACGCCAATGCCGTTGTTATTAAGTCCCACTTTCTATACCCATACATTATTCTTTAGACACATCCCTAGCTTATCCGGCAAAACAAATAATGAACGTTTCAAAAACAAAGGCTTCCCAATTACTGGCGGCATCAGGTGGCAAGTCGTATGCAATTAAAACAAAATATCGCATTCGGGGGTAGCTACCACCTCCGTCTTCTTAACTTTATGGTAACATAAAGAATGCCAACGTTCTAAACTGCAACGTAAATCGTTTATACGATCTGTGTGCTCCCAGACATAAAAGGGAATTAATAAGCCCATTCCGTCGAGCGAATCACCAGACTGATAGCAATCTTATATAGAACTAGCTTCCGCCCGCAGCTTCGCCCGCGTGGATTAAGAACCCGTGCATTTTTTACCGCGAACCTTAATTCTTTTTCTAAAATAAAAATCTAGCCTATGTTAAATCTTATAAGATCAGCTATCTGCCAGTGAAAGTCCCGTCAAAATCGGTCCAACCGTTTCGGAGATTAGCCAGAACAAAAAGAAAGATACGAGACAAAAAATTTAAATTGTTTTTTTTTTGTTATAAGTAGGTGCCGCATATATTTTTATATGCATTTAGTAAAAAGCTGTTATTTTGACATTACAAACAGACACTTAATTTTTTTTTATTGTGCGTTTATTATCTAATAAGTGTTTTGCTGTAATAGTAAAAATA
Organism: Shargacucullia verbasci; assembly: GCA_947562105.1. Classification (NCBI taxonomy): domain Eukaryota; kingdom Metazoa; phylum Arthropoda; class Insecta; order Lepidoptera; family Noctuidae; genus Shargacucullia; species Shargacucullia verbasci. The sequence goes on from OX387287.1 coordinate 10,250,746, forward strand.
AGCCTATATCCTTTTTCAGTATCTAGGCTACCTTTTTGGAAAATTTCATCACGATCGGTTCAGTGGTTTACTCGTGATAAGGTAACAAACAAACAGACAGAGTTACTTTCGCATTTATAATAGAGTGGATAAACCTCCCAAGATATATAAGGAGATATTGAAAGTTATCGATTTTAAAACTCTGGTTTCTGTTTAGTTCAATTTGAGTTTTATTGAAAACAGTATTGAATGGGAGGTTTTATAGTTTGGTTCTTAGAAATAATATGAATTTAGTAGTTTTATAGCGATGTGATTCGGTTGCGAGTAGCGCTGGCCGAGTATTTGATTTGGGCACATTAGTTTTTTTATGAACCAATATGCAATTTGAAAGAGAGACCGCTTCATTTATCTATGCATTATAATAAAATTATAACAGGCCGATGTCTGTACATTATAGATATTGGAGAAAAACTAATATCTTTGTTAGATGTCTTTATTAGAGCTAAAACAACAGTTTTTAGAATTTTTGTCCGTCTGTCTGTATGTTTGTACACGCATCACGCAAACACTGCTGTATGGAATTGAATGCAGTTTTCATCAATGTGCTGCTAGAGGTCTAACTTAAAATATAGGCTCTATTTTACCGCAGGAAAATATCAGATTTTAAATTCCACGCGTACGAAGTCGCGGGCAAAAGCTAGTTTTGTAATACGAGTATAATGAAACACACTGATGCCGGCCGTTATTGAGTGCCATCCCATGTAATAGGGGGCGAGCCTATTGCTATCTTCCGGGCACGGTTCCAAACTCTGTACTGCTGCTGAGAATTTCCTTACAAAAAAACCCAATAATGCTTTTTCCGATCAGGAAATCGCGGAAACTTTTGAAATAATTAAAATGTTCATTTACTTATATCACTGATTGTACCAATTATTCCAAATCAAAGTTATGTCTTTTATAAGACTGCAACAAAGTAAGTAGTTATATTAAGCAAATTTCAACGTTTGCACATTACGATAATGCTTATTTGTAAACAAAAGCCATCCAATCTGAGGTCCCGAACTTTGTCCTCGTCTCAAAAAGCTACCATAATACTTATTAAATTCAAATATTAATAAACTAGGTACGTGCCAATCCAATTTACTCCCTGTAAACTAAAGTGTAAGTGCTAAACTAAATTGTAAGGCGTTATCTTCATCTATCCGAGGTGAAAATGGTCTTAGGAAGGCGAAATTCAAATGTGCCTTTTTATTGGCACTAACTATAAAAAGAGTGTAAAATCCACCCTCTTTCAGAGCTCAGTAAATACGGACACTTAGATTTGCCCATCAAAGTTTCGGGTACTCAAAAATCCATTTGAAAAATACACATTTTATATCGTAGGGCTCTGGCATATTGTTTTGTGTGCAGATACGTTTCGTAGTGAAGTCAGTAGTTTAAATAAGATTTTTTTTAAACTTTACCGCACACCAGACATAAATCCTGTATCGTGGGTGCGTTTACAAACACCAATATTCACATGGACATACACCCAGACTCGAAACAACTATCTGTTCATCACCCGCGACACGAAGTACAGCGGTCGATGGCTCAACCACTGCGCCAACCGTGTTGCCAATATGAAGTATTTTGTCGACCACCTCTTTTCAAAATATAATTATTATATTTGTGTATCATAAGGCTTTGGCATCTCCAAATTAGAAATGCTCGCCTTTTTTGTCGTAAGAAAATGTTTAATTTAAAAAAAAAATATTTTTAAATTTACGTACCTAGTTTATTATTTCTTTTTTCAAAGGCAGCTTTTTCGATACAAATAATTGTATTTGTATCGAAAAAAGCTGCCTTTGAATGCCTTTATATCATATATTGTAAACAATATTAAGTACCGCATTATATAATAATTATAAAATAGTAACTTATTTGACATTAACTAGCAAACGGAAGTTCGTGACTAATGTCATAATTATTGGATTCAATTGACAGGCGGGCATTCGTTTTCCAACAGTACAAACTTTGATATCAAATTGAGAATTGTGCTGAGTAATATTATTTTTTTAATTTGTAATGCGGCTACAACTGAAAATAAAAACTAAGATTGATAAAAGTGTTTTGTTATTCTACTTGGTGCATTGGGACATTTCTACGCATTACATCTCAGAAGTGGAAAAAACCTAAAAGCAATTTCATATAATATCGCCCACCGATAAAAGGTACATAAGCGTTATCTTATTTTATTTTTTATATTTTTTTCCTTTATATACGTAGTAAAATTTAAATAAACAAAGCTATTTCATATCATTATTAGGTGATAAAAATGGCGTCGGGTTTTTTTTATATTTTTTTTCTTCCCTAATTACCCATATCCATATTCACCCTAGTATTATTAGTATTAGTGATTGAAGTATTAGTAGTATTAGTGATTGAAAATCTACAATCGAAAAAAGTCCATACCATCAATTTAAATTAATAGCATAGCATTTAATATGAGAACTTCATGTATTCGCTTTAAAATATAATTATTATTTTTGTTGTAACTGGTTGACCTGTCTACCTTTTATTATCTACTTACCTACAAATAAACTAAAATATTTTTCCTATTTGGTCGAGGTCGTGCCGTGATGCCAAAGCGTAGACGCAATAAGAATGCAGCAAATGACAGATTATCACGAAGCCGAAGCAGCTCTCGTGAATCACAGCTATCACGAAACACACAGCGTCGAAGGCATCGGTCGAAGAAAGCAAAACGGAGAAGAAATGGACATAGTATTGAGCGCGATGTTTCCAAGCAGCAGGCGTCGACATCTAGTCGCCGCCGCAGACGACACCAAAGTCCAGCATCGTCATCCAGCGAAGTTGATCGCAGCTCAAAACGTGACGAGAGGTATGCTGAATCGCAGATTAATTTCTTTGATAAGTTTATCGATGTGATGAAAGACTTTAAGAGTAATAACATTAGCGACCGTGAAGAAATTTCAGTACTTAATAATGTATTGCCAGAATTTGATCCACTATGTAAAGAGCAGTCCGTAGATTCTTGGATACATAAAATCAAAGAATGTGCAGAGATTTATTTTGGGATAAACACGTAATTCATTACGCTTTACAAAAACTAACTGGAGTTGCAAAGACCTGGTACCAGGGGTTGCCTACGTTGTTATACTCTTGGGCCGAATGGAAGATTAAGTTAAAGGAATCTTTTCCTTCACGAGACAATTATGCGGAATTACTGACTGAAATGTTAAATAAAAGGGTTAAATTTGGAGAATCGCTCGAACTATATTATTATGCAAAAATTAACTTGCTTAATAGGTGCGAAATATCCTGGTAAACGAGCAATAGACTGTTTATTATTTGGCATTGACGATAGGGGTGATAGGTTAGGGGCACAATTAGCTGCATTCACGGAACCCGAACACGTGCTGAAATTCTTAAAATCTATTAAAATTGGCCAGGATAAGACTGTTACTGACACTACTAATAATAAGGACAAGCGTAACAAACCTCTCGGAACCGGTAGTAATAACACACCTAATAGTAATGCCTCGCAAAAAGACAGTAGATTTGAAAACGTGCTATAATTGTAACGAAAAAGGACACACTTTTTATCTTTTGCTTTGAAACAATTGACTATCTTGGTTATGAAGTAAGTGCTAAAGGTATAAGACCGGGTTCTCTCAAAACCGAAGCTATCTCAAAATTTCCCACACTAAGGAATCTCCTTACCTCAATCCTTATTTCGGAAAAATCCGAAGGTTTGTTAAGGTTTTCGCCTTAATTGCTCGCCCATTGACCAGTCTCTTAAAAAAGGACTCTCCTTGGAAGTGGGGAGAGGAAGAATCTAGTGCGTTTAAGGCTTTGCAATCATGTCTTATAGGAAGGCCTGTTCTTGGGTTATATAACCCAAAAGCTGAAACCCAGCTACACACGGACGCTAGTAAGTCTGGTGTAGCGGGAATTCTCTTGCAAAAGGATGAGTCTACATTATTCCGACCTATCGCTTATTACAGTCGGCAGACGACGGCCGATGAACAGAAGATGCATTCTTTCGAACTTGAAACGTTAGCCGTCATAGCCTCGCTATGTAAATTTAGAGTATACTTATTAGGAATAAAATTTAAAATTTGGACTAATTGCAATGCTTTACGTACCACATTAACAAAACGCGATATGATACCACGGATCGCTCGTTGGTGGATTCAGTTCCTAGAATTTAACTGTGACATAGAATATAGGTGTGGGGAAAAGATGGCCCACGTAGATGCCCTTAGTAGAGCAGCTATCGAAAATGACCAGGGCGAACACCACGTACTTGATATTTTAAATATAAATACAGACAATTGGCTTATTACGGTACAACAATCTGATGACGAAGTAAAGCGTATTGCTAGTATACTGACTGATCCAAAAACTAAAGAGACTACTGAGATTTTTAAAAATTATAAATTGAGAAATGGCCGTGTCTACGTTCAAAAGGTGCCCGGTGGCAAATTCTAAAAAGTAACCACGATGATGTTGGACTTTTTGGATACGACAAAACTCTCTCTCGCATAAGATCCTCATATTGGTTCCCAAAGATGCGGCGTTTTGTGAAGAAATATGTTTCTGCTTGCTCGGGGTGCGAACACCATAAAGTACCGAGCAGTCGTTTGACTGGTGAACTGCACCCTATTCCAAAAGTAGCCATCCCCTTTCATACAATTCATGCAGACCACCTGGGACCCTACATACGAACCAAACGGGGAAATTTGTACATTCTGGTCATAGTCGATGCAATCACGAAATTTGTGAACATTACGGCAATACGAGATACTAAATCTTCTACCACTATAAGAGTCTTTCGCGAGCATATGAGCTATTTTGGTTCGCCGACCAGGCTAATTACTGATCAGGGTTCGAGTTTCACTAGTGGCGCTTTTAAGTCATTCATAGAGTCAACCGGAATTAAACATGTTTAAAACGCCGTAGCAACGCCTCGCGCAAATGGTAAGGTCGAACGATACAATAGGACGATTTTAGCAGCACTCGGATGAATCACGAAAAATCTAACGGTATATGGGATGAGCACCTACCCCAAATTCAATTAGGTATAAATACGACGATACACGCTACAACAAGAAAGTCTCCATCAGAGTTATTGTTTGGCCGTACTGCTACCAACCCGTCCGAAGGTATTCTGAATGACGTGATAAATAACGTAACTACTGATATGAATCAAAGTAATCTAGATAGCATTCGGGCCACTGCATCTGAACGTATTAAAGAACAACAAGATAAGGATAAAAATCGGGTAAACAAACGTAAAATGAGAAAAGTTCAGTTTTCCGAGGGTGACTTAGTCAGAGTTATTAGATCAAGTATAGGTATTGAAGGCCAATCTAAAAAGCTCGAACCTAAATGTCAAGGTCCTTATCGCATTAAGAAAATCCTCCCAAATGATAGGTTTGTTATAGAGGATACACCGATAACACGAAAGGGTAAACGATATGAGGCCGTGGTGGCCATTGACAAAATATACCCTTGGTTGGTCTTTCAAAAGCCTTCATCATCAGAGTCAGAGAAATCGGACAATAATGAAAGCGACACTGAAATTTATGTAAAGTGAAATAAGTAAAATAAAAACCAAAAAAAAGATCTCCCAAATCGCTATAATTTGATAAAATTGTAAAATGACATGCTCAAGTTCATAATATACACATTGGTCGTACGTAGCCAGGTCACAGACTTAAGTTCAACACGTGGTTTAACTTTCGGGGTTTATTATACTAAGAGGGACTTAAAACCAAGTAACGGACGTTAATATCATGAGTGAACCTATGGTCTGGGGCGTGTATCACTAAATGTGGATATTATTGAACGTGCCACGTCACGGGCTTACTGTCATAAATTAGGTGCCAGGTCGCGGGCTAAATTAAGTGCGAGGTAACGGGCTCAGCCAGGTCACGGGCTATCCTAAACTGCCAAGTAACGAGCTCAGCCAGGTCACGGGCTATCCCAAACTAGGTGCCAGGTAACGGGCTCAGCCAGGTCACGGGCTATCCTAGATTTAGTGCCAGGTAACGGGCTTAGCCAGGTCACGGGCTATTTTGTTTTGTTTCTTTCATATATATCAGGTAACGGACACTATGTAGGATGCAGTAACGATGCTTTATGTTATGAATTTATGTATGTACTTGTGAAAATAAGAATGAAGTTAATAATTTGTTAAAATTATTTATAAATATGATTACAATTGTTGATATATATACACAATGTATGTACATGTGCGGAGTCTATCTAACGAGGGGACTCGTTGGTTGGCGGATGGTCGAGCTGTAAACAACATTAAGTACCGCATTATATAATAATTATAAAATAGTAAGTTATTTGACATTAACTAGCAAACGGAAGTTCGTAACATTATATTGCTATCGATTATCTCAATTGACTAATGTCATAATTATTGGATTCAATTGACAGGCGGGCATTCGTTTTCCAACAGTCGTATTGTACAGACTTTGATATCAAATTGATAATTGTGCTGAGTAATATTATTTTTAAATAAAAACTAATACTGATAAAAGTGTTTTGTTATTCTACTTGGTGCATTGGGACATTTCTACGCATTACAAGATGCACTTAATTGAATTAACTGATCAAACACCAAAGACACGATAGAAAACAAATTGTTTGCGAGTACCTTAACCCTTACGTTTCTTGATAAATTAATTATACTTATAGTAATCAATCAACTGGACTTTAAAAAATAGAAACCTTTGTAGTCTGTTAACCTCGTCTGCTTCGGCGTTTCTCGGAGGCAGTCAGTAAGAAATGCCGGCGCCATCTAGATGTAAAAAAGACTCGTGAAAGCTTCCTGTAAAAAAATATTTACAGAAAATAAATCATTATCAATATCAAAGACAGAACAAAGCAAAACATTATCCTGGAAATATTTTTGATACTCACCTAAGAGTTACATTTTCTAATTTATAATATTTGTACATGGCAGATACAAGCACCTATCTACCTTACACGCACCTGTAACTCTGTTGATACCAAGTTCAATATGAAGTACGTATACGCAGTTTTAACTACACTGAGCATACACTGGCCGGTTAGTGGTTTAACATGTAACAGTAACTGGACAAAATTGCATTACGCTGGACGCTACTCTGCGCTTTATCGGCTTATCGCACAGTATGTCCGCACCCTTACCGTCTGCTACAAGTACCTACACAGAGAATTGGCCATTGCGAAGAGCCAAAGGGTGCGTTTATATTGCACCAGTACCATCAGCATAGCTTTTATCGCACTTAAAATCTAAGGTGATATTAGAATTACGACCAAGAGGAAGGGTTATTCAAATATCAACGTTTCTGCTTCAAGCATATTAGCTATAAAGCTGTGTTATTGTAGAATGTCTGTGTAATTCTCATATTCCTCATACAACTGCTTTGTGGGTAGTTTTAATTGTTAGTCGTAACCGTTTACAGTTGCAATAATAATTTCGTTTTGGTTATGCTAGCGAGGGATCAAAACTTGGAATTAATGGGCCGAGTGGAATCTTGTTGGCAATTCACGTTTATGCGTGTTTGCTAACATAATAATGCTGTTTTCAGTTTAAAATTGAAAGCTTAGTTTGTAGAATGATCGAACGTCTGTTTTGATTTCGATGAACTTGCTTGACTCAGTAAAAGTATCCTGTCATTAATCGTAAGTAATAGCAGTTTTTTTGTCGCTAGTTCCCAATACGACGTAAATTGGTAACTGCTTAAAAAATTTTTGAAGAAAATTAATGTAGTTAATATGGGACTTTGAATTAATTAGAATTCTATTGAACACAAAGTATTATTAAATATGTACCTGAGTACGTACTTTTTAATTCATCAATTTAATATAAATTCGTTGCAAAATTATTAATTTCAAGGTTTAATGAAATTCAAGTCAAGATTTTATTTATATACCTTACCTAAACTTTACTACTTTATTTATTCACTAAACCTTGAAACAATTACTGAACACCTTAATGAATCAAAATTTACAATTCAAAAGTCACAGGAAATCCTATTTGTCATAGCAAAAGTGAGTGATTCAGTTACGCCTGCGAGTTATTGCGCAGCAGCCAGTCGCCCTGCTACGGAGTAGAGATGATGTCATACTGCAGGGGTTGATGACGTAATATCTCACCCCTGCAGTGGAGGGTAGTAAGCTAGCGGGTCACGCCCTACAAATAATTAAAATATTTTCTTGCCAAATTGTTGCGTAACAGCGCAATAAATTTGAAAGTGGAGTCATGGTAACAATTATATTTTACATATTTTATACATATCACAATATTTTCAGTTTTGTTTTTATAGGCTATATATTTGTTGTGCATACCTACCTAATATAAATGTAGATACGTCAGTGTAACAATCAATATATTATTAATATTTTATATAGCTACCTAGTTTGTTAGAGGAAAGATCCAGAAACTTTATTTTAAACTAGAATTTGACATGTTTCATGTATGAGAAATCACGAAATAATTTATTGAATATTAGCGCACATAGCATTATGCATTCAAGGAAGGAGACAAGGCAAAGTCTACTATTGTAACCCAAATTTCCCCAATGCCGTTTTTAAATCCTTTGTAATGAGGAGCAAGCTATTGTTTACAGAAAAACTCAAAAAACTTTGCCCTACCCGGGAATCAAACCCAAAATCTCATGCTCAGCAGTCGCACTTTTGACTATTATATGAATGAAGTACTCACTTAATGCACAGATAAACTTTGATGATTGCATTAGTCATTACATAAAGTTTTAATCGTATTTTTTTTCTTGTTTTTCTTCTTTTGTTGGTAATTTAGGAATTTACTACTACCATTTGTATAGAAAGTAAGTAAAATTTACGAGTAAACAAAAATATCTTGAAAGCCACTTATTTATTAAAATACCCCATCGAAAAGCAGTCCCACAGATACATTGAATTGATTGCACCAACAAATGTTTTATGTCGTATAAATAAAATTCTGCTATGAATAAAACCGAAGGCGCTCGCGACGCATTGGAAAAGTACTAATGCTCTGTGGGGAGCTCAATCAGACAGATTAAAGGTCTTTGAGAGCATCTGATAAGGTTGCCATTACCATTAAACATCTATTTATACTTGTAAATGTGTGAGCTGATCTGTTGATGCTTTATTTTAAACATGTTTTGTACCTAAGTTATTAAAATTGTTACGCGAGGAAACTTTACGGCCAGGCGTTCAAAGTTCATAATCATTATATTTAATGGTATTAAAATAATAACGTCAGAAGAGTTATTTATAAATTGTTTCAAAATATCGAGTGTTTGTTTGTATTCAATTACCAGTATAATGAAGTATTTATATATTATAATTATATAGGTATGTATACAGAGGAGGATTGCGTGAAATGGAGGAAAAGGGAGGCTTTTGGCCATCAATGGGACTCTGGGAATAATAACTTAAACAATTATTATTATTCCCCAAACTTTTTGTATTTTTTAGGAGCGAACAGCTACTCACATAGGTACCGCGCGGATCAATCAATTTGGAAGGTTTAACTGCGGTCAGTCCTTGGACGGATTACCATTCTTTCGAATCGAGACCCCTCCGCGCCTCGGTAATTACGTTAAGCAGTTGGTCTCGTCTGGCCTACCAGTACCTTATAACCAGTAATTTAGTAGCGGAAATCAAATGGCAGTCGCTCCGAGTAAAATACTAATATTCAGACTAGATTGAGAACCGAGTCCAACGAAGTGGGCAAAACCGAGGCAGATTGTAGTTTTACTAGCATGGCAAGCGAGGGGAAGGGGGTGAGGGAAAGAAATTACCTGAACATCACTTTCGGGCAGAATATTTTACACAAGCAATTTTTTTTAACTATTTTAAAAATATATTTAACTTTATAGTTATACTAAGTATATCCCACTTCAAATTGTATGTCAATCGATAGTAAGAGATTTGTTAATCGGACAATGGAAAAAATATATTTTGCTTTGTAGGTAAAAGCAAAATGACCCGGATATTTTTTATATTTATTTAATATTTACCTAATAGCAATTACATTTTTAACATAACACCGTTTATAAGTACATAATTATATTTGGAAAGGCAACAACAGAAGCCATCAAAAGACTTATTTATACGCATGTTATCGATACGATGAAATGTGTACTAATGTTACATGACTAATAAAGTAGGTAAGTACACATAGTACGAGTACTTCTCTTTATGCGTAGTAAGTCTAGGTAAACAGTTAAACATAGGTAGTATATGCGCGTCCGGCGATAACATGTGTCACATTGAGGTAGGTTTTATTACGTCGTATGTTGAATAGAGTTATGTATAACTCGTATGTAACGGCTATAGTTCACTCTACAAGGCCGGAACGTATTGGCAAGCAACGATCGCGACGGTTTTGTTTGGTTCTAATTGTTCTGACTGCCAATTGCGATGAATTGAAGGCCAAATATATGAAGCAGGGAAATGAGGATAATAGGGATTAGGTGAAATCCCTAGGGTTACCGATATCCGAAGTCTGATGTTCCCCAATCTGCCAAAACTTTTCGATTTACTAATTTTTACTACATTATAATATTTATCAATTACATCAAATGAAAAAAGAAACAATAACCTCCCGTGGCTAAGTTAAAGTTTTATTTTTATTTGACAACAGTAGGGGTTAACCCGATATTTGATATATGTATATATCCGATACCCGGATTAAACGAAATTCCTGATATCCCTTCAATATATAGGCCGACAATTAATGAAGAGGCTCATGGTAATAATCGCGACGTTGGTTAAGGATATTATTAATACTGTGTCTTGTGTTGGTTGTTTCATTGGTCTTGTGGTCACAAGGGTGTCCGTGGTCACTAACATACATAGATGTAAGTTTTACTAACCTATTTGAGTCATAGTCTCTTGAATAAAGAAATATTCTATTCTGATCTATAAGACTTCGGGGAATACAGGTAAGTTATGTTTTGTTATATGTTCATATCATTAATAATTTAGCAAAAGGACTTGTTAAAGCTATAGGTAGTTTGTATGACATAATTATCCAATTTTGCGGCACACCTGGCGCAGTAGTTTAACAATCGGCTGCTGTGCTACGTGTCACGGGTTCGATTGCGGCCTACAGTTAGTGGTTCTGGGTATGTTGTATTTATGCATGACGTATAAAAATTTGTGTTTGTAAACTCATAGACGATAGATGAAAAAAAAACTTGTAACATAAAGTATTTATTTATAATTTATAAAAATTATAACGTTTTTATAAATTAAAAATAAATACTATTTATAGAATCCACGATGTGAGAGGAAATAGTCCATACCAATTTAAAAAACTGACTAAAATTTCCAAATTATTCTAAAAGGTTAGATATTTAAACAGAAGATCTAATATTTAACTTCTAACGGAAAACCTTCATTGGTAATACCGTAATACGCTGAGTTTCCTATTTCCAGCCAACTCTTTAATTCCGGTAAGATCTTTCTAGAGTATTTGACTTTATGTCTGGCCTCAACGTTGCTGAAGCCAATCCTGCCAAATAGGATGGCGCGCATTGAAACTTCTTGGCTGCTATGAACACATGTTTCGGGTTCGTCCCGTTTCGTTTAAATTTCATTTCGTTATTTACAGTTTTTTGTACTTTTATTATTAATATTCTTTTTCAAACTCAAAGTCAAAGTTTTTTATTTCAATTAGGCATTTTCAGGTATTTTAAAGAGTCGAGACTCTAGGCGCACGGTTCCAAAGGAGAGAAGGTCCTATTGAGAAGACACCGGCAAGATAAACCAGAAAAAATCTTTAAAAAAAATATATAATTTAATTTACAATGTATAATCTTAAATTTAACATGCATTATATAAAAAAAAACTTATCAAAATGTTACATTGCATAATGTGGTTATACAGTACAAGTTATACAAGTGTGTCGAATAAAAAAGTAAAACGGCATTAACAGTTCAAAGCGGATACAATTTTAATATTACTAGATTTTATGTTTTTTTTTTTTTTTCATTTGCCTTTTGTATGGCAATATCATTTGAATAACTATAATTATTCATTACCTTTTTCATCATCATCATCAGCCAGAAGACGTCCACTGCTGAACGAAGGCCTTCCCCAAGGGGGGGGGTTTGCCATAATCCCCACGCTTGGCAGGCGGCTTGGGGATCGCTGTGGCTCACCGATTAGTGAGAGGACGCTGCTGCCCGTCCTCCGGTGTCTGGCCGCAGTTTTAAGGCGTACCCGGGTCATATTACCTATTTATGCATTTCATAATAAAAAAAAGAGATACGGTACCTACACATATCGTTACTAGAATAAATATTATAATATTTAATAATTATAACTTAGGAATCTTCAAGGCGAGAGTGAATGGGCATTATTTGAGCTTGCGTGATCCATCCTCGGCAGCATTGTCACTCACCATCAGGTGAATTGCTGCCAAACGCACTCAAATTATAGTAAAAAAATATATGTATATACTACATACGTAAGTAGGTACTTAAACACAGATATTTTATTGTTCATACACTCGCATTGTTTTATAATCTTATTATGAAAGATAACTACTAACGCTTTATAAGTACATGTTATCAATGATTCCGGTCTACTTTCATGTATAAATGATTTCCGTGAAACAGTATAATCCAAGTGCCTACATTTATTTTATACTTATAAACAATACCTACATTAATACTAATAATATATTTCCAATATGATTTCATCGATTTCATGCAGTAATTTATTCTTTTATATTAGTTATATTATAAAAATTATTAATTAGAACTGCCTGCCTGGTTAGTGGTTGCATGCGTGCCTGCTGAGCGCGAGGTCTTTAGTCTGATTCCCGGGTCGGGCAGGTCGGGCAAAGTATTAAGTAATTTAGGTGTTTCATTCATTTATTATACAAAGGAACTCATTCATTAATTACACACATAATCATTATACACAGGAAATAAAAAAACTGTAGCTTTTTGATAGCGACACTTTTTTTACGCCAGTATTCCCGATAGCATTAGGCAGAGGTGTCCTAATTTAGGTACACTCACATTTTGCCGATGCCGTTTAAAGGTCCCGTGTAATAGGCAGTGAGCCTATTGCCGTCTATCGGACACTATTCGTAACTACGGGCTACTGAGAATTTTCTAACAGAAAACCTCAATAACACTTAGCCCGGTCACGCAAGCATGAAAATATGCATGAAAGTAGGTGATACAAAACGGGTAGGTATGTGAGGATCCTACCACGTCGCGTTCTTTTGTTTCTGCGTTTATTAATTTTTTCCGTTGGAAAAAGGTGTGACGTTAATACTTATGTAGACACTATTTTTTTATCATACGTTATAATATAGTAAAACAAAAAACCAACAGAACTTCTCACTGTTTGAAAAATATAATATCTATTCGTCTGTATGAAAACACGAAATGGGTAATGTCCGAAACAGGATTACACCTGACGCTGATACTTCACATATCATGTTTTTGAGAAAAATATCCGCCCACGCGGATTGCCGAGGATATTTCCTGTAAACCTGTTCTCACATGTAAATATTGGCTTTGATGTTACTGTACCTAAGTTATGAAAAGTCTTGAGGTTGTGGAAAGATTTTACATTAAATACTAGGTGGGTACTTCTTGACACACAAATGTGTTTAAATTACAGAAACAAAATTTACGTATATTCACGCCTTAATTTTTATAGGGTTAGACAAAGGTTATTGTACACCGACATTCCGGCGATACCTAAGTCACATGTAATTGGGGGCAAACCTATTGCCATCTAAGTGCCACAATTTTAAACTCTCGGTTACTAAAAAACCCAGTAAAACTTTGCCCTAACCGAGAATAGAACCCATGACCTCACGTACCAACGATGTAAGTCTAGACCAAAGCATATTCTATGACAGCTAAAACATTTTTTTAAGTCTTGCTTAATTGCAATTTTACTAATTACTCTGGCTTAATCAGGATTCTAATGGTCCTTAAGATGAAGAACGTATTAGTGATTTTATGATTTGTATTGAGTTTGTTGCTAATCGTTTTTTAATTGCAGCCAAGTTTTCCATAAGTGATTTTCAAGTACCTAATTATGACAAATCGAATACGTATCAGCCTTGGATTATTCGTCATGCGCATAGACATGGATATTAAAATAGCCGTGTCGTTCAACTCGAGATAGTAGGTACTTCCTTTTGTCATCAAAAGTGACTAATACCTTATTAAAGGGAGATACTATATGGACCCGGGTACGTCCTAAAACTGCGGCCAGACACCGGAGGACGGGCAGCAGCGTCCTCTCACTAATCGGTGAGCCACTGCGATCTCCCAGCCGCCTGCCAAGCGTGGGGATTATGGCAACCCCCCCTTTTCAACCGACTTCAAAAAAAAGGAGGAGGTTCTCAATTCGCTGTATTTTTTATGGTTTCGTTCAGCAGTGGACGTCTTCTGGCTGATGATGATGATGACTATATCGTCGCTCAGCAGTGAAAACCGTTTAAAAAAAAAAAAACTCCTTGCGCCGCCTATGATGAATAATGAGAACCTTGTATAGAGATTCATTCAGCCATTGTCGTCTGAGAAATTCGGTAAAGTTTATTGTCGCCATGTCGTAAAAATCAAAAGCTTTCATAGTATTTTTTTGACCGACCGTTTTTCTTTCCTCCTGTAAAATTTTGTGTTTTACACTTACAAGGTTTTCATGGCTAAATGACGATATACAGGTCCAAAATAATATACAAGTAGGTACATACTCGTAGCATCACATCTAAATTCCCAGAAGGGTTAGATGACGCGTACTATTGTAGGTACCATCCACATGTGGCTGATACCGTGCCATGTAATCGGGGACGAGGATACTGTCATCTACCGAGCAGTTTCAAACCCCATACTGCTACTTAGAATTTCTATACAGAAAAACCTAATAACAATTTTCCGATCTGGGAATCGAACCCAGGACCTCATCTTCAGCAACTCCGGTTGCGGCAATTACACCAATGAAGCAGTTATCTAGATATTTGTATGTTCCATAACTAAGCCAAAGGGCGTTAAACATCTCATCCAAAACTTTCAAAATCTACATGAAATTCTAAGTGCAAATAAATAGTTATTCTCACGCAATGTGAACACGTATCTAAAAGTTGGTAACTGGAGATTTCCACGTCCACTCCAACTGACAAACGTTTGAGAATCCGAGAAACTTGTTAGAAAACTAAAAAGAACTCGTTGCGAACATGTTAAGAGAGTATACCGAACATAGAAAAATGTGTACAGAAGTAGAACAAGTCCGTTTCATCTGTGAAAAGTTCTATTTACACCAGAAATAAATGTTTTACTATAATCTTGTATTTACATGGCGAGCGGTAATTTCATCCCATGTCTGTCAAAATCTGTCTATACTAGATGTGAAATGCAATAAACGCAAATAAATTAGGTAACGAAACTTGAAAGTCTCGTGACTGTCAAAGCTTGTTAAAATAGGCAGTAGTACCCCAGGACAGATAGCTCCAAGTAAAAATTAAAAGACCAATCGGCCGCTTTGCAAGATTCAAATGATAAAGGAAAATCAACAAAACATATAGCGAAGACATATACTCAAGATGGAATTTTTCCTTGTTTTTTCCTCATATTAATCCTTCCATTCTATCTTTCAACACTTCCATAAATTACAAAGGTAGATCTTTCCAAAGCAGCCAAAGATAACTTATCTACGGCTCAACAATTTCCCCACCTGTACACAAGTTGTACTTCTGTCGAGTCAGCGGCCGGGCGAGGCCCCAGCCCAGTCTGCGACAGCCACTCGATTTAATTTACATCTCCGCACCAATTGTTCTCAACTCCTGAGTTCGATGAACGCGCCAGGCGCCGCCTCTGATTTATTTTCCCTCAACATCCCTTAAACGGATTTTAGTTCCTCAGTATCAGAACTTTACAGAGTAGTTAGTTTTCAGAGGTGTTAGGAGTTATTAATTTATTATGAAGAGAGTCAGTTTGATAAGTCTGATACTGTATTAGGATAGAAGCGTTAAGGTACCTTTATTTTGCAAATCAGAGGTATTGAGGTATGATTTTAGGTATTAGAACTTTCAGTTATAAGGAGAGCAAGCAGGGCTTATAAGGGGAAAGAGCCTCCAGGAGTGACGAATCATGAGATCGTCCGGCGCACCCTAGGCTGTCAGCTTCGATACTACAATTGCTGACTGACTAAACTTTCCACTACGGCATGAGCGACCTCCATGGGATTGCAGAGGATTGCAGAGGTGTAGTAAGTATGATTTTAGGCGTTGAAGCTCTTAGTGAGTAGTGTTCCGTTTTCGTCGTCTATCGAGTCGTCCTAAGCTTGACCCAGTGGCGTATTTTAAAATTTAGCGCCCTGGGCCTGTAAGATTTGTCGCCCCATAAATTGAACAAGTCTCCCGCCGCCACCAACGCCGCCCCGCGCCCCACCCGCTTTCGCCTATAAATATGAACAAAAACGACACGAGCAACGTCGAAACATCCCGACTAGTCCCGAGTCGCGATGGAGTCCGACGGACACGCCGTCGCCCCGCCGTGACCGCCCGCCGTTCAGGCATAAGATAACCTATCGTCTTGATGTCTATCAAACTTACAACCAAATGAGTTTTAATTTTTCTTAATTAGGTAGGCGTTTAAAGGCTTCAGGCATGTAAAGTCCAAAAGATAGTCGCACTAAGCTGAGCGCTGAGCTTTCCGCCCCGGGGCCATGGCCCTTTTGGCCCAAGGGTAAATACGCCTCTGGCTTGACCCACACTTATATGAGAATACATAAGAGTTGCTTCATGCTGTGGAGGAAGTCAGTAAGATTCTTAACGGGTCTGACTGCCTAGATACACGCCAAACGTAACGATCCACAGATATCGTCACTTCGGTTGCCTTAACTTAGCCATAATTTTTTTTAGATATACTTAATAAGAAAGAAAACCACAAAAAAATTATAATATATGTATTATACTATAAACATCATAGTCAAAACATAAAAAACAAGGTAAGGAACCATTTTAATCATTCACGTTGTCTGGCGGCAAATTGATCTTCGTTCCCAAATCGGATAAACGTACAAAATCATAAAGCTCTTAGCTAAAACATGATGTCAATTAACGTCTAGACATCGCTTAAGCTTTGAATGAAATTAATTTATTAGGACTTGTATTGGACGTATTAAAGGAATAGAAACGTCCCTCTTTATAGGAAAAGGAGAAATATAGCGAGTGCGACATTTAATTCGTTAATGGAGAAATTTGATCGCCGTGTTTCAAATACACCATATCGCGTAAGGAGTTTTTATTCGGTATTTTATATAAAATCATTCATTTACATAAAACCAAGCATCACGCTTATATTCCCCAAAGGGTTAGGCAAAAGTATGTATACTATTGTACCTACCTATTGCTATCTACCGGGCACAGCTCCAGACTCCGTGCTGCTATTGAGAATTTCCATACAGAAAAACCCAATTACACTTTGCCGCGCTTGCCACCACTAGGCCAATGAGGCAATGAGTAATTGGTATTTCATTGCCACCAAAGACTATAGGCCAACCTCTTTCTACCCGTGGGTGTCATGTCATAAAGTTTCACTACATATTATAAAAAAAAGTCCTCCACCGCGTCTGTCTGTCTGTCTGTTCGCCATAAACTCAAAAACTACTGAAATGATTTTCATGCGGTTTTCACCAATAGACAGTGTGGTACATGAGGATGGTTTAGGTGTATAATTCGTTAAGGTTTTGTGTAAATTGGCTGAAATATGATGATAGTTGAAGATGTCGGAAAAAATCATGCCGGCTTTATTAGCCTGCGCCTAGTAAATATTCGACGTAAGAGGCTGATAAGACACTACGATAGAAAAAAAATGAAGGCGTGCTCTGCTACCCTTGCGAAGCCGGGGCGGGTCGCTAGTAATTATATAAGTCGAAGGATGGAATGCGCATAGGCAGGCGCCATCCTTCTGTGCGCCAAAAACAACAAACCAGTCGTAGCGACGATTATGATATCATAGAGTAATTTATAATTATAAGGACTAATATTATTATTAAGGTATGAGGAGAATAGCTATTAGCCAACAGCGGTAAGAAAAGAGCCTCCACAATTGGCGAAAATTGACATCGTCTGGCTGGCCCACCCTGGGCCGTCAGCAACACCACCAATTCTGAGTGGCTAATCGTTCCTCGGCGGAAAGAATGTCCATGAAAAAGCTTGTGCTGACTCGATAGAACAAGAAATAGTAGCCGAATACCTACTTCAAAAATTATACGAAGTTAATCAAGTTTTTTCAAGTTTATATTATCTTTCCTGGATCAGTGATATGTGTTATAATAAAAATATCTAAAAAGGTTTAATTGAATTTCTCTTCTACAGAAAGTAATTTTCATAATAAATTATACACTAACATAAGTATTTAGTAAAATGTATATACAATACATAGATTTAAAATATCTTAATTTTCTTAAATGTTGTACATATTGCAAGTTTTATGCA
The DNA here is from genome assembly GCA_947562105.1 of Shargacucullia verbasci. NCBI lineage: Eukaryota > Metazoa > Arthropoda > Insecta > Lepidoptera > Noctuidae > Shargacucullia > Shargacucullia verbasci. Next base: position 10,269,218 of record OX387287.1, read on the forward strand.
GTTTTACATATCAGCACATACCATAGCCAATGAATTTGGTATGCAATGATGGAAAACACCGTAATTTTATGATTTACATTATTTATTCTTTGAGACATATATTAATTTCTTTATATTATGTACTACAGTCTGATTTAAAATTATTAAAGTTCATCCATTTTTTTATAAATAATTAGGGTGATGTAGTTTTCCTTAATCGATCTGCATGATGATGTGCCAACATTTTTTTTTCCTTGGTAGTTTTGTTCAAAATTACAAAAATATTAATCAACTCATACCGCAAATTGTACCATAGCGAATCCGTGAGGAACGTAGACGCGACGCAAGACCGACGCCTTAAAAGTTACAGCATCACCACATTTTATGTCAGAAGTTAAGACGAACTTAAATGAAATATTGTGCTTGTTCCTTCAACCTATGTAATATATTCCTAGCCTTTTCCTGGCTTTGGTACAAAGTATATTTATTCCTTACATCGTTTTGGTCTAAGCTTCAAAATCCATGTTTAATTTGATATTATACATTCTAATCTATGACATTGCTCCATTTCCTGTCGCTGTCGTCCTTCTACTCAAAGCTTTCGTATCATATTATTAAATCCATCTACGAATAATCAGATCCATTAACACTTGACAGAACATAAATAAACAGCATACTTTGTCACCGACATCATTCTATTGCGAGCCACTCATATCGTTACGTATTATCATTTTTAATACCCAACCCACGAATTCGGCAGCTCAATCTTGGTACATCGACAAAGCTGTGAGTAAGGATTTTCCTGCACGATCTCGACTTACAGATCCAAAAGATAAAGCTTGACTCGCTTCAAGAAATATACTAGCAACGATGAAACATGTTACACCATTTTGTTATACTGTTACCAAGATTTAAGTTTAGGACATCATATTTTGATCAAGCCTGTTTAATTGTAAATATTGTCTAGACTGGCTCCACCGAAGGTAATTTGCGTTTTAGATTTTGAATGTACCTCATTTATAAATGTTTGCTTCTCTGTTCCAAGATTACGTGGGCGTTTGAATGCTTTCATGAATCTCCTTCAATTCATCTTTCAAATTCCCAAGCATAGTTCGAGTTATTAATGAAACTGCTTTTACATATTTCGTTTTAAACTTTCAATTCTTTATTTATATGGACCTTTAATTCTTGAATAAATTAGTAGAACTTAGACATACAAAGTATAAATGAAGGAACAAAGCAAATAAAAATATCTATGTAGATTATAGAGATGAAATACAAAGAATCACAAAATAGAAAGGTGCGTTTTCCTAACGAGTTATGCCTTTGAATTGATTTCACGAACTTTACCTACTCGTAATAAATTCTGAACAAAACAAAGAATCGGTTCTGAGTTCCACTTCGGTTTGGAGCGTTCACAATAAACAACGGCCCATAAACTACGCTGGCTGACACGCATATTTCTTATTTTTCTTTGAAACATCTCCGAATGATATTACCCTAGCGGGCCGTAAAAGCCGGTCTATTAATTAGGGGCCGCGGTTTAGGCGGTTCCTAAACGCATGACATCATCTCCCGCGATTTTCGACAAGACTCCTTTGTCTCCAAACTTGACAGATTCGGCGTAAATCACGGTCGGTGACAGCCACGGCAATACAAATCTGAGAAAATATTATTTTTTCAAGTTGGTGCGTTACTCTTTGTCCTCAGGGAGCGGTGGCGGTTGCGTCAGTGCCCATCTCGCATGCCGCTGACGACAATGTGCTGAATGATGAAATGGTTTCACGGCTACATTTGTTTGTACAGACTAAAGATAAATATCCACTCGTGAGATCCGCTCGAGAGGCGGTTTCATTAAAAGGAACATAAACGTTGATCGCCTGCTTGTAATGATATTTACAGCTATTGAAATTTCGTCGTCAATCAACATAATTACAATGAAATATGAGATGATTGTTACAGTGAAGTACGGGGTCATATTTCAAATCCAGTCGTGAAGAAGAGAAATCAAAACCGTGAATGGGAACAAAAAATAACACTTCGTTTATGTCATGTTTATATTATAAATTCGAGTTCAAATTTGAACGCTCCAACTAATCGAGATGATGACGTTAAAGTACAAATGGAAATAATTACAACGCGTTGCGCTGTCTGTAACAAAGACGAGTCGTGTCCTGGGGCGGTTGTGTCAGGAACAGGAATAGAATGCGCGGAGCCCCCGACAGCGTGAAGCCGAGGTGTTTCCAATTTACAGACGACGACATCTCTAATGCGCGACAAGATTTACAATCGGTATTAATTTAAAAACATATCTGGTGACGCAACGCTCTTTAATTGAAAATCTCATTTGAATCGCCACGATACCACCACGCGAATGCCATATGCTATGCACTTTTTGTATGCCGAAAAGTGAAGTGGCGAAACTTTTGCGACGGCGGGCAAGGCTCTATAAAAACGTCGTAAGAAACATATTATTCACCGCGGCCAGACGAATCAGGTATCCGAACTGCCATGAAGACGTTTAATTAGTACCAAACACGCGATCTTCGAGGTCTCGGAATACTGTTACTCGGTTATAAAAGAAGAGTGGCTCCCATCACCGATGCTCGTAAAGTGGGTGCAATGAAAAAACCGTAAAACAAGGGAGAGTGCTGAGGCGAAAATATGATTTTTGTGAGTTGGTTCCTCAAAAATAATGTCTGCATGTAAAAAATACACCTCTGGTTTTGTGAAGCTTGACGCTTATACGGGGGAACACATTAAATCTGCAACGAAAAACCTTTAGAAAAAATTAAAGAGGAAGCGAGTAATAAGAATGAATATGAAGAAATCCTAGACACAAATTACACAGAAATTTCTATCATCTGAAGCTTTTACAAATATAAGTAGTGAACTAATTTCTAAGAGTTCAGAAAGTTCACTAAGTCTGATATTGGCTTCTCCTTTTAAGAACCTTTTTGATGTGACATCAAAAGGAAAACTGATCCTTTTTCCGGCTCGATACCTGTCGTCATTGTCATTTCTTTAGATCATCGTACACTTCGACTTCCTCATTGTGATCAACCCTCATAACTTTTATGAATGAACACATTTCTTTATTACACACGAATTCTTTTTCTAATTCAATCTCGTGATCCTTCAGTTCATTTATTTATTCGCTTCAAAGTAATTCGCTCGTGAGGCAATGGGATCTTTTTTCTTATTAAAATAGTCAAAGAGGGAAGCCTCAAGGGACTCTGCCGTATTGTTAGTCCACCTGTATTTCCTTTAGGTAAGTTCAAAATAAGTAAATCTTATTATGTTCTACAATGGGCATCTGGTTACTTGAGGGACTGAGCTCATTTCATATTTATGGCTTTTATTCAATAGATTTTTGAAGTTCGGTTCATTTAATGCCAGAAGCTGTATGCTGTAGCCAAACATTAATAATACATATAATCTGAACATTTATTAAATTATAATCATGTTAATTCGTTAAATACATAGGCAACGACTGTTCTATCAATCAATTTGAATAGTGTAACAATTTTATTTGATTTATAACATAATCTTGGCCCGAATCTTGGCCGGAAGTTACGTACAAATCCATCATTTTCTTTCTGATTGCACACAGCATAACCAACCGGTCTTCTATGAAACGATTCAAGTTATTTTTATGGCTGCTTTTGAAAGGCCTGGTTAAGTCCATAACGTATTATGTTGATATTAAAATGTGGAAACATCGTAAACGGATGGCTGTTCGCGAACTGATTACGAGTTCGAGTCCCCTCGCATGCTCACATAGATTTTTAAACACAAGAGAACTGAGGGGCCTTTTTATTCTTTCTGTTAAGTACACGTTTACGACAAACTCGTAAAACACGGATCACTGAAAATTTTTGATATGTAACTTTCCTATTCAAATGCGCGCTTTACGAGGCGGCCCATTATAATTTTACTGATGTCATATTTTTTCCTGTCGTAGTGATTATGAACGGTGGATCAAAGGGATTTTTAATAAAAAAAAGGTTATATCTTTTTAATCACTTCCTATTTTTATTGCTCTACTTGAGGTACCTTTAATATTATTCACCGTAGCGCTATAAAAATCTCATTTGCATTATGAAATTGCCTATGCTGATTTTGGCAAAGATATTTAGTAGACATTTTTATAACCTTATCGGCGCATAAGTAGCCTGTAGCCCCTTTTATACAGCCTACATAGAAAATATAGGTACAGCGTATAACATTTAATACTGTAGTCGTTTTGTTTATTCAAAACAAAAATGTAACATCGTAAAATTACTGCACTCGTTACAACAGATGACTATAATGAGTTGAAAAACAAAATAAACAAATCCAATTTTATTGCCAACACGAGTTGATTCAAAAATTGCTCCAATTTATAGTCACATGATGTCATAAGGAGAACTGTCCAATAAGAACAAAAATATACGCAATGAAAAACATGTGGCCTGGTACCGTGAGAATACAAACCGAATCCGATAAAATACAAAGAAGCTTTATTTCATAAATATTTTGTACTGATAAATTGTATTGCGTTGTTTAAATGACCAATGACACAACGCGGAAAGTTTTTGTAAAGTTGACAACACAGATTAGAGGATCAAAGTTGTTTTGTATTTCATTTGCCCAGTCATTTCGTTCATAAAAGCTTTACATTTATAATATCTAATAGATCTATACTTAGTGTTATTTTTGCCTATATTATCTGTTTAGGATCTAGGATCTAATATCTTTATGTTATGCGCATGATACCATACCTATACGTTGAGCTACATGATTGAGTATGAGTATTTTGTTACGATGCCGGAATCCGCAAACCGCAAACGGCAACCCTGAGAACAGAAGGCAGAGAAGAAACAGCATTACGCCATTTGGCCCATTTAATATGAATTAAATAACTTTTCTCGAACTATTATAAATGCGAAAGAAACTCCATACGTCTACGACTAAACCACTTAACCAATCGTAACGAAATTTTATATAGAGGTAGCTTAGGAATTGAAGAAAGATATAGGATTATTAAATAATGAAAACACTGATTAGATAACTTATACTTAGTTCGGCCGCGTTTGCTGTCAAAAAAATTCGGCACTTAACTGATGTGGATACAGCCAGCATAGTTTATTTCAGTTATTTTCATAGCGTGATGACTTACGGCATCCTCCTCTGGGGAAACTCTGCAGACATCAATACTATATTCGTCTTGCAGAAAAGGGCTGTCCGAGCTATTTATAATCTTGGGCCAAGGGTGTCGCTGAGACACAGATTTAAGGAAATTAATATTCTAACTGTAGCGTCACAATATATATTTGAAAATTTAATATATGTTTATAAAAATATTTCGAACTTTGTCAAACTGTCTGATACTCATTCTTTGAACACTAGGAATAAACACAACCTTGCTGTACATGCTACGCGCCTCCACAGAATAAGCAACTCGTTCATGGGACAATGTATACGCTTTTACAATAAACTTCCCAATGATATACGTAATTTAACATTAAAGAAGTTCAAAATTGTAATTAAATCTAAACTTTGTAAAAAAGGATACTATAAAATTTCGGATTATTTAGATGACAAAAACGCTTGGGATTGAACCGCCTTTCCTTTTTTTTTTTATATACAATTTTTGCCATTAATTATTATATTATTTACTTCATTATTTTGATATTGTAATGTCGTTTAAATTGAAATGATTTCTTATATATAACCGCTATACATTGTAAATGTGAGTGAGATCTAGGCTGAGCGCTCTTCATTTCATTAATTCTCACGATAACTGATGCATGCTTGCACTCTGTTGCGACAGGTTAGCTCAAATAGTTATGGCACTTTCTTCAAAAGGCTATACCACCCTATATTTGTCTCACATAAACCTTTACATAATTACAATCTGTCTGGACTTTAAAATAGACTTTGACCCCTGAGTTTGTTTCGGCGTTTCTTCTCAGGGATAGTCATAGGAAATGCCGACGCCATCTAGTTTAAAAAAGACGTGTAAAAGTGATTGAAAAATCCTAATTGCAAAATAAATAATTTCATTTCATTTCATTTACAAAATGCACGCAAACGAAGTCGCGGGCAACAGGTACTTACGAATAAAAGTTTCGAGATGTTTAAGATAATAATTTTAGGTGTTTCTGGGCTGGTCACCCATGTTTGCCACTGTACATATAAAAATTAAATTCACAGTTAAGTAGCTCGCCCCACTTTAGATAGAATGACATCTTAAGTACTTCTCGTAACACTGATTCTCATCTTATTATCACAAGTCCATATTTATGATTATAAACAGGTGCAAATTCAGCTCCTTATTTCAGCGAACAGTCATAATAAACTTTAATAAACCTTTATAAAATCAGCAGGCTTTTTAATTAAATAACGTTAACAAAATAAAACAAATTGGTATTCCGATGCAATGGATAACATGTTTCTGCAAACCGCTTTAACGAGTCCTTTATTGTCATTATAACTAGACATGCGTTTGTTGTATTTTTTAATAAAGAATCGCGGGAACACTTGATCGAACGCATTAACAAAGCTGATACAGTATCTATGGCCCTCAACATGCGGCTCACGTCTTACATATGGCACCTAATTTGCTACACATATTGTACCACGAGTCGCGACAAAGTGTCAACAGTTTTCTGCTCATTCGAGCATTCTTTTTTAAAAACTTACATAAATTAAAATATAAAGGTAATAAAGAGATAACTAAATAGTTTTGTCGTTTCGACGAAATTTATTAAGGTCAGGTCAATAGTCGTCTACAATGTGTGGCGTTGTTAGACCCACGGTTATGCAATCACGTTGAAACTTTAGCAGTGAGATTGTTCCGAGAAACGTGCTTTGTAGAAAAACATTGGAGGTTTTATTGATTCGAACACGATATGGGAACATAGCCGGGATTCGGAGCATTGCTTCCAACGTTTAGCGGATTTCATTCGCAGATTAATCTTGATTATAATTTGCTTTGCATTCTGAGCGGAGTTTATTGACATCGGTAGGGCTACGCTTTCTATTAGGTTCGCCACAATAGATGAATCATGCGCATGATTAACATTTTAGTTATTGTGTTAGTGGGTTCAAGTGCTTTCGTAAGTTCTATTATTTATAGAGGACGAATTAATAATATGATTGACAATGACATGACTAAACTGTTAATTTTGCTTTGTTCAGTTAATAAACAAATACCTACCCGTCGTAAACTGAATGCGATAATTTTTAATATACTTATGTAATCCAAATACTTGTTAAGGTCTCAGAACAGTCGGTGTTCATTTTACAAAAATTGTTAACCCATCTTTGCTCACATACCAAAAACGAAACGTAATTCGTCGGCTGTGCAACAAAACGCAGCAACTGTCAGCAGTTTGAAAACTCTTTTGTTTTTGACGTGTCTCGTAACGAACTGTTTAACTTGCATGGGTGCTACAGTTCCAATGCAAGTAAAAATTCTCAAGAATCTGATCGTCCCTGACACTGTCCTGTAAGTCTTACAGTTTTCAATGGTCTGTTTTTTGTCACTGTATTTATGTGATAGTACCATACTACTAGTTAATACACCCGTCCAAAGGGAACATAATATGATAGATAGATACATCAAAGCTGATCATGCCGATCGGTTATTTTTTTAAAATAACATGCAGATGGCTGGTCGGATGCATAAACAAAATGTGCAAGCTATTATAAAATAATAAAACAATCATGCTCGTACCTCCAGTTTCCTTCCAAAAGGACTAGCAAGAATAAACCGACGAATGTATTAAGAGAAACAAGTTATACGGGTCCAGGTATTACCGAAGTATCTTTTTTATATGGTATCCAATTTCTTTCAGTGAACAAACAACACAATAAAATAGGGGGATGCTTGCTACCGCGATAATAGCGTCGAGTTAACGCATTGCGAACACAAAGGTACCAATAACAAATCTCAATTGCGTGGATAGCTTCATGGATGTTGGTGAGTGAGTACTGAACTGTAACACGTTTCTGGATGACCGAAAACGAACGATTACATATTTTCGAAAACACCGCAGCTGTACAATATTTCGCGGCGAACTCGACCGCCCATTATTCCGCACCATAAATAATCCACTACACAAAAACGCTAACCCTTCATTGCCTCTTCCTTTTACGATTCAAAGAAAAGAAATAAAATATGTGCGAGCCAAAACAAAGGGTATAAAACCAAAATGACAGGGCCACACGCTTTTCAAGGAGACGCTACACAAAAGGAAAAAACTATAATTTCGCATTATGTAATACTCGGAAGGAGTCGTCCGACGGGGTATGTATGCAGCCAGAGAGGTTTAAAAATAACTCAAGGTTAGCTCGCACATCGAGGGGTCCCTTTGTGATATCAAGGCCGACTGGTTTTGCAGGATGCCTATAACCAACATATTTGTATGTGGATCTGGCGATGCGTAGTTTGTGTTCGATCGGAGAATTTCTCCTGCACGTACAATAATATTATAGAAATATTTAAATGCGTGGCCGTGAAGGCCTGTTTTTAATTCGTCGATATAATAAATTACTTGGGCTGTCTGTGAATGGAATTAATCAATGTTGAACAATAAATCATGGTGGAGAATCAATTAACAACGGCTTTTAGCGTCTTTTTGTTTGTATTATTGATTCTGTGCGCAATTTTGGTTATGGCCGTTACATTTGTATTTAGTTTACACAATACTTATGTACTGGATAGTATTTCAGGTAGTAGTAATTTCTATAAAATTTAATACAAGTAAATTTTATTTACAAATACATGACATTAAATAGATTTGGTATATACATTTTAGTAACTAATGTATTAATTTAACCTTATAAAAAACAAAAATGAAAATCCTGTTCGTTCTTCGTTCTTTGGTCAAAGAATAAGCATTGCCATTCAACGTGGTAATGCTGCCAGTGTTCTGGGCACGCTACCAGTTGACAGCGATGTGGAGGAGTACTTTGACGCCTAAGTATTCGTTTAGAACGAACAACTAAGTATTCGTTTATACAAGTCAATTACATTTTTTACAAAAATATAATAAAACAATATGATAGATTTTTCAGAAGTTATAATTGTTTTTCAGGAAATTATTTTTGTTTGGGTATAAAGTCTAAAATAGCAGCGACACCCTAACGGTTGAACACTTGGCGTCTATGCAAGATCTAAGATCGACGCCAAGCGGCACCTTTGACTTTTCGAATTCACGTGTGGATCAAATTTTAATTATTATTGCGTCAACGCTGAATGAATACATCGTCGTTACAAAGCCTGCCCCTTCACATTCTACTAATCCGTCTCACTCTGAGACGAGGCCCGTGCTCAACAATGGGGCGGTAATAGGCTGAATTTTCAACCGACTTCAAAAAAAAGGAGGAGGTTCTCAATTCGGCTGTATTTTTTTTTTTTTTTTTTTTTTTATGTTTGTTACTCGATTTCTCGAAGACGCCGGGACCGATTTCAAAAATTCTTTTTTTATTTGAAAGGGTATGCTTGTCATTTGGTCCCATTGTCATCAGGTCAGGACCTGATGGTGGAAACCCTGAGAAATCGAGGGCATCTCTTGAAAATTGTAGGCGAGCATGGGGTAAAAACTTGATATTTATGTGTATATCTGATAAGACTACAATACTATGGAGGTTTAGGGCAGATCTGATGATGGAGACGACAGAGGATCGAGGGAACTCCTCAACGGTACATCTTAACTACCTCGTGTTTGGGCTTATTTTATTCGTGTTGACAAGATCTTTACACCGAGATGGGTAATGACTGCCACTGCAAGGTCCGTGATGCAGGTGCAGTACAGTTTAGGGAACTCCTTAATGGTTGATAGCAGTTACATAGTGTTTGGGCGATTATTCCGTCAATTAGGGACCGATTTTAAAAATTATTGTTTTGTTTGAAAGAGTATGCTTCCCATTTGGTCCCATTATCACCAAGTCAGGATCTGATGATGGGATCCTAGGGAAATCGAGGGATACCCTCAAATATTGTAAGACAAATAGCCCGTTTGAGCTTTTTTTCTTAATAAGTTAGGTATTGGCGTCTGAAAGTCATCATTTAATGATGCTGAGCTGATGATGGATGTCATAGTACTCCTCAACGGTAAAGAGTTAGGATATAAAACTTCCGAGTTTGGGATCACTCGATATATTTTGATGAGTCCCGTATAAAACATTTGGTATAGAGGGTCTGATGATGGAGCCAGGAGATAGATGGTGGAACTCTTCAGTAGCTACTAGTAAACCCCTCGAGTTTGGGCTCATTTTAAACCTCTAAAAGTCAAAACTATCACAGTATTAGTTACAATAGTCGTCTTAATCTTTTCATTTCTCGTAATGCGTTTTCATCATGTGGTCGGCTAAGTAATTTATTTGATTTTAAAATCACATAGTGCAATACCGTCTAAGGTTTTCACTCGACTTGGGGCAACATACATTTGACCTTTGTAAAGTTTTTCAAGAGAATCGTCTATAATAGGTCTACCCATCACTCAAAATTGTAAAATAATTAAATTTTTTAACAAAAAATAAAAACCGACTCCAAAAAACTCAAAAACAAAACTAATAACTAAAAAGCAAAAAATAAATCTTTTATTATACAATATAGTAGTTGAAGAATATTGAAGTCGGTGCCAAGTAAAACATGCAATGATAAACCGACACGATTGGCGAAATGCATTTGTCGTGTCCGACGCATAATTCGCTCCGCACTCGACAATTTCTACGTGAACTCTACTTTTATGTTTTACTTGGCACCGATTTCAATATTCTTCAACTACTATATTGTATAATAAAAGATTTATTTTTTGCTTTTTAGTTATTAGTTTTGTTTTTGAGTTTTTTGGAGTCGGTTTTTATTTTTTGTTAAAAAATTTAATTATTTTTATAAAGCTAACTAATGTATTATATTCTAGTTGCTACACTTGCTACGAACTACGAAATCTGTAGAGGACGTAGCATAGTTCACCTCTATTCCATCGGTTGCCCAAACATCATACTACTGCTTTTGCAACGAAAACAAAATACAGACTAATTTGAAAATTTCTTCCTCTTTGAAGTCGGTTCAAAATGGTAATGACTTTAATATTTTTTATTCTTAAAACAATGTGCGAGTTTACAGTTTTATAAAAGCTTTGCAAAACGAATGTAGAGCTTCTTAAAATGAAGTAAAAAAGTTTTGATTATAGTAATATCTCCGTTATCCGCCGCAACATCTTGCTTTAAGTAATTATATTATAGAATCAGTTGATTTTATGATATCCTATACAGGCTGAATTTTTCAAGTGGGCGTGGATGGGCAAATCCGAAACTATAAGGAATAGCGAAAAATACTTAAAGTAGTCTCGATTTCGATTTTGATGAAAACTAAAACAATGATGCAACATTGGGTCAAAGTCTGGGAAGTAACAGCATACCTACCTTGGCGTGACGACACGGTTGGCGCAGTGGCTAAGCGATTAGCTTTCTGCGCTACGTGTCGCGGGTTCGATCCCCGCGCGGAACAAATATTTGTATGATCTACAGATAGTTGTTTCGGGTCTGGTTGTTTGTGCATGTGACATGTATGTTTGTAAACTGTACCCACGATACAGGAGAAATCCTAGTGTGGGGCAATGTTTTAAAAAAAAAAAAAAAACCTATTACAAACTAAAGGAAAACGTTGAATTTTACTAAACTGATTCATACGTAATGGAAATCTTCATCAAATAGATCTTTTTTTTATTCTTATTTATTTCGAGACTTTACCTTATAAAGGTATGTCAGCCTCATCGTAACCTAATCTAATGATTACAATAATTATACTATTGCCGCGGAGGAGGGAGATTTTGATGCAGCCACCATTTTAAATATGAATTTAGGTGTTTTAGATCTGGGCTCAGCTAACAAACTTACGAAAATCCCAACATCATATTTATTAATATTGAAATTACACATCAACAACTCTCTCTCTCTGGTTCCGAGCACATTCCATCAGTAAATCTTGGACATCAAAAACGAGACTATAATAAAGTTGTGCTGAACGAATTTCAAACAAACTCGTATTTTGACTGACATAAGTTCCTGCATGATTTGCGAATGAACAGCCTACGGTAAAACGTAACCTACACAGACCTATAGAAAAGATCATCATCATAATGAATAAGGAAGGCATGGCTAGCGCAGTGGTTGAACGATCGACTGCTACAGGTATGATTGTTGTTCCAGGTCTGTGTGTAATATTTGTATTTGTAAACCAAGATACAGGAATTATTCCTATTAAGGGGCAAGGTTATTTTAAAGAAAATTAAAATCATGTTGAATCTTTGCTTCCCGATGATGTTACCCCAGCATTATCGGGCTAACCATTTTGAGTTAACTGAAAATGATGGCAGGTACTATGAAAATTAGCTCAACATAATCAGTTAGATATTATTAACAGATACGACCAATGGCTCTCACTGAGATTTGACTTCTATGATTCTTTCAGAACAGTAGACACAGGTGTAGGTACCTTCTAAATCTGCAGTTTCTTCTGCATATGTATGGGATTTTAGTACATGAAAAGGTACCCTTGACCTCGGTTTCGCTTGATGAAAAGCGATGGATGAGCTCTACGTCATTACAATGAAACGAGCGCATTCGGAAGATGCCTATTACAAGAAATTCCACTTTACACTGCTAATTACATAGCTAATATACTATATGAGGGACTGTGGCTAAGCAATTGGATGACTGCAACACCTGTCGCGAGTTCTGTCTCCACACTACACAATATTTGTATGGACAGATCCTTGTTCCAGGTCTGGGAGTACGACTCTATGGGCTTGAACATCTATGTATGTAAGTCAACAAATTATTTACAAAATAACAAATGAATAACTACCAAGGTCTCATAAAAGGATTCGCTGACTATTCAGGCAGCACACAGGGCTTAAGAGGGGTTCCTCCCTTCTACAACATATTTGGGGCAAGCAGCTGCAACCAACATAATATCTTCCGTATACTTTCATTCCAGATCACCTTGAAAGTGCCAGTACCTACCTCACTACGCAGTTACGTCTTCCAAAACGGACATCAGTTATTTCTGGAACAACATTAATATACACTCATTATGAACTGAAGACCTAAGTATATCCAGGTATATATGTATGTTCGTGAATTTGTAAGTAGGGACGTAGTTAAGACGCATTTTGCCCAGACCTTGAATTCCCCTGCAGGTGCATTCGAGCATGCACCTGCTAACATTATGCACTGACCTATAAAAGCAATAATTAAATAATTTATTCCACGACAATTATCCCTTAGATGTGGGTCAAATAAAAAGGGAGTTTTAAGGATCAGTGGAATTAAATAAAACGTTTCATTAAATTATTAAATTTTTATATTCTAGTTGACGCAAGCGCGGCTACTGAGCGGTGTTGGTTTTGATACCCGGATCAAGCAAAGTGATATAATTTTATTCTGTTAGAAAATTCTATGCGCGGTATGAAATATGCAATATGCATGGCATGGTAGTAGATGGCAATAGGCTTTACCCTATTACATGTCACTTAATAATGTGTTTGGTAAAATGTGGGTGTACAATAGTACATCATCCCTGGCTAACCTTACGTGGAATATAGGCGTGATGGGATATTATGTTAAGCATATTCATATTCCCTCTAATCCCAAAGCTTGGACTCGAGCTAGGGACTAGTCACTAGGCGGCCAACCACACAGAACTCTTGCGAATAAGCTCCCTGAAGATGTTCCCTGCCTTGTACTGTTCGAGCAGTAAACCGATATGATTTGTTCGTTACATAATATACAAGAAACGATAACCTCTAAGTAGGTTATGTTGTTTTTCTGAAGTTATTGCGATTTAATTTACATAATTATTTAATCGATTGATTGTTATTCTGATAACGCCCTCAATATTTGCATAATAATAAAGATGAGTTCTACTTTTGTATTAAAATCTCGTCAATATTATAAAAAAAATTAAAGTTCAAAAGGTAATTACGTGCGTACTTATATAGTACTTACACACTTATGTAATTTTGAATCCTGGAATCTACAATTTTTGCTTTAGCTTACAGTTATGGTGTATTTGGGGTAATAAATAGCTTGTAGTTTTGACAAAGGAAGGCGAGTTCTTCATCAAGTGTGTGCCTAGTTGAATCCATAACAAACACAGTTATCACCTGCAAAAAAACGCTAAAAGTAACAGACATCAGGTCGCACCCTCAGAATGAAACTGACCTAACTCTAACCTAACTTCTGATTTTACTATTATTATCTAACTGATCTTAAAAAGTATATATTTTTGCTAATTTCCCACAAACTGCATTTTGACTTAGGTCACTTTCGTTCTGAGGGTGCGAGGTGTATGGGCGGTGGCCATCCACCTGCAAAAAGAGTCTTACGATAGTTATGCGGCCAGTTCCATCGGGTAAAAGAAGAAAGTGATGCCATTTAGCTAAATAAACTCTGTGGGATCTACCCCGTAACGCCAGTGCTAATGGATTACAATTCTTACCATACGTTAGGTAAGTACAGCGTAATTTTTTTCCTGTATATGACTAACACTGCCGAGCAACATTATCAGAATAAAAATAGTTACGGTTACTAAAGGCTCTTAATTTAGTTTTAAAATTCATTGCCAGAATAGTCATTCGTTACCACCTGAGTTATACAGTAGACCCGCAGCCTTTGTTAGTTTTACAAGAAAACAGATGACCTACGTCTAATCTGTGCAAAAAATCATAAGGTAACACTTATACTCACACAAGCAATGCGTTAAATAATGACGACGCGAATGATGACGCGTTACTCTAAGCTTTCAAGATTTAAGTTGGCAACATAAAAAAATATGCACCTACAGAACCCCTAACTCCCCATAGCGACGTCGCAAGTACTTGACCAACATACCTACGTATTTTTTATGTTCTACTGCACGTCCGCTTGACTGCACGAAAGGAAATAGGGGCTCCATGTTAAACTTTACAACTGCTGTCATTTTACACCTACATACCTATTAATGTATATTGCACTTTGTATGCATGTATAAGACACTCGATTCTAAACGAAAAGGTCAATTTTTATTACAATAACATCAACTTTATTCATATTTTATCATTCCCTACAATACTTTAATTGAGTTTACTGTTAGTGTTTCAAGCAATAATTTCTTTGTAATTACAAAAATAACATGGTTACATCCATTTTTATCGGTGTAAACACGATGTTCGTTATTTGAATTTTATGACGCACGGTGCAAGACATAACAATGCTTTAATAATATTTATTTAATTTTAGAATTCATAACCACAAAAAGACCCATTCAGACGCTTAAGAATTTTGATATTGGAATTTATTTGACATATTCTTGTAAATTTGAGATCCTTAATTAGAATACATGCATTCAGATAGCGTCCATTCAGAGTACAAAAAGCCAGATGTACAGTACATATTTATCCTTATTTACGTATTTATTTATGAATAAATAATATTGAATGGCTATTCAGAGGTCACAGATGGCGGGTCTACAGACAAAAGCTTCGTAATAATATTGCTGAAACTCGTTTGTTTGAGACGCAGTTCCGTTGCCACTGTATTAATTCTTATAAGACAAAATAATCCTGTGTTTACTAGGCTTTATCCCTACGTTTTAAGGTTCCGTTTCCCGATATTTTGTATTCCAAATGCGCATTAGGGATATTTGTAAGGGCTTTCGGCTGGTGTTTCGATACACGTGTTCCGGCGAGTTCCCCTCAGTGAAATGCACCTATCACCTGGCTGGAACGTAAGTTGGAATAAAATTGGGTCACACGTTACGCCATAGTTTCTTTATTCCCTCTGAGCGAAGTACTCGGCCCTCCAGCCTTGGACCGGTTTGTCGGAACAAGGCGATTTTGTTCCTTTGCGCCTTTCATACGCGTCCCCTATTAAACACGTGCGCGCTTTGAGAATAGTCACATCGATTCACATGAATGACGGATTCTTATTCACTAAATGCTTGGTTTTTTGGATCATAATAAGACGGAGAATTAGGGTGCTTGCAATAGCCCTTTTACAGATTATTCCCTTATCTGTTGGATGTTTATACAAGTAGACGTGCAAATTATGTAACAGATGCGGGGTTATATAAGTCTATGTTATGACTAAGTTAATCATTAATATTTATTATACCTAACTGGCAGTGTAAACAACACTCCTACTACTACACTTGAAATAAAACTTTAAAAGTTATATTTAAAGGCAGACTTGTAATCAATTAGGTACCTATTGTTAGATAAGATGTCAAGAAAACTTTTGTAAATACCTACCTATAAAGGTAGGCGATAATCTGTAGGTAAAAGTAGGTAAGTACCTACATACCTACTATCGACCTACCGCATGATATGAATAGGTAGGTGCGTACGTTCCAACTTGGAACGAATATAAAAACAAATAACTCAAGTTAATATTTATCCAATGAACAGCCTGCCCAGGACAGGTTTCCTATGGTAGGTATTTACTTAAATAAGTAACTAATTAAGCTTTAACACTTTTGGTAAGTAAAAATATAGTTAGTTGTGTGAAAAACAAGAATTGCTAGGGTCCTGAAAGCTTATTAAGTGACAGTATGCAATTACAGGAAGAGCCATGTCAACATCAAGTGATCATCCGCTGCCTCATCAGCAACCGCTCCCGCACCCGCTTCCGCGCGAAAGTGAAAATTCGCTAGGCACTTTCTCCCCACCGCCGCGCCGCCGGCGTGTCGGCCGCATCGGCCCGCCCCTCGCTGCACCCCCGCGCCCCGCGCTCCCGCCGCGCGCCGCAAGGTCAGCCCCGCGTGCAGGCGGGTGGCGCGGCGGCGGCGCGGCGACGCGCTGCGCTCTTGAAATTTCGCTTTCGTTCACTCGCGGTTATTAGTCGGCCGCGCGCGCTCCGGCAAGCATGTGTCTCGTGTGACGCGCTCCACTACTTCCGCGGCACGTTCGATTTCGTTGGCATTTCATTTGGCAAGTCGATCGCGGCATGGCACCGCGACGGCAAGGCGCTACCGGCGAGCGCGAGGCAGAGGAAGCTCGCGGGTGCTGCGTGCCCGGCGAGTGCCTTCGCCCCCGGGAACCGGTGCGCATCGAAGACGCCGTACGCGTGCTATGCAACAACGACACGTGCGCCGCTGGCCGGTACATGCACCGAGAGTGCTTCGAGCAATGGGAGGCCGGGGTGCTCGCTTATCTCAAGTCCTGTGGCCGAGCTCGCTCGTGGTCGGAACGTCAGAGGCATCAGAATCTATGGACCAAAAAAGGGTACGATCTGGCGTTCAAGGCTTGCGGGTGCCGGTGTGGCCGTGGGCACTTGAAAAAAGATTTGGACTGGGCGCCTCCGGGTGCTGCGATCCGAGCTGAGGAGGAGAAGAAGCGTCGCCGGCGCACGCGGTCGGGACGAACGCCGGCGGTGCCGGATGGCCGCCCGCGCACCTTCAGCCTGTCCAGCTCGGGCTCTTGCTCGCCGCCGTCGGCCCCGTCGGAGCCGTCTGCCAGTCCAACTCACGCGCACGCCCTCACTCCTGCTAAGAAGATATCGAAGCCTGATATTATTATATCCGACAGGATCAGGTGAGAACTTTAACAGTTTATTTCTTATAACTTCTTATTGGATTTTCTGTAATTCGCTGTACACACAGCAGGTGCCTTATGAGGATGACGAAACGTATGCAGTTATGGGTAAACAACTTGAGTAACTACTGGTATCTGAGTTCGCCGGTAAAAACCGCCTACATACGAGAGAAATATAATCTGCCTACTTGTTTTAAAAATTACAAACACTGGCAAGCTTACGGAGTGCATTGAATTTTATGTGTGTAGGTGGTTGGTTACACCCACAGCGTCGCTAAGCGTAGTGTGTGTATTGAATGCATTTCTTGTCGGTTGTTTATATCGTATCGAATAGCAGCCCCACATAATTGGCGCAAAACTGGTTGGAGCGGTGTTCGGAGGCGGCAGGGCTCAGAAACCGGCCGGCGTGGCCCTAGCCCGCTATTGAATTTAGATAAGATGCAAGTTGCACTCCGGTGTAGACCTACCTATGTTGGCTTTAACCTATCGATAAAAACCTCTCATTGAGGTTTTTTTGCTGATAAGATAGTATAAATAATCATTTTGTGTAAGAATCCAAGAACTGTGGATTACATCTAATAAAGCTTATTTGCCTAGAAATAGAAAGCTGGTCTAATAATTGTAAAGGCATAAAAAAGGTAGGTATATTTAAAAACACTACCATCTATCACGTAATAGATAACATGACTCATCGACAAAAAATCTATTAGTAAACAAACCATAAAATAGGAATTTTGTTATCTAGCATAGATACAAAATATCCACTTACTTCCTGATCCCAATGATTGATATTTTGTGTGCTATTGTTATAAGTACAATCTTGCACAAAGGTGTTTTAGTTGTGGGTAAACCATAAAAAATAGCACCTTGTAATATAACAATAAAGGAGTCTATAAAAAAATTGTAACAGTTAATCCCATTTAAATTAAGGCCACATGTAAATAAAACACGCTTGAAATTAGAATGTATCAAATAACTCGATAAAACCTTAACCACTACGAATGATGCCATCTAAAAAACGTGTTGTGAAATAAATTATCTTTGTCACGAATTTAGAAAACGATTAATAAAATAAAATCTTTCGAGGGCAACATTCTGAGCGCCTGCACGCAATCTGCAAACAACAATTTGTTTAAAAGCGAGCTTTCAACTGTCACAGCAGTTTTTGTGAGCAAATGTCGGGTTTTAATTCGCGGCTAAATTGGCGGAGCCTTAAAAATGCAATTTCGTCGGCTTAATACATTAATTGCGCTTCGCTGCACAGATGGTTTCCGTTTCCTGGCAAATGTGCGTTTTTCCCGAAATTACGGCAGCTGTCCCTTGGCCAAATTGTTGTTGCCGTGCTGTGTCCAAAAAAGGAAACATCTGACGTCACAAGTGATTACCGCGTTTTTTTTTTTATTAATTGACGTGGATATTATTATGTATCTTATCACTGAGTGACATTATTTCGTTAGTGAACTTTATTTACTATTCTGATATAACTATGCACATAGTAATTAACATTTGGTTATGAATCAAATTTCCTTATTTGTATAATCATTTCATTTAAACGCAAAATAAAAATGACGTATTTTTTAAATACTTTGAAAACAATTTTTCTTATTATTATCCTACCTTTGTTCTTGTGCACATGCATATTAACATTACTAACAACTGAACCTAGCTAATATTAGCTATTTAAACCGTCATCATATTATCCTTATTCGTAGTAAACATTAATCTATTTTTATCCCAAAGAATAAATGAATGAGCATGGTTTACGATTTAGTTGAAAAGAACACTTCAATTTTTTTTTTGTTTTTATAATCTTATTTTTTACGTTGACTGATTATTCAATGATATGGACAGTATCTGGGTGTCGTGGTGGTAATCTTATCTCTTTAATATAGAATTTTTATTACTGATATGGATTTTAAATAAGCTTACATGAATTGGGACACATTTTTATTAAAGATACCGATTTTTTTGTGAAGATTTAAAGAAAGAAAATTGTTTATGTGTGTTCAGGACATTCAGCTACATTGTCTGAACGAAACACTTGTTTACCGATTAACTATAACTTATTTATCTGGAGGAAAAATAAATATAAATACTTGAAACTTTGTTTTGTATGATGTACAGTTGATTACATCAAACAAAATAATGAACTCCGCATTGCAATTTTTGTTTTAACAATTGCTGTAAATTCTATCATTAAATTTCCAAAAAGCAAAAGATAGTTTATTTTTCAAAATAATACTAGAAATAAAATGAATAGATATTTATATTTTTTAAATATAGTATTCAAACTTAATGTAATGAAATCTCCTAATTTTCATTACATTTAAACAATCGCGTGCGCATCAACGTGTCATAGCTTCTAATCGTGTGTAGGTGATGGTATGTACTTGCTTTATTGAATCGTGGGCGAAGCCCCGGCACGTCCAAACACTCTTTATTCATTCGTTATTTTAACTTGACCTAATAAAGATTATAAGTAACGACCTTACCGATTTTATATTCGTCAGCTTCATGTTTATTTACGGAAAAAACTTAATTAAATCAGTATTTAGATGTAAGTACTTGATGTCCTATTTTAAGACCAACACAAAATTCATACAGAAATGTTACATCAATTTTTAATAGAATAAGGATTCATTTCTCTTCGATTCATCCCGTATCAAAGAGGTAAAAATATCGCATCTTATTTTTAATTTTAATATTTATATTAAATTACAACAATTATTATTATAAGATTAATTATCTCTCACGAGTATTATAATAGACTGAAACGAACAACTTTTAACATAAAAATATGTAAATCTCAACAAACAAGCCGTCATAATAAATCTTACGTCATTAGACGGGGCTCCAACTACCAATAAGATGTTTCAAATCGATTCCAAACAGGACAAATGAAGCAGTTAGTATGCGCTGGCGCATCGTTTTGTTTTCAATTATGTTACTAACGCATAAATACAGTCTGTTATGTCCCAAGTTTTTATAACAGACATTGGTTTAATTTTTTTTTTTCTTAAATTTTATTTTGATTTTTAATTAATGATATAGGCTCGAGTAACAGGTTTATAAAAAAATCTACGGTCAAGTGAAATTCGTGTATATAATAAAAAATCATCGTTCATAAGTACATATTTTGTTCGCGTCAGTACTCCTATCGTAATTGTACGCGCCCGTGCTAACAATGTTTTTTAAAGTTGCGTTTACTGATGGTGTATTCCTGTTGTTAAATAAAACAAGAGGAAATTACTGTATGAAATAAAGCCATTTGCATTCCTTACCCGTCTGAGGTGCGTCGCCTATTGCGCTGTGAACACACACTTATGACATCTTACATGAATTTATTGAGTAAGAAATCCAGCTGCGATGTGAAGATTTTTAAGTGAAAATTATTATTTTCATGATTTAGGTACGTGTAAAAAATATTTTATCATACTTGCTGTCATTGTGAATGCTTTATTGGTCTAGTGGTTGCAAGGGCGATTCGATTCCCGAGTCGTGTATTTGGGTTTTTCTATAGCCCTTACGGGACGGTCCAATACAATTGTGCGTGTTGTATGATCGAACTTAGCTATCAGTTTTACGTGTTCGTAGTCGACGGGCCCCGCTTCACACGATTGTGCGTAAAGCGGGCTTTCCCCTCCCGCGCAAATTCACCGTGTTTGTCAGTCGGCGGCCAGGTACCGATCTGTTCAATTGGGTGAAAAATCGCGCTCCCCGATTTGGAGAATGTAAGTTTATTTGTTGATTTATCTTATAAAACCAGTGAATAATGTGTTATTTAATAGTTAATTAGATAATCGTTAAACGTTGTAGTTACAATAATAGCCCCTTAGAAGTAAAAGTTTCGATGTAATGGCATAACGAACTTTTCCGTCACAATTGTATTAACTTAGGCCCTACACTACCTAATACATTATGTGCAATATGTTATTATTCTTAATACTTTTAGATTTTCTGCGCAAAGACGGACATATTAAACGATGCTACCATCGCACTAACGCTTAATGACTCTGGAGACGATGATAGATACGACGTGCAAGAATTATTACAAGCTGAACCCGATTCGCCCCCGACGATTCTACCACATCTTTATCAGACTTGGACATTGACAGCGATCATGACAACATACCTCTCAATCAGTTAACATGGCAGAAGAAACCCTTCAACAGTAAACCTGTTCCACAGGATGCTGCTCGTTCACCAGGAGATATTTTGACCCCTGCAGAATACTTCGAACGGTATTTTACACTACAACCACTTTGTTAGGACCTGACAAACCTCGGCCAGCAGGACTAAAGTTGTTTGAATATTTTAATAAATATAATTGATTTCTTATGCATTTTGAATTTATTTACTCCAAGTCAAAATGAAGTAAAACGGAAAGATAAGGCCCAGTACGACACAATTGTTGGTATCCGATTTTTCCAAGATGGCGTCGGAAAATTGGGAAAATTATGCCAGAATCGAAATCTATGGCCCAAAATTACCCATATTCTAAATTTAAATCTAAGAATTTCACCAAACTTTACGCGCCGGTCCGAAAGGGGTATGGAAATCTTCAGTAGCAACACGGTGTTTAAAATAATTGCATGGCAATAGGCTCGCCGCTTCACATGGGACTCAATAACGGCATCGTCGAAATGTGGGTACTTCTGCATAACCCTTCTGGGAATAAAAGCGTGATGTTATGTTAGAGGTAAACAACTTAAATCAGCTCATAACCTAGGTTGACAACCTGTTATTGGTTATGCAGCATAAATATGATTCCGTATATTACGGTAAACGTTCCAGCCTAGTTTTGTGCAATGCACAGTTACACAAGTTTATAACCAAAAATTCAGGACAATATGGCGTAACATTTTTGAATTAAATATAAAAAAGTCGTTTCTAAATTCAAACTAAACGTCTATGTTTTATTTAAAAATAAATGTAACTTTTAGAACGCGCCACATAATTAAAAAAAACTATTGATTCAGGTTTCGTAAATAGGTAAAAAAAATATTAAGGATTTATCCTTGACAGCGTGAATCGTGATATGTAACATATTGTATATAATTAAAGTGTTTAGTAAGCGCTATGATTTTTGGACTTAATTACTATTCTTTATATGTATAATATTATAATTAGAACTACAAGCTGGAGTTGGCTGTAGATAACCAGTCATTAAAAAAATCCAATTGTAATAGAACAAAAAAAAAATAGACCGAAAAAAAGACAACAGTTCAGTTTATCTTTGACCCAAAAGTTTTCTTATTTTTTTTATGTTATGAATGGGTTGATTGATATATCAATGAGTTTTTTTTTTATATGATTACTAGAGATTTTTGTTTATGCTTTTAATTAAATGAATAAAATAACTGATGTATTATTTTTGCAATTTTTTAAGTTAAGTTTGCTTTCCTTATTATAAAACAATATCTATCTTTTATAAAATGGAGTTAACAAGTCTTCATTTTTTTGAGAAATTCCTATATTACAACCGGTATAATATATAAAAATTGAGAGGTGGGCGTGAGTTTGTGGACAAGAACAACTTAGCTATTAACATTTTTGGCAGCTTGTTATTAAGTTTTTATAGCATAATGTAGTTATTATCTAAGGATCGTGTAATATTATGCGTGAGGTAACATTATGAATTATGTATGTAATTGTATTGTTGTGAATGAAGTTCGTCAAGGCGAACATAGTACAATTTAATATTTTTTGTTAGCATTAAATAAATGAAATGATTCATGTCATAATAATATCAGTTAATATAAATTTCACAGTATAATTTACGCGTAAAGTAACCTAGTTAGTTTGGTACAGTTTTATTATAACTGCTCTTTACTAAAAGTATTAATATAAACGATGTAACAAGCATAATACGTGGTACCTGCGCTTTTATTTCTTATGTCCTAAATACATACAATTAGAATGATGATTAATGTTATGAATATATAATTTGATAAAATATCACGATATGTTTTAATTATATAAAAAATATATAAGCTAGAATCACGTCGTGGCCTTGCGTTAGAGCTCGACATTAACATGAGTACCGCAAATCGTATATTTTCATTCATATTTCTATATTCTATGCGGCTATATGTGCCGTAGATGTTACCATATATGTATGTTACTTACCTACTTGTTTAAAATATTCATCGGTTAGGTAGACACACAAATATGTAGATAAGTTCTTGCAAATAAACTGAAAATTTTGTCATTGGCTAAAGCTACACTTTATTTTTTCTACTGCTATTTTTGTGATATTATGTACGTACCTATTTCAGAAAATATTTCAATAGCGTTGTTTATGTATTTAATCTAAACATATTAATAATAATATTGAAGCCATGGAACACGTGCCGAATTTGTAAGTTTTCAAAATTACACAAAAATGCAGTTGCGTAACAAACGCCAATTTCGGATACTTGATATAATTAGCAATGTAAATAGCAAACATTGGCTAATGCTTGTCAAACTACGCTTTAAAGTAAAGCTGGTGTGTAGTGTGTACTTATTTAAATTACATTTAAGTACAGTCGTTAGTATGTCTGAGGCGCGACCACAGTGACTCACAGACTTGGTCGCCAGTGGCGCGTGAAGCAGACTTGAGGAGGGGAGGCCTCTAAAGGATATCACTGCACCGCATTGAATACGTCTTGAAGTGTGTCAGGTTTTATCGGAACTGCTCCAGACAATTTAGACACGTCTTACGTCTTGAACGAAGCTTACTACACTAAAATCAAGCGAGAATTGAATCCGAGCGAGTTCGATTTTTTAGTTCTTTGAAAATAAAATATATTTATGTATCAGAAAATTGGAACCTTAGATTTTAACTGGCTCAAAATTGATCAACAATGGCCGTTAGCCACAATTTGAGCGTTTAATTAAACTAAATACCTACGCAAATAATAAAAATAAACAGTGCAGGCATGGCAGCTGAATACATAAAACATTTATACATTTACACACAAGTAACCTTATTGTACATTTTATGTCTTGCAGTTTTAAATTGCATTTATCTAATGAGTCAATGCATTCTCGACACACATGTTGCCAGTTCAACCTCTTACATAAATGAGCACGATTTGCTACACCGCATTGAATAAATAATACGATTATTTTTTACCAATTATTAAGGCAAAAAAGTCGAGTACATTTCTAATGTATTAGTATTCGTCACTCACCAACTCCTCTAGTGTAAACTCTCCGTGATGTGTAGAACGGTACGCTCGAATCCGGCGCGGCGCTGCAATGTTATATTCCCTACTTCAATTATTTTTTTATCAATCTTGCTGAAGTCCGTTTTGCAATAATATACGTTAGTCTAATTTTCTACTAAATGGGCTGTTGCCAGTAACAATCATGCGTTTACGATAATTTTCTAAGATTAAAAAATGTTTTTCTGCTGGTTGTCGTCGTGGTCAATTGTCTGAAGTGTGTCTAGATTTCCCGCCAGTAAGAGGCGGTGATTTCCGTTCCCATGCCGACGGCGCTGCGCCGCGCCGGTAGCCGGCACGGCTCGTTAGCGCCGTTTTTAGGGCGTGATCGACGCAACGGCGCATGCCTGCATAAATTGCATCCAAATATTACCAACCCGAACCCCTTTTGCATGCATTTCTAATATTCTACTCTGTCACGCACCCATAGCGGTCGACCTTGTATAAATTTTTTGGAACACGATACTCACCTTCGCCGTCCGAAACTTGGTTTAGCCGACACAATGCTGTTTTTACATTTGCAAAGCTTAAAAAGTGCCGTGTCTCGTCATTTTACTTGCAAATTCACGTGATTATGCATAGTGGAGTCGGGCGAAGATGTATTTACGTGTGCATTGTATGCTTTGTGTGCTGAGTACGCGTGTGGGCACGCACCAATATGCCCCACTACACATTAGTACATACACAGGCATAAGTTCCCCTCTCTGCATTCAGTTTCACGCGACTACGTCTGAGTCAAAATGATCGATGCAACCCTAGGATGCACTTTGCTGCTCGAAAATTATTAATGGTTCTTAAAGTGTTTGCCGTTTCAAGTCGTCCTGTTTCTACTTCATTCTATTTAACAATTTATTTAAATTGAACTGAGGCGCGACGCTTTTGTCTCCAGCATTCATTACCAATTTGTACTCTAAAACTGGTTTCTGCTTTGATTTCATTGGAAAATGTTTATGAAACGGTGGTATTTTATCGTTGCCCCACGTACATGGTCAGTACTGTAGTTAAGTTCATTACGCAGTTGAGCGTCGGAGCCGCGACAATTCAGAGCAAACTATGCATAATTTACCCATTAATTCTCAAAATGACACTTGGAAGTTCTGCTCTCGCCAGACGAGGATGACCATCCACGTAATAATGTAAGCGGCAGCTTTCCTTGAAACTTTGAAAGGATCTTTAACAATTCCGATTGTGAGTGCAATAAAATAATTCAAGAACAAAATGTAGCTTGCGATGGAACGAGACAAAAGTCGGATGTTCTTTTCTTGTGGTGCATCGATGCACTAAGTTGGATAGTAGTACGCGGCAAGCCTGAGCGTTTAAAAACAAACTAACAAATATTTTCACAGCGTTCGCTGTGCAGCGAGCGGGAGAAAGTTCGGGTAGGTTCAGGGACGACTTGTGGCTATTTGCGTCTCGTGGCGGGCGATCGTCGATGCAATTAAATTTGTAAGCGAAGCTTTATGTTCCCGGGGCTAAATATAAGGCCCGGCGCTCACCGACAGGACGGAACGGCAAAGAATTTAACTCACCAGTCAAAATAAACCTCATTGATCGAACTTAGAAAATGTGGCTCACTATGACATGGCTCAGGGATCTAAGACCAGTCACTAAGATTTATTTCTACTGGTTAGCGAAATAAAATTTATTTCTAAGTGGCTCCTTTGGTGAACCGCAAGACAAGGCGATCAGGCGACGTTGCCGTGCCGACCGACAGCAAAGGCAATCACTTTCATTACATTCCCGCCTCAGAGACCCTGCATTCAATTGTTCTTCAATGCTTTGTCAGCCGTTTCCGGCTTGTAGTTCGGCTAAACATACAAAACTGCATACACCAATATTTAAATACGAATTGTTTTCACGAAAAAGACATTGTCATTTAAATTAACTTAAAAGTATTCGTTTGTTTTGAAAATCGAATTTCACATTTTCCAACGAATTGTGGTGTAGGAAACCATTTATGCTTGTTACCTTATTTATATTCCGATGATTAATGTGAGTTCATTATTAACTGTGCCCATTTAATTATTCATGTATCGTTATAGTTTAGTATTGAAGTGTTGCTTTGCATTGAATTTGGTGCTGTAGATAATAGGTATCCAAGAGAATGTCATTAAAGAAGGGAGCGTGAGTTGGATGGAGCAATCGGCGGCAGTAAGCAAAGTTCAGTAGTTCAATGCGCTCGAACACCTATCGCGTTCATTGTCCCTTCGCAAAGGTCAAATCTACTGTTGCAGTCGCCTATCTTGTGTGTCGTGAGCTAACGAATAAAACACCTCAGGGTTTGCCAAAATAAACCTTGGAACATAGCATTAAAGGCGTTCCACCATCAATGATGAACATTATGTTCTAAAACAGTGGCTCACGCATGTCATATCATTCACGGGTAGATTCAGAGCCAACATTTTGAAAAAAAAAAAAGAGAACAAGTACTATCAGCTGGTCTTTATTTCAATCACCAGATGAGCAGGCAAAAAAGTTACGTAATGTATTCCACTTCATTAAAATGCTAATGTTATATTCCACATGTTTCAAAAATAGAATTAATTAAATGATTTTCTTTTTCTTTTTTATATGGATATACTCGTCACGATGAATTTGGAACACAAATCAGTTGCATTCAATTTGTTTCGGAACAAGTTCTTTTGCAATTCTAAACTGGTATCTTATTTTAATTAAAATACCATTTATAGTTATGGTTATAATTATTAAAATAAATAGGAATAAGCCTCCGTGAGTTGCGAAACCTGAGATATTCCAGCATACCCTGGGCAGCCAGCTGGTGCCGCCATTGCTGACTGGCAAATTTTTCTCATGAGATGGCTCGAAAAATCGAATTCTTAGTAATTACTATTGTTTAGTTTCTAAATTACTGAACCAAGTTTTATTTGAATTATCACAAGGAGCTTGTTGGAGTAATAATTCATCCACCTTGAGATCCTTGTCTGACTTGACTCTGAAAGTGGCTTTGTTTTACCATAATTATGATTGTAGATAAAATTAATTAGCCCAATGTCTTGTAAAAGTTAATTACGTAACGATTAATCTGTTTGATATCCATCATAAACATGTCCACATAAATATTAGGTTTCCCTTCACATTATGACATAATTTACTTTATATATTATATGACCCTCACATGTTCTTAGATTATCGAAATGAATGGATTCATTTTAGATCATACATTAGAACTTTTTGTTGAAAATCGTTTAGTATTAATGCATTACAGCGTTGCGTAATTTACTTACGGGCAACATCTCGCTAGTAACTTACGGCATGTTGTTATTTAATTTAATAAAAATTGAGACAGACTTTCGACAGTCTTTGAACTTACGGTAAGTCCAAAGTTTGTCGAACTAAGCAGTCATGTCCTGTATCAAAAGTTTTGCAAGAACACAAATAATCCACTCTGCCTCAGTACAGTCACAGAATAAAATAATAATACTACGTTCAGTTTCAGTAAGTGTAAGGGCGTGTCTACACATGTAATACTGCATGACAAAAGCAGTGTGCAATAAATTCTAAGTTCGTTCCCTGTCTCATTGGCCAGTCAGTTGGTCGTGCCATGATTGTTTGCAATATATTCGCTGCAAATTGCTTGCCGCACCACGAGAATGACGTCCACAGCAGATTTATAGTTGCGTTGACTCGTTAACTTGATATCGTATCAAGTATTACACAGCTATTATTAACAGTTATGTTGACTGTTTGTATTAGGTGCAATCGAATAGTCTGGGTATTTGTTTCACCAGACATTTTAATGTAAATGTTGAATTCATTTGATATCTGGGTGGAAAAATGCATTTGATACTTGCCAAATTGGTGTTCGTAAAATTTTGTTAATGTACCTAGTATTTTATGTAGGAGTGGTATCGTAAAAATATTTTAGAATATGCATGCCATTATGAAATAAATTTTGAAGTCGAGACTGGTCGCTTTATAATAATTACAGCAGTTCTCTATGGTACTATACTTTTTTAAGAATATTTTTGAATATATTTTCACGCGAACCGCTAGTTGCAGTTGCCAAGTAAAATAATTATCATAATAAATATATAAAATTCCTTCAGACATGCGCGTAAATATGCCAATACTTTGAATAAACCACAGGGCAGTAAACAGAACGTATGCAGTGCAATAGTAGTATTTTATGTGTGTCAACACTAACCATACTCAACTAATACTTAGTTGGGAAGGTCATGTGTTACACATAAAGCATTTGAACAGAACAATTGACTCCACATTGTTGTAACTGTACACTTTTATTTCCTGCCATAAACATGATTATGTATGTATGAGTGTAATATAATACCTAAGTAGGTATTGGTGAGTAATGCAAGCTCAAGTAATATATTATATTTTTTCCTTTTCACGAACAATCTCATGAGTTGCCAGTTGCGTTGGTATGGAGTATTTTCGGTTGCGATTTCGACAGCTGACAAGCCAATATTTGATCATGTCATTCGGCGCGGGTGTTCGGCTGGGAAAATATTGATTTAAATGAAATGAAAATACGAATGATGGGCATTCATCATAAAAAAACAGTTCAAAAGTGAACTTAAATAACTACGTGATCAATTGTCCAAATCAAATAATTTATTTTTTTAATCTGCACTATCTAGTTGAAACATTGTCGTCTATAAACGAATCGGGACTATTACATTTACATATTATTTGCTCCATTTACTGCCTGTCTCTTGGGCAGTTCATTGATATTCTTGACATTTGCCTACTAAACTTTATCTATACAAAATATTAATAGTAATAAAGATTAGAGAGCTTTATCTGCCTCTCCATTTATTAAAATTATACAAGGGTAAATTAGCCAGAACACTAAAAAGTATTTTAAGTGGACATGAAAACTAAACATTTTTGCCATTTTTATCTTCGTTAAATTTATCACACTAAAATAATATTTTTTTGGACTTTCAACTTACCATATATTATGTGATTATTCAGTTTTAATAGACATTACTCTTAGATAGATAGAATTGTTTTTATTTCAAATAAACCTAATACAGGCACTTGTGAAACGTTATAAGACTCTAGTTGCACGGTTCCAAAAAGTTGGTCCTATGGAGAAGAACCGGCAAGAAACTCCATGGATACTCTTTTAAAGTCTCTTTTAACAATCTTGCCATGTACATAATGTTGAAAAAGTATGGGAAAACAATGTAGGTTTCGTCAAATAAATATTAAATGCAACTTTAACATAAAGTCTGTTAATAAGAACACCCCTACACTGTACAAATTGTGCAATTTACAATGGATAGCCATCTGTAACTAGCGTAAGATTACATTATATATGTATATAAAGAAATTGATTATCAAAGATTAGCTTAAAATGGCAACTAGCTTACGGATACATTTAACAAAATAATAATAATAATTTAGGATCATTATTGAAAAAAAAATTAATATTTCATTAACAAGATGTCATAGCAACCTACGAAAAAGAGAGAATAAAATAAATACAAACATGATAAGACATGTTAAAAAAAACGATTAAATTATATAAAAATAATTAGTATGAATGAAGTAAAACTTAAAACTACGTTACATACTTAATATTAATAGCTACAATAACCGGTTTACTCGGAAACGAGCTAAGTTCTTTAATGACTTAGATAAAGTCAACGCCGACGATTGCCGTTGCATGTAATTTGTAATCAATAATAATTACTCGCTAATAATAATCAGCAATTGCAAGTAAACTTAATAATATGACCATCTGTAACGGCATGGCAGGAATCACAGGCTAGGTAAGGTCAGTATGATCATTTAAATTTATTCATACTTTTGACTTTCATAAGTCATTGACGTGTGCAGGTGTAAATGAGGTAGTATTTACTTATTGCCCTTTATTTGCATTTAACTAAGCCAAAAGACTTGTGAAAACAAAAAGGAGCTATTTGAAGTGTCTAATACTACATTTTATTTATAGGTACATTAATATTATCACTTGCATGCAAATGCAAAGTTGAAAGGCAAATTCACAACTGTAACCATTGCTTCGATTTATCAATTTCGCATTTGGCTGAACATTCTGAATACGACAAATCGGACGTTTAGCTTTGGATAGATATAACTGGATTCCTTCGTAGTTTCACGACGACTCTATTGAAATTTAGTTCGAATAACTGATTCTGATGCGAAGCATTTCAAATCATAACTAACAAAGAACTTCATTTGAGTAAAATCAAAGAAAGTAAACGTATAATTGTACTTAACGAAAGGTTACGATTTCACTATAAAGTGTTTGACAAGGTGTTTACATCCTCAATAAAAAGTTGACATCGCTTTTTATTATTTAATTCGTAAGCGCAATAACTGACATAAACATTCGCAATGACCGTGATTGTGAGAAAAAGAAATGTAATGAACCCACTGTTGCATTTGTGCTGTGTCGTAATAATTACATAATGTTTCCCACACTGCAACAGGTTTTGTGATTTAAGCGTTTGCGTTTGCGCAGCCATAATATGAAAATTATTGTTGTTGATTTGTGTCTTGCTCGCTAATAGAATAACTTAATTGCCTGTTTGTTTAGATCTTAATTTACTAAAAGCACGAGTTCTATATTCGTGTTCAGAAAGATTTCTTCTAATTCCAATGCTTAGATTAAAAGGTTTCATTCTAAAATAATGTGTTACAATGAGGTATTTAAATTTATAAAATAGCAAATAAATAACATGTTTTAAGTATTTAAAAAAAGAACGAATTGTAAGAAAAGAAAGAAAAAAGAAGTTTATGTTGCTGATATTTAAATTAAACTTGATGGGATCGATTTTACAAAATAAAAGATTCGCGGAAACGTTGAAATCTTGCCCTTCTTGTTCCATCCTACATTCTACAACCTTGCACAGTTTTCGATAAACAAGAAATCTTTTTATACTGTGGTCGAACCTTTGGCATTTTAGGATCCACTTCATGTAACCAGCTAATGATACAACATACGCACACAGAGTATACATATAAGCTCTGTTGTTGTTAAGAACATTCCACATCCTTATTATTATGACATTTAGCGAAGTAGGCTATATAAAGACGCTACCTGTTTCGAATTATAAGGATTTCTCGACATTTCGAATAAATATTCATGCATTCATTGTTCAACTTATAGGTTTTTTCGACATGAGAATTATTGTAAATACGTCTTCTGAATACTTATAAAAAATATGTTGGTTTATGCAAATATTTAAATTATATTCCTTTGTTAACTGTGAATAATTGCCATAATTATTTTAAATATCGGCAATGTTAGATGGTAAGGTATAGGATAAAATTTATTATAATAAATTCACTGAGTTATGAGTAATTTTGTTTAATAAATTGCTAGCCCGCGAAATAGAAGATGTTATTATTAATTGATAGAGACACGACAACTATTAAAAGCATGAGACAATGACTGATGCTTAAAATCAATTACATGACGTAATAATTTCAAAAGCAGCGGAGAAATTAAAAAGAATCGAAAATAAAATCATTAAACTCGTTGCTAAATATATTTATTATAGGGCTGTAAGAGGCCGAACGGGTTTTTATCAGATTATAAAGTTAGCTTACCGTTTTGTTTATTATACAGTGTGTTCATTTGGTCGACATTTTCCGCGACGCAATAGGGCTGCCACGAAAAGATAATTTTAATAAATATTTTCTTTTCCAAATTTAGTTATCGTCTATTATTTGGCGCCATTCGCGGCTGCGCGTCATAAAAGCCAAACAAATAATCCATCTGATCTGATTATAGCTAGTGGTGTTTTTTTATGAAAAGGCATTGAGGCATTAGTCGGTATTATTAATTAAGTAACGGAAGCCATCCACCATCCAGCAGATTTTCCAGTAATAGTGTCATGTCACGTAACAATAAAACGATTAATCACCGCAAAACCTGTTTTGACGTTATAAAAATTAATAGACTAAATCGAGTTATAAGTTAACAGAGAAAAGTCTAGTTTGAAAAGATATTAATTCAGAATTCAAGCATTCTATGTTAGTCATCAAGTGCAATAAAGTTCATGAGTTACGTTCATTCCAGATTTAAATATTAAGAGCATTTTCTTTAATATGCTCAAAATGTTGAGGATTAAAATCAAGTTTCTGTAGTTCAACCAGAAGACAGAATAACACTCTTTTATTTATTATCCAAAATTGTCTTCAGTAGTATGAATATACTAATTAACATTTAAAATATTACATCCTCTACACGATTTAAAATAAACTTTTCCAATTAAGCGTCGACTAATTATTCTTATTCACGTAAACACATTTACAGCAGTGCGTATTATAATTGATAACATGGTACATAACTAACTGCGCTCGCGCCGCGTTGCTATACATATTCTGCTCGATGCTCTATCGTATTTATTTTTATTTACATTGGAATGAATCAAACAATCCTAAAATAAAACAGTTGTTCAACATTACGTTCGATTGACTCAGCTTACTTTTTTGCATAGTGTCAGGGCTGCTACGTCGCCATTTCACTGGAAATTATAACGCGTTCGTTCTCTGGTTACAATTGAATGAAACTCAAACAAATTTTTTATTATTAAAGCTGAACTTGTGTGATTTCTGGTAGTACGGGTAATCTTATATTTTTATTATCATTTATTGTAGCTATTAAACGAACTCGGACGGTCAAAACTTACAAACCAAAATTATGGCTTCAGTCCCATTAATTTTATTAAGCGTATAATTGGGACAAGGAATGGCATCTAGTGCATTGTGCAGTGTATTAGTATCTACATATATTATGCAGTAAATGAACCAGATATTTCGGTTATTCGAATAAAATTTATTTATGAGATTTGGCAACCCTGCGCGTAATGAAGATAGCCCTAGATCGATCGCCACAACAAATTGCTTAATTATTTTTATTACCCGTTTGTTCGGCCCAGCACATCTCTCATCCAATTTTTCAATTAAACTCTTCAACTTACAATAAACTTATAAATGAAAAAATAATCCACAACACAACAGCTATTGACCGATAAACATTTATTTATTCGATTGTCAATTAGGGCCCATTCCTTACAAATTCTTTTTGACTACGGTATTTTCCCTGTTATTTAAGAGATATTTGATTTAATTGCCATCTTTCGGTGATTCAAACAGTCCGGAATATATAGTATTCTTTGTTTGAAAAGGAATGCTCCCCGGAATTATAATTTATCAAATATTTATATATCAAAGGCTTCTCGAATATGTTTCTTAGTCATGTAATAACTTATAAAATAAACAATACATTCATCAACCGCGATAACTGACTATAATTATTCATACTTATCTCATAAATTGTTTTATTGTGACCTTGATTTTTTTATTAAAATAGATCGATCGTGACTGAGATATTATATTTGGTGTTTTTTTACAAACATATCTAGTTACTGTTTTTATTTGAGTAAGATATATTCCCTATATGTTTATTATAATTATTATGGAGCCAACAGCGTAGTTAGCATTTATGGCAAAAATCGTGAGCGAAATTGGCGAGACTGTTAGGTAATCGAATTGGTCGGTCGGTGTGGGGCCGCCAGACCCCATTGTTCTGTCGAGGCCAAGGTCTGCGGTGTTTACATCGCACATTTCGATGATGCGTCATTACTAGCGGTGGTCGTTGCGCAACTTAAACGTTATTGAAACGAGCTATCGTCATAATAACGGTTAGCAGGTTATTTGAAAAACCTGCTAACCTGCAAACATGCTAACGCTAAAGTAGCTAATAGCGGTGGTCGTTGCGCAACTTAAACACGTTATTGAAATGAGCCATAATAACGGTTAGCAGGTTATTTGAATAACGTGCTAACATGCTAACGTTAAAGTAGCTAACATCCAAAGAATCCGATAGACAGTTGCGTTTCGTTATCCAATGAAATGGAAGTGCATCAAAGAAGCTAAAAAAAAAAAAAAAAAAGCTCATCAAAACTTCACGGAGTCGTCAATGAATTCGTCAATAAATAGGGAAGCTAAAAAAAACAAAATCTTAGGGGGCCACCAAAAACCATTAATTCTTGCGGTTATGGTGGAGCAACCGACAATTTGCATTTTCAGCATCAGTGAAAGCTAAAAAAAAAAAAAAAAAAGGTCATCAAAACTTCACGGAGCCGTTTCATTTTAAGTAAATAGGGAAGCTAAAAAAAAAAAAAAAAAGGTCATCAAAACCTCACTATGATATTACGTGTTGCTCATGATATGACAAATAGCGACCAATAGCAGGATAGCGCGTTTTAACAACCGCTATTGATATCCGATAGACAGTTGCGTTTCGTTATCCAAAAAAGATGCTACTGCCCACCGCTAGTCATTACAACCGCTAAAATTCACACCTTAATGCGTGTTTTTAAGTGCTCCGTCTGTAAAAACGAGACGAGTAAATATAGAGGTGTGTCTTTTAGACTTTTTGTGTAATGTGTTACGAAATGAGTTGCGTTATAATCTTAATTGTTGCTAGTTTTCTTGTATTGGAGTTTATTCCTTGGCAAATTGGTAAGTAGGAATAATACAGGAATAAAAATATAGCACTACATTGAAGCAGCAGGCCATTGTATTTTTTTTTTCTTTTCCTTTGCTGGCTTTTTAAGGATAATTTTCTTCGCTAATTCATATTTTCGTCCTGGACCAATACGGAAACAAATAGTAATCTAGATATTGTATTTGGTATTGCCATTGACCTTGGTTAGTGAGTTCATAACGACAATTGTTTGAAACACCAGTAAAACTCATTACTTCACTGCTGTACACAGCTGTAAACTGCGATTACAATCTCTTATTTCCAACAATTTACATTTTAACACAATGTTATTGTTGTGGAACTTAATAAATGGTACTATAAAGTTGAATTAACATATTGTCAATTTAATTAAAGTGTTTCTGTTAATGATGTAACAGATTACCGACAACTCTACCGTATTATTACATACCCGCTTATTGAATAGTTCGAGATTAATATAGAGCTTGTTACGTAGCTACGTAATGTATTACGTTTATAGTAATGCGGGGGCGCAGCCCTGATACACACATAAAGCATTGTAATGTCCATGTTCCACTACAAGATACAACACCGATTTGGTCGAACAGTTTGTCAGTCCGTCCGCGTCTGTCCGCCGTCTCGACTGGTTCCAGTAGCTAGCCTACGCTCGAGCTCGACACAGACGGTTGAGATTAGAATAGTCACAGGCGTCTTATTGGTCACCGGCGCGTAAACAAGCACTTATTGCAACTCAGTGAATCGTTAAAGCCTACCTAGAAACCGTGTAAGCGGTACGTCGACGTGCCAGAGATGCGTTCAAATATTTCTTTGACGTTGAATTACTGGCTATCTTGACTGCGAGCATGTCTGCTCGCTGAGCAACACGACGATAAATCTATAGACAATTTTCTTGCACATTGCATGTAAAATGTTCTATAGGTTTCAATAATTACGTAAGCGACAGTCGTAAGAAATTTCGAAGCACGTTCGCTTCACGCATGCTTGAATGGCGCTCAATGGCACCTTGAAGTGTCTTTGTTTATAAGCGTCAGTTTCCTCTGTCACTGTGCTTAAATTGTTCCGTCTCAAGGTCTGCTAACTGTGGGAGTCCATTTAGGGTGAAAATATCTGGACCGTGACAAAAATAAGTGGATCGCCGTACACGAATAAACACGCATGCACGGCTTATTAAATTGATGTTAGTAAATATTTTGTATGGTGTGAGAAACGAAACATATTTAAGACATTGTTGTGAACAAAATTAGCATATCAACATTCGAAACGAGTACTTGTAGAGGTCATCTGATTTAAATTATACCGCTCCACCATATTAACCATTTGATTGTATCAGATAGAGCTAACAATACCCAATTTATGTCACAATTTAGACCTTAATCTGCGTTGGTATGTTATATACTTTTAATGTAGTTTTTATTTAAATTAGGGATTCAAATATGGAACGCAAATGCCAAATATTGGGTATGTTTTGGCTATAACTTTATACTAGCGACCGGTTTAAAAACTATTCCTTTTTTGGAACGTTTGTGGCAACAGATAACGTTAGTCTGAACTTAATGATGATTCAAAAATGGAACTGTATCTTAGTTATTCTTTTCATAATATATTCAGTCAGCATACACACTTCTTTGTTACAATTGTTTTTATGGGCCTGAATTGGCAGGCTTAAATCATTGTATCCACCTGCAGCAAAAAACTTCATGGTGAGGCACATCAATTTGCACCAGACAATGAGTCTGTACTTATGTGATTCTAATCTAATAATAAAGTACAAGAAAATGTTTCATTACATTTTGGTTCGTCGTAAGGCCGGTCGGTACCTCTGTACAATACGTGGGCTGCATGAATGAGAAAGTCTTGAACCGGTTCGCAGCCAGCTCCAGCGAGGTGTCTACTTTCAAATCACAATAGACATTCGACTTATCTCAGTACTAAACCGAACGAACAGCTTCTGTACTATAAAACTCGTGTTCGTGCCTTAAAATACCACAGATAAATTGAGTTCAATTAAATTTTAAATGGAGTAAGCCTTAAATTAGGAAATTGTTTTAAATTCATCGTGACTAAACAAAACCACAAAATCTCCATCATTAATTATTTTTAAGCAGCGTAGGATGCGTCAAGCTCAGATTTTTGCAATTAACGTCTTGAAAACACCGAATATCTTTGTGTACCGGTTAGCCTTGCGACGGCAATGTTTGTTAAACACAAATGTTAATACAAGTCGTCTTGATAAACAAGGCACGAAGAGCAGTGTTGTCGGTCAATTGCAAGTGCTTTTAGCACTTGAGCAATACTCTGTGAAGACTTAAATTGTCTATTATCGTGAATAACATTGGATTTTAAGAGTCGATGGTTAGGCTATGCTTGTCTATGGTTCCTATCCTAAGTAAACATTGTGCACGAAGGTGCGCGAGCGCAGGCGTGTCGAGTATTTTGGTCGAATGCACACACACGGAGCGAGCGTCCGCCCGCACTTCTGTTATAAAATCAACTCGACAAAAACAAAGTTATTTTTATTCAAGAGCCAAGGCCAAATCCGCCATATTGCATTACGCTATATATCAACCCGACAGTGCTGGTCCTGTAAACAAGGTCTTTTATATGACTATCATTCGAATATAAAGATGGTGCACTAACTATGTAGGTACAGTCAGCGCCATAAGTAGATGAACGTTTAGTGAATTGGATTATATTTGAATTATCTATGAAAATAATATTAATATTACCGCTATTTAATCATAAATTGCAACAAACAATCATAATAAAATTAGGTAGCAACATAAAACACTTTTGAAACTTTAAAAATCTGCAGCTGCTTTTGTCGCTGATTTAAACAATCAGCAACAAAAGTAGCTGCAGATTTTTAAAGTTTAATACAATAGTTTATAGATTATTGTGGTCTCCAGTACTGGGAATTGTGTAAATATTTATGAAGAGGTTCTTTCGTTATCTCTTATACCATATTCACAACTAACAAAGCAATATATAGTAAGTACAACAATACTCGTACGTGAATAGGTACGACTTGTTTTCATTTTCCCTCCCAAAACATGATTATGTATGCGAGACGCCAAATCTATCTGATTCACGCTGACTTACACGTGTTGTGTTTTTTTTTTTTGCTATAATCATCTAAATTTTAGAATTGTATTTATCTAATTGCTGCAATACCGCAATTGACGACACGGTCGGTGCAGTGGTTAAGCAATTAGCTTTCAGAGCCACGAGTCTCGGGTTCGACACCCGCATGAAAAAAAATATTTTATTATTACAAATAGTTGTTTCGGGTCTGGTTGTGTGTGCATGTGGCATGTATGTATGTTTTTTAACTGTACCCGCGATACAGGAGAAATCAAACAGTGGGCCAAAGTTTAAAAATAAAAAATCAAGCCTGTATTCTGTGGGACTTCCAGTATTGAATCAAAGATATATAATCCTGGAAACAACCTGCTTTATTGGCCGGGTATCAGGAATATACGACGTTCGGAACACCAGCTAAATTTACAGGAGATAGAAAGTTCACGGAGGCAGGTCCTCTCGATATGTCCAAGGCTTCTTCTCAAAAATCTTCCTTATTCTTATCTCGTAATGGTTATTAAATTAATCAATATTTAGAAAAAAAAAAACGAAATTAATTCGTTAATATTTAGATGAAGGAAACGTTAACGCCAATACCTATTTTGCGCGTATTTCAAGATAATTTTATCAGAAGCCGGCAGCTAAACTATACTATTAAGTTTGTCGAGAAAAGACTTATCAGGACCATTTTGGTTCATAAGATAATTAAAAATGTTTGATTTTGTGTGTGATTTTGTGGTTACCTAAGGTGCTTACAGTACATAGGAAATGTCATATGAGCCTTAACCTAACGTTTCTGGTATCAAAATTACTTTGTGCTTTTGTTGCTCTCTTAGTTTCATGCTTCGAGTTCGTTACTTGACACTTATCAGCCGAAATACTTGAACATTTCTCGTTGTTTACAATTTCGGACAGCGTTATCATTTTATGTGCTAATTTAATTTACACGTGCAAGCATTAAGAGGCACTAAAGCGATTGCATTACGTAACTGGGGCAACGTCATGTTGTCGGCGTTTTTGTTCATCAAATTAAACTTACCCATTGTATGGCCAAGGTTACCCATATTAAGTCGAGCGCACTTCCGTTGAGCCGCAAGTCGACACGACAGCTAACTTCGACTTTGAATCCGAATGACTGACAGTCTTGAGTTCTTACAATAAATATTGTATATTGTTTAAAATGCATCGCGCATACGGGGTGTCTATCCGCTGGTATTTACGAAAAATATTAAAAACTTGATGGTTTTAGTTATTCTTCGTCATGAATGTATTATACACGAGATTTATTGCATAAGTATTCTGTCAAAATTTTCAATTAATCATCTGAATTTGACTAACCGAATCATCAGCGTTGTTTAAAATAGTCCGCCAAAATCATAACAAAACAACCGCGTGAATATAACCGCCTTGTTTTTATCTATCCGCGAATGTAAACATACCTACTCTGAGTCCGTATTGACACGCCCGCGCCCGCGCGATACTAAAGCCGGTATCTTTCTGTTGGCCTTGACAATGAAAAAACAAGTTTTTTGCGCCACCTTGAGACTGCTTTTTGCTTCGCGTGGATGTCTAAAAAACGATGCATATCGTACTAGTTACAGTTTATTAATTCAGACGCAGAACATTTTTTCAAAGTTTTTATTTAATTGTTTTAAGCCGCAGACAAAAGGATTTTTTACTGATTTTTTTTTTTACTTACTTCAAATACCTTGTTGATATTTATTATATGTTGAGAGGCTTTTAAGCGCCAAACAAGTTCGTGTTTTTTTTTTTCATTATCTTTGTATTTTTGTTTTCGATTTCCTTAACGTTCGTTTTATCGTTATATATTATAATGATTCATTTCAAGGGCTTACTATTTACGAGCGTCGATGTAGAATGTAGATTAAACATAATTCGATCCTCGTGAGTATTTATAAAAACGGGTAAAAACGTCAGAGATTAATGCAATCGCATTTGCGTCTTTATTAAAGTAGGCAAGTCTACGTGTTCGCTGTAAATCCTTGTAACGCGATTAGGCATAAACCATTTCAATACTGACGGCACGAAATGTGCTAGTCACAAAGGGCAGTACACAGAAAATTGGATTTCGATTCATCACTGCGGTGAAAGGGTTAAAAGTTGGAAGAATCCGCGAGATTGGAGGAACGGAAAGATATTAGTTGCTCACCCAACAAATTGGAATGGAGTAAACGTGATGTCTGGCGTTGTAATATTCGAGATTACTTATTGTTAAGAACGGTAATGGCTGTGCCTTCAAGCTACGTTGAAATGATTTACACATCGTAGGTGTTAAATTGTATTTTTAAAGGTTTTTTTCTTTTACAGGGCTGGCGCTGGCGCTAATGGAATATTTTCCCGAAGACTGGACTTTTCTACTTTTAATCTTCTACCCAAGCACAAAGTCAACTCGTACCAAATCAAGGTATGTCGAACTATTGTTAAATACGGAATTGAGAAGATAAAATAACAATTTAACGACAGAAATGATTCCTGGGAGGGTATTAACGCCTAGTGTAAACAGTCCTTTTCAAAGAGGGTTGTATGTATTTTCTTTTCTTACTTTTGTCACATGAAAATATTGTTAACATGAAAAAGCAATTACCGCGAGCAAAACGAGTTGTTAAACGCCAATCTCAATTAAAGTGTCCTATTAAATAAAATGTTTTCCGACAAATACAAACGACGTCAATATAATATCTAACCCAAAATATGTACAGAATTCTCTAATTCTGTAATTGTCGACGAACTAACTTTTATGTAATTACCTAATCGTTTTTTCAATTAGAGCTGTACCGTCTAACTGGACGCAGAGGTAGCCAATAAAATAATTTTATTTCAGCAAAAGGTTTTGTGAAAGTTTGTTTTTGTTGTCGCCGCCATAAAAATACAGGGTGACACTTTTCGCGATAAAACGCTGTCACGGGTGGCGCCGGGGGTGGTCGGTACATTTTCTA
Organism: Shargacucullia verbasci; assembly: GCA_947562105.1. Taxonomy (NCBI): domain Eukaryota; kingdom Metazoa; phylum Arthropoda; class Insecta; order Lepidoptera; family Noctuidae; genus Shargacucullia; species Shargacucullia verbasci. The sequence continues at coordinate 10,310,502 of OX387287.1, forward strand.
CCAAATAAACGTAACTTTTCTGTAATTTAATCGTACCACCGGGGTGGTTTACGAGACACGCTCCCAACCACCAGACGAAAGTAAAACGTCGTGTTTTTAGTGTTTAAAATCAACATTTTGGCTTTAATGTGGCTTTATAACAGTGTTAGTAAAGAAGCGACAGGTGTTTGAAATGTACATTCTAGAAAAGTCATTCTAATCATTATGTTCCTCTAACAGTTTATTTTTATTTTGGCATTTTAATTATATATGTTTTTATTTTAAGCCTATCCTTTGCCACTCCCGGGCAAAGGCTTCTCTCCGTTCCTAACACTTTTCACAATTCATAAACCTAATACATAACCATAAAAAAGTAAATATTGTTTAAGTATTAATATTCCGTGGCCTCGTTCCAAACAAAGTAAACAAAATGAATGTAACCGCACTTGGCTTCCATAATTCGACTTCGCATAACTTTGCACCTACTCAAACGTCTGTTTAAAATTAATGAAATTGTTATTAGTGCTTGTGTGCTAATGTGTTGTATAAACTAACATAATTCAACGTAATGTTGTTAAAATTTGTTGCCATTTTGTAAAATATTCATTATAGAACTATTTCAACAGAGACAAAAATACATCGGTTCGAAAAAAAAAAAAAAAAAGAGTAGATAGGTTTTAGTATGCGAAAAGAGGATAATTAGCTGCTCAAATGGATTTCTAAAAAAGAATAAGAATGGCCGGTGCTTTTGTAAACATTCCTTTGAATTGAACGCTTGTTGAATCGCTAAGATGAAAAATCAGACGTTTTCTGTATTGTTTAAATTTTTTTTATTATTATTTTGAGCATAATGCATAATAACAGCTTTAACGAGATTTAGAAACCAGTTCTAAATAAATCAATAAATTTAACTGTATAATGAATTAATGACATATCTCCATTTAAATGTGCAATTAAAATATCAGGCCAAACAAAACCAGATTCATCTAATTTCATAGCACTATTAACGTTATTGTCTTATTGTATGTAACGCTATACATTTCTAATTAGCACTAACTGATGGCAATTTCTCGCAATATATCAGAAATAACTGATGATAGAATCGTGTATATTTTTTATATGATTCTGACGACAATCGTCGATGTGGAGAAGAAAACAAAAAAAAAAAACAATTGACCGTCGTTCATTTTGTACCAGTCAGGAGAAAAATTAACGTACATCTGATGTGGACTTGTCACCTGCAGAACACTTAGTTGCAAACGTGTAAAACTTATACAGCTTCAAACTGAAGATAGGTCTTTTAAAAGAAACAAATGTATTTTAGTCCTGTGTATGATTTAAAGTCGATGAGACTTTGAGACGCAGCTGTTAAAATTGTATTAAAAAAAAATCAGACTCATAACAGCATGTTTTATAATGAAATTTACATTTCTATATTATTCATACTTCACAATATATTAATCCGGGCTTTTCGACCGTAAGAAGTGGTCATAAGTAAAATACCTACCCAATATTCTAAGACAACTCTAATCAGTCAATTGTTTCTACGTAAGGACTTTGTTCCTAACTAATCCCTTTCCATCCCACTACCCTTAACCTAAAAGGTTAAAACATGAAATCCACATTCTTACACCCAGTATAAAACCACTTAGCCTTACATAGCGATGTTATTTATTTGCTCTGGTATATGTGCCTACTAAGGCCAGCAATTTTTATATATATTTTTATTTTATGTACTATACATATTTTACTTTTTGTATATTTTACGGAACTTATAATTCGGAGTGAGGTGTTGCTATTTGCTATGCGTTTTCAAACAGGGCTTGAAAAGTCAGAAAGTCTGATGGTAATTAAACTGATAATGTCTATCGCGAAGCCTCAAACAATGTACTTTATAAGTATAGCGTGCAGAATTGTTGTGTACACGTATTATTTTGCAATTGTCAGTCGTTATGTGTATTTGTTATGCGGCTCCGGTATCTAATCTCCGAGCAGGCCTTGAGCCAGTTGTGTGTCAACCGACGGTCATTCCCCTGCCCGTCGTGCGCACTGCTATTTTTGCTCGACGTTTGTTTGTTATTTATTACAACACTCGATACAGTACGCACTTGCTGAGTATTTTACTGACGCGATTGAAGCTAGGCTAGCGCTGCAGTTGCAGCGAGTAGCATATGCTGAGATTTGAGGAAGGTACCGCTTTTGGTTTCGTAGGTACCTACATTATATTTTATTTTTGTTAAATTCTTTTTTTAAATTTATTTTTTATTGCTTTATGTAAATTCTAAATTGACTGTTAATTTGATTGTATACGATTTTTTTTTATTAGTCGACTTTCTTCATTTTTTTATTATTTCTGTATAGATTACCATACATTCTTCACTTATTAATAAAAAAGTGAAAATATTGACGATATGTGTCTTGTATTGACTCCTTCATCACCGTTAAGTAGAAACAATAGAAAATCAATTCTTTAATTAATTATATCTACGTAGCTTGATAAATTAAACGATCGCTTTCAGTTGGTTTACGATCGGTTGTCACTATCCGCTGTTGGTGAAACTTTCACTTGCTGATTAGACCATAATATTATAAAATATAACCTGAAAGCTCATTCGCGTCTTGAATTTTATAGGTCCATAATATAATCGTATGATCAACCTCAACTAAGGTAAATTGGATGTTACAGCAGAGAAAACATTCACTGAACATCTAATTGAACAATTAGCTTATATGTAAATTCTCGCTAATGTAATTCCATCAGCTCGTTAACTCCTGTTTGCTGATCAAGATTTTTTCTATCGAACAAAAAACTTTTTTTTATCAGTCACGATTTTCGTACCAAAGCAATATTCAACGTAATTTAGATAGTATTTTAACATAGATAATCAACAAGGGTAATTTAAATGCTATTTCGTGCTATTCTGACGCGCCAAGTGCTACTATTGTGGCGGCTTGCGTCCGCTCGTGCACCGACTGAAGCACGCGAGATAATTTAAAACATTTTCTTCACTTATCTATCGCGTAAATAACGCGACTTGTATTGTCTTGTAGTCGACTCGTTTCGCGTGAGAACACCCCGTTTACTCGACAGGGGAAAACTTCATAATTCTCCGCACCCCGCCTTATTACCCCCAGTTAACCACCTTCCAAATGATCTTTTACTCCATCTAAAACACCGTTCGGTTTAGATCTCTAAAAAATAAATCGCGTCCGTTCGAGACGGCCAATAAAACTGAATAGGCGCACTATAAAATAAATATCGGTTTCTTCCTACTGGAATCTAATAACCAAGTGAAACGATACGGAGATACTGGGACTGAGCTGTAAGCATGATTGATAACAGCGACAAGCGAGGCACGTTTTCGCGAAGCGGCATCATTAAATCCGAGTCCACTTCTTCTATTTATGGTGGCCCGCTGTCTGCCAGCATATTGATTGCGCCGACCGGTTGCATTGCTCGTAAGACCTAAAGCCGGGCTTATGAATTTATCGCAGCGGTAATTTTCACGTCCACCGTGCATGTATATGTAGGTATCGCATCTCATGATCAAACGTGGCCTAACGAGCTGAACGACTTCATAAAATGTTTTGCAGATTTAATTTGCTTGCGACTCCTCAAGTGTGATTGAGCGACCTTTGTGTTTTAGATCATAAAGCTGGTGAAATTTAGGACGTAATTATAAGGAATAACGTGTGTTATTCGAAGAGCACGTAGGAAGATGTGGCGGGCGCGCGGTCGTCCATGTAACTAAAGCCGACGGAGTCGCGGCCGCAACCCGACACCGCGCTCAAGGCTTCCCATGTGGATTAACACCGCGTTTTTCTTTAAATCGTCTTGCTCAGCGAGCGCAACAGTCGCTTAACTTTTTTTGCGTCTCTCTTATACATTTTTTGTCCAACTATTGTAACATGAATGCTCCAATAGCCTTTGAAAAATAAATTATACGCAAACGATAAATGAGTCAGCCCGACCGTGAGTGGGCCTAAGTTATGCTGTCATTCCGTCTCTTCATCATGCGCTGATATACTGCAAAATGCATCTCGATTTTCTCAACGGACCGTAAATGGCAAGAAATGAGAAAGTAGCCGGTTAATAGATACAATAGGGCTGGATAGGTCTCGCGGTGCAACTTTCCTTCGTTGCAAAAAGTTGTAGAATGATAGCACGACGTGCAATAAGTTCTTACTAGTTCAGATATCGGTCGTTTCGTAAGAACTCGATAAACGTAATTACTCCATTACATAGATGCTTGATAAATCATTGCTGTTTAAGTATGACGGACGAATCACTTTAAATCAGAAGGAATTTACGACCCCGCAGTGATGGTATGGTGCAACAGATAGTGTATCTTGCATTTTCTTCGTGTTCCAGCTTTCGACACAACTCAGATAGGCCAGCTGAGCTTTAAAAGGCAGCAGCCGTGCGAACTTTATCCATCGACCTGCGCCTTGCGAGACCGTTTCGTGTACTTGTGATCAAGTTTTTATAAAGTTATCGCAAGTATCCACTTGCAGGACACTATTGCCATACATGGTAGGGCTTTGGAGCCGGTTTTTGTTGGCATCGTACTGTTGAATTCAATCTTGATAAACATGCGCCTTGTTTGCGTACATTTAGAAGTCGTTTGGTTTAATATTTCGCAGTAGCACCCATAATGTAGCGTCGATTTTCAGCATCGTGTTTAACGCTGCGTTTAAGTCTTATCATAAGTCTTTCGTGGTTGCCACAGGATCTTCGTTATAGATTTCAATTATAGTTGAAATATGCGTGAGTAATCTGTTGGGTAGTAAACAGAATGCATATCGCCAAGAGCTCACTGCTGAATATCCGTAGATAATGCACGTAGCCCACGCGGTTGGTCGCTCGCCGTGCCTCGCGTCGCGTCGCCTCGCCCACGCCCATGTCGTTGCAGATTCGACGCGTGCGCACCCAGATACAACAGATGAACTACACGCCTTTTAGCAACAAAATATTATTATACTTACAGGTAACTTTTGTCTCATTGGAGCATAGGACTAAAATTAAAAAAAAAGGATATTATTACATCATTCTGTTAATGTATTTTTTGTAGTTATAAGCTCAACATACCGAGTTAAGCACTCTCATCAAATCCCATTGAAAACAAAATTTCTGAATTTAGCGAAGCCACAAATTCTTCCATTTTATAAACATTTACACTGTTTTGATTATAATGCTCATGTGTTTTTATCTAAAAGATTACTATGAACTCGTTCAAGTTTACTTTATCATCATACAGCTTATTATTAGTTACAAAAAATGTATAAAACATTTCAGGTTTTGAATTATCTTTCGTCCGTGGAATACGCTTTAAACTTGAGTTTAAAAAGTCATTCAAGTAAAAATGAATCAAACAATAGTATGTGTAACTTTCTAAACACTAAGCTAAAATATTTCCAGTTTTTATTATAAATAATATATTAAAATAATTACGTAGTCTATAATTTCAGAAGTAATGCGCATAAATTCAAACATTTCAGTGTATGAAATTTCATAGAAACAAAGTAGTAACGCTAGTTGTATGTAACTAGAATAGAACTAGAGCGGTCATTGAACCCGCGCTCGCTATTATTATCACGATAACTACAGCAATAATGTTTGGAAAACACGACTTGATTTCAGGCTAAAATTGCAGGGTTATTAGCGAATTATTAATAATTGTAATCATATTGAAATATTCTAGATTTACAAGCTCGTAGATATTACATAACTAGTACGAGGTACTAGGCGTGCAGAGATTGGTGACAAGTCATAAAATCGTGTCGTGAGTAGGTTGGCTCTGTCAGCGGTTGGATCAAGACTCTCAATTAAGTTCTGACGGTAATATTTGTACCGCCTGCTGTTCTTAGCGATTTAATGGCGGCTAAGACATATCTTATCCAGCACACTTCTGTAGTATTTTCTGTTAGCCTTTGTTCATACAACTACAATTAAATTAATGTATTATTTGTTTGGTATTTATTTTATTAGGCAAAATGTGTGATAGAAGGTATAAGGAAATATGACATAATATATTATTATAAGAATTTATTCAGTGACTCATCCGCTTCAGCTGCATCGATTCTTTCAAATAATAAATGAGTTTGGTTTGCTAATAAATTATCGTTAATAGCGGACATCAATCTTTTGAAAATACCTAAATAAAGCACTGAAGATGTAAATTTATGCTATTCTGAAAACAAGAGACTGTTTAGTCAAAAGATGTTTTATATATGGTTTCTTAAACCTCATTTATTTAGCCAACGCACCCAAAGATGTGGATAGTTATCGAAACTTTGAAGGGGAATTTTGATTTAAGCATCCAAAACCTGGATTGTAAATAAAATTTTCAAATCATCTATTTTTTTCCTCTTTTGTTTTTCTCTTGTCCTCTTTTGTTCTCTTGTCCAAAATTTATCTTCATTTCGATCGTTCTTGTAATTTTTACAAACCTAATCGGTTAATAATGCTTCGACCATTATTTAATCAAGATTTTTATCCCTCCCATCTGGCAACACTACATACAAACACTTGGCGTTAACCCTGAAGTCGGGCGCGGGGTCGACGCACGCGCACGACCTACTTACAGTGCACGTCGCCACACCGCTTGCAAATCTCTAGCGCATAGAATCGCAACGACTAATGCCGCCATATTGTGTGATTTGATTTGTTACGTACGTGTACGTGTACCTGTTGGCTCCGATTCAAATGCTTTTGTTTTTGCCAACCTCTATTCATAAATTATTAGGTCCTGGTAATGCATTTATTAATTAGGCGTCGATTTTCATTACGATTTGATGCATCGTCATTGTGTTAATTGGCAACTGGCTGCGATAGCTTATCATTGATTAATGATTTTATGCAGCCCAATTTTACAGCCTAATTATGATAAAATTATCGTTATTACCGTACAGGCATCTTTAGCTTTTAAAAAGCCGTCTTATTTATGGTTTAAAACCGCTACAATGAACCTGAATCCTAAAACAATAATATAACCTAGGTGATCTAGCTTTTAGAGGAGGAGGTCTGATATTATTTCAACCGTTGTAAATTCTTGTCTATCCGCCTTGGCCTCTTACACCCACGGGAAAAGACGTTCTACTCGTCCCTGAGACCAGCAGGTAGACATAATTAAGATTCAAGATAGTTATTTGTTACGTAACGTGCTCCTAACATCAACAACGCATTTAGCTGCGGGTTTCCTTATACAGAATGTTTATAGTTTAATGCGTTGCTTTAGTAACTCTAGTATATGCTATTCAACATAATCAAGACCTAATTGCGAGGTGTGGTGGATACGTTATTGCTCCAACTAATTATTATAACTCGAGAGATAAACTTGCGTGATCGCGCGGACTGAACGCCGAACGGTCACGCCCGACCAACTACAATCTTATACTGGTTTTATGGATAAAGTGAGTGCCAGACATACGAACTAGCGATTTATTAGTGCGATAATGTTCTTAGCTTCACGAAGCTTGTGTGGAAAAGTAGAGCAAGTAAAGCAACGGGCCCTTACTTGTGGCCTTTTGAAAGTACATTTTTACATTTTGGTGCCAATGTACGTTGTATATTATGGACATTGATGAACTTTTTTTACGCAACAAAATTGTTTTATTATCTATGCTAGTTTTCCACTGATTTAATGTTTGCTTGTCTTATAAATTGCACTGCAGTGTTGTATAATCGTGTCTATTTATCTTCGATCTACGTCTACAAAATGTTCTATAATTATAGTCGTATTTAAATTGAGAGGCGCTTGATTTAATCGCTCTGTTATTTGATTATAGCTACTAACGCCTACGTTTATTGTGATACCAACCTAATATAGATGTTATGTTTTGATGCACTAACGATTCTTGAATTGATTAACCTCGATTGATTATAATAATACCTTTATAATTTAAGTACGTATACATAATTATAATAATCAAGATTTTTATGCCAAACAAAACAATATAAATCATGATTTTATTACTTTATTTTTATCCCTGCATTAACCTTAATAAAACGAAAGAATGTGAATGCATAAATATTAAACGGAGAACAACGTATAAAAATAAACCTATTTTGTTATCAGCAACACCACAGAATAAATACAATAGTGGTATATCTGCTGCAACGGGCCGTTTACAGAGTAAATAAAACAGTATAAAAATATGAAAATAAATGAAACATGAATGGCTTACGTGACCTAGGTACACGTCGTTCGAGTTATGACAGTTCTCCATAGTTACTTAGGTCACGGCTTTTCTACGAACATTTATAACGTAGTATCTGCCTACGACACGATACCTAAACAATAATTATACACAATAATTAACATACTTGTATACCTAGAGCGATTACAATGATACGTTATTATTCAACAATGCGTCATAATTATTTCCATTATAATGATACGCTCGAAAATAGCAGCGATTATTAATGCAAAAAATACGAAACTATTAATAGAGAACAGGATAATCGTTGTATAAAAACAAGTAACTCTCAATTGCCAGGGATTTGTTACGAGTAGATGCGAAGGGAGATTTTTGAGTAGAAGCGGGAATTGAGACGATCGCGCCAGGGCCATTAGCCGTATTGTTATTACCAACATTCCCAGTAATGAACCGCTCGTTTTCGTCCTTTAATATCACCGCTTTTCCTCCCTTTACTCAGTGTAATAGCACTCCAGCTTGATTTCACTTCATCTCATCGGTTTTGTATCCCTCTAATTAATTCCTTTATTTTCAGAGAGAACCGTTTTTTTGTGGGATTTCAATTTACAATCCTTAAATATTACGATTTTCAGTTGTGTCTGTATGCATGCTGATGAGGTATAAAGCTCGGCGATATTGGCTTTTCGAGTGCCTTTATAGTCTAGGTAGAGAAATTCACCGCAGTTGTTTTTCCAATTCAAGCTCCCTGACATTTTTCCAGCGGTTTCCTCGCGCCATCCACGCCAGTAGGTACTCAACGAAGGGCAATTTACATGGAAACGTAAATTATTCACATCAGTTGCCGATTGTCACGTTATATTGAGATATTCAAACTTTCTCTCCGTCGGGGATTGTGCATCTCATTTGCATAATGAGATGCCCGGCATTGTGTTACAGCTGCAACGGCTTATCATTGCGGCTATTGAGATTATTCATTTCAGACAAGAGAAAAGTATTTTACAATGGTAACGAGCGGGCTCTTTGATATAGGCATACAGAACACGGCCGCCCTCGTGACGCAACTAAAGATATTTCCACACTTTCGCCCACGAATCTCGGCGGCGGCGGCCGAGGTGAAGTTCAAGACTATTTATAAAACGAGCCGAGCCTTACTTGGCGCCTATTGATCGCAAAGAGCACGCACCCCAGCGTATTACGGTAGGTTAGTAAGCCCGCGACTAGCCGACGTTCGTAGCTCCCGGAACGCGCCGAAACCAGCCGAAATTTTACATCCCCGGCCGTATTGATCGGACTTGACATTGAAATCGTAATAGACGCAAACAGCTGGGAAGTGAGGGTGCGTGCCGGGACCTCGGTCCCTCCTCACGCAAGCCTGTCTTGCCACCCGTGCTCCTCACGGTCGACCTTTCCGATAGATTATCAACTTTTTTCTGTAAACAAAAAAGGAAAATCGCTTAGCGAAGTCTGTCTAAACTTAAATGCCCATTAAAGTTATTACATCGGTGTTCAAGTGTAGTTGAACGTTTGTAACGTCTAGTAATTATGCATGAGAGCCCTAAGATGGGCTGCGGGGTACTAAAATCTCATTTATATTCAGTGCGGTCGGAGTTTGAATGTTATCTAAAATCCGTGTTTAGGTGTTGGTTGGGATTGCTCTAATCTGGAAACTAAACACATTGTTGAGTTAGCCAAAGCTTTGTTCTCTCGGCGACCGGCTCCGTGTTTCTATAGCGAGGATCGTACGCAAAATGAATCCTCTAACTTGGTAGAGACGACAGTAAAGTTTGTAAAGTTTTCAGTCGCGAAAATAAGTTATTTTTATATTGTGAAGGAAAATAAATATCGCATGTTTTACTGTAACTTTATAAATGCACGGCCATGTTTGTTAACAATTGGCTGGATAAGATTATAATGTACCTTTGGCGTTATCGGTAGGTATTTTGTCACGTAATTTTCCATTACAATGTATCTAAACATAGCTTTATCGTTGCGACTACATAAGAAACTGTCTGCTGTAGACGTTAGCGTTATCCTCGGTGTTTTCTTATCATTTCACATAGTATGTGCACGCACTTCCTGGGCGACAAGTTCCACCGCTTGCCTGCGTTTCCTGCAACGAGGTATCTTGTTCGCTAAGCAACACTTATACAGTCGTTGACAGCAACATTAAACTTTCTTTTCTGATAACAAGCTAATTGCAAGTTTTTTCCTAGTTTCTACACAGTTACTACCTCGGGTGCCTATTTCACTGATAGTATTTTTAACGATAGAATGTTAGGATAGATTTTTTAACAAAGAATCAGACTGCAGACACTATTGTTCCTATAAATTCAATGGACTGTTACAAATTCCAGAATTATGTAAGTCACAGCCAATTTCTTTGAGTCTTGTAAAAGCTTTGGCGAAAGAATCTAAAAAGCGAGACTAGTTGATCTCGACTTTGAAAGGAGGGCAAATAATGAAAAAATTTAGAAAATTAAAAATATAAGAGCTAGTGTGAAGATAAAAGGGTTCTGTTTAATTCCAGGACTTCCAATTTATTCTGGAGCAGCGATAATTTTAAATTCAATCAAGCTCTAATCCGCTGGACAGACTGCAAAGCCGATCAGGGCGCGGAAAGTTGAAGACACACCGAGATGTTTTTGCTGAATACAGATCAGTTCTTCCGAAATTATTCCATTACCGCAGCTGTTCCAATAGAAAAATTCATAAATAAAAAATGCGCGCGGTGTCTGCTCCGGTGCGATTCTATGGAATCACGGCACCTCCAAGTTAAATAAGTGATCACCGGTCGGCGACGACGTGAGCTGAACCCTGATAGCTTTTGTACCTAAGTTTAGATATAAGTATTACTAATAGACAAGCCTGTATTACTATTTTTATAATCTACATTGACTTTTCGAGGAATTGTAATTTTAGTATTTTAGAAAGAAAAAAAAACTAGTTCCATGATTTATATTTTCAGCGGTATGAAAATATTATGCAGTTTGCTTTCAGTAGATTTTACGGGTAGTCATGTTTATACTGGAAACATATTAATCACGAGGGAAACAAGGGTGGGCGGCGGGAGAATAATTAATGCTTATTTGATTACCAATTATGATCGATACAATTTGGCAGTCATAAATAGAACATAAAGGTCGATAGATTGGCTGTGGCGCAGCGGGCGGGTGGCTCGGCCGCTAATCGATCGATGTCTGTGTGCACTGCTTCTGGCTGCTGCACCCGTGGCCGATCATTTGTCTCGCTCCATTCCGCGACCATTCCCGATACACCATCCTTGTCGCTTCGTTATTCATCGTCCCTAACCACCCGGTAGTCGGCTGCCTCCCGGTGTTCTCCCGTATTTAGACACTGCACTATCTAATTTATGTTTTAAATTGTCCGCTTTTAAGTCCTTCGGGAACATGACGGTAACGACTATATCTATGGTTATCGTTATGACTTTGCGAGAGGTAATGGGCTATATCATTATAAATTCGTCTGGTTTCTAAATTTCGTTCGTTCAGACGCCAGCTGTTATGAATGTGGCGCAATATCGCCCTTTAGCGGATCGACCTTTAATTTTATATGAATTTTATTTTAGATTGATTATATTGTTTCTATTACTCCAGAATTGTTTCGAAAGGTTAAGAATTGGCCATCTACTTTCAATTGTTGCGGGGCCTTGGCACGAGCTCGCCGCTAGTCGGCCAGCATAGGAATAGCGCTGTGGCATTTGGTATCACAAGCGTGCGCTTGCCGCTGCGGTGCAGGCCGCTTACATAACGCACCTGCCATATCGGGCCGAGCACCGCACCTCACGTTCACTCGCTCATTCTATGAATTACTTATAGGTCATAGACCTCATCCATTATTTAATTCTCTGCCCTGCACACTATCGTATTGATCATTGATTTGTATTTCTGCGACGAAGTGCAATGCGTTGTAATTTGTAAACCATTCGACATCTCGTTCAAATCATTCAACCGCTCACTCCATTCGAGAGTTTGTAAGACAAAATAAATAGTGTATGAGACGATGTTATCTTCGCTGGAATAGCGGGGTGGCGGAAATCTTGGCTTTTCTTTCGTTGTCTTCGGTTTTCTTTCTTGTCCTGCTTTTTAGTTCGTCGGTAAATACGCCAAATCCTTCAACATCCCTGAGGAGTTGGGAGCTGCGGATAAAACGGGAATCGACTGCTTAAACACTGCGAGTGCTCTCTTGAAAGACCGTGCCAACACCCTCGGATGAAATTTTAAACTGGGTTAACTCTTCGTTGCTCCGAAGTAAACGTCTTTAACTGCGAACTATTCAATCGTTTTGCATCTTTGTATTTCCTGTTTAGTACAGGATTTAAGAGTGTAGGTATGTCTGAGTTGTCGTGACATTTACAAGCAGAAGATAATTCATGTGTTCGCTTCACATAACTCAAGCTACGTGACTGGTTTCGTACAAAGTATTAGTGTAATACATCTCGGCTTGTAGAAAAATACAAAACGAGCTATCGGGTTGCAAGGTACAACAGTGTTAGTTGTTAGTTGGCCCCGCCTAGCCGTGGCTCAGGACGATAAATCGTGGTGGGTCGCTGCCTCCGGTTAATACTTGGGATTAAGAGCGTCGAGCATCGCCGTAAACTGATCCATACATCATTCTGGTTCACGCTTCGCTTCTACACACCTATATTATATTAATAGCATAAATTAATAAATGCGAAGCCAATCCTAGAGTAAATGACAGCTTTATAGTTTTATTGCAAGCGATACACCCAGTTACACATTTCTCTCTATTTCCTTTCTACTGTATAAACTTATTTCGAATTGATTTGTCATGGTTTATAGTAATATGCATTTCGAGTTTTACGATTACTGTGATCTCTTACAGGACTTTCGACCGTATCTAATTTATCCTGTATATAAATTCTAGTAATTTCTAGAACAATAATGTTGATTTTATGAAGTGAAACCTCTTTATTTATACATATACTTTATGTTAGTCACTTGTATGCTGCGTTTAATGTGGTATTTATGGAAGTGTGTTGGTGGACACTATATATGCCAGCGCATCAACCGTACGAACCTATAATGAATTGATAAACACCGGGTGACCTTCCAGTTGTTATTGCAAGTTAATATTTTTTTGTTGTATTGAGTATGATTAGACCATTTGCATTGTTCGTTTTATTAATAAAAAATCTTTAGTCTGTGTAGGAGTTTAAATCCATTAATATTCTAGGTACGTATTTACGTAACCACTGATTCTTCACAGAAAACATTAATTTTTAAATAAAATAATGCAATTTTACGCTATTATTATTATTTGTAACCAGTCGTGCTTGTACTGCGTTAAGTCTATTAAACTGTATCCTAAATCCTTTAGGAGCACAATTTGTTGCATGGATTTGCATATCAATGTAATAATGGATTCATTATTATGGGAACGGAATGCAAATTTTCTCTCTAATTCGAAGGCTAACTACTTCGGGATAAATGTGCTTGGAATTGATGTAAATACCATCGTTAGAACTCGAGCTTGACTTTTTACATTCGTTTACACTTAAAATCGTCTAAATCCACACTATCGCGAAACTAATTCCGTCTGTCTGTTTGTTACCTCGTCACGACTAAACCACTGAACCGATTGTTATGAAATTTTACAAAAAGGTAGCTTGGGTCCTAGAGGACATAGGCTTATTTTTACTATTGTAACAAAACACGAATTAGGTAGGTAATCAATACAAAATGTAACCAGACAAAGTCGCGGGCAACGGCTAGAATTATATATAAGAATACCTGTTTCTACAAAATCCTAAGGCTAAGTGTACATGATAAGTGCTTCAGAGTTTCACTTTTACCGTTTAAGTACAAACTTGGAGTAACGCAATTGTTCCTGGAGCAAGCCTCTGAACTTAGCGTAAAATCTAATTGTTAATACCGACATTGGCTAGGCAATATACACAACGCATGATAAACAAACAAATCCCATGCAAGTGTGTGTTGAAAAGGTGAGGTGATGACTGCATTTAGTAACACAAACCATTATGGATCCAATAGTAACTACAAATAGGTACCTACCTACGCGTCTAAAATTAAGATGAACTGGCTACTGTTAGGATTCATCCGTCAATGTTAAAAACAGCCAAGATAATTTGTAAAGCAAATATTTGTTCTCTTAATTTACTTTTGAGCTCGATCGATATTTTCTTTTCCTCAATATCAGCGAGGAAGCGATATATCAGCTTTGTTGTGAAAGATAAATGCAATCAATGTGGTAACGTCTGATACAGTTGTTCCCGACCGTTCTTATATTTTCTATTAATATAGCAATAGATAAATAAGCTGTTAATACTCAAATGAACGGCCATTGATGTGATATCATGAATTATAACATTTTGATGAGTGGGCCGATAAACCTTACATAAGAGCTCGATGGTACAATGACCGATAGAGGCCATATATTGCCTTGTAACATGTGTTAACTAGTTATAGTACTGAGTTATATTATTCATCTATTAAGGTCACCGGATGTATGTATGCTAAGTGGAACACACTTGAATGGCTGGATTGAGGTGTCGGACCTTTTAATGGGTTTGTATGCTCATTTTAGTCTTAATGTTACACTTAAATGAAATTAGACCGTGTTGTCCATTTAAGGATGTTAATTACGTTTACATTGCAAAAGAGAGGCGTGCCAAATAAGACAATATTTGACAATTTAGTCTCGGTGTTTGTAAATGTCTTTCTTTATAATTGCAAATTAACATTAAATGACACTTAATAAGCTTTAAAATGGGCGCAGTTATTGCTTAATTTACTATCAATAAGTATGTGGTTTAAAGTGCTTATACTAAATTGTTTAAGTAGTGTGAACTAATTTTTGTTGATGCTATCAGAGCAAATTCTGTTAAAAAAAATCATATTCTTGCCTCTAAAGTGATTTCTAGAGTCAAATAAATCATAAATATTTATATATAAAAGATATAACAATAAAAAGATATCAAAACAAATGAAGACTCGTATTACTAAATTCGCTACCGCACGTTCGCAATCATTCCAACTTCAATCGCTTCTCCGTAACAATGTACAATTTGTAGTTGGCTAGCATACTGCGTAGTACAATATTTAACATGTTATGTAAGGGTCGGCGCATGTTTATTGTTGGTATACGTTCGCCTTGGCGAGGGCGTTATCCTCAGCGACCGCGATACTAGGCCGCGGCTTATCGCGCGACGCAATAAGCATGTACTACCATGCAGCTACAACACGTATGAATCGCATCGTGCCGAGACACGCGACTGGAGCAGCGGATCGCGAATCGCGTACGCTTATTAGTCCCGCAATTTTGTTCTTGACAAGTGAGAAACTGGGTATAACCTTGATTCTGTGTGGCTTTCATTATTATCGCACCAAATAAATATTGTTTTTCACAGAACGCTTCATTCATGCTTTATTAGGAAACTGATACAGATAAATTGAATAAATAAATTATCTGGCAATTATCTAATTGAAGAGATTAGTATTATCTTCAAGTATCTGTATAGGTATAATGTTTACATCCCAAAACATAGACAGTAATTATCTGCTCTTTAGATAAAGCTTACCTTATATTACCTTTATTTCTTTCATATTTTTGTTGTGTGACTTGGCACACATTGGTCGGACGGGACGTAACGCTTATCAATTGTCAATGTGTGTACACCCTTATGGCTGTTTACTAATATGCATTTGTGTGCATTCAATAACTACGATAAAAAGCCTATTTCGAACGCTTGACACATACTGTTTTATTTTTATCGGAGTCAAAAGCGTTTTCTAGAATTTTCTATACATCCGATGTTTAACAAATTAATTTTATTTATATTTCGTGTTATGATGAAGGTATCATTTATGTTTCCAAAATTATGTCAAGATATAACTTTCATATTCTTAAGTAAAAATGTATTTATTTTTAATTACTGGTATTTTTCGCTGGATTGCTTTTTGTCTTGTTCGATTGGGCTTGATTTTCGGGTCGAGCAAAATTGTGTTGTTTTTAATTATATCATGTACGCTTCTGCTTAACATATCGGGGAATACAGTCGTGATAACACGACAACGAATATAATCATTGTACACGGCACAGTCGTTCCTATTAATGAATTACTTAATTCAGTTATTATGTATAATTATTATGCATTGTTTGCACGATGAACTCCTATAGTAGAGTTACCCACGTGATTCATTTATTTAAATAAAACCATTCTTGAAACTTCGAACATTTTGGTAATCAGTTTAGTCACTTTTTTATCATAATATCGAAATCCTGACTTTAAGAAATTTTAAAACTTTATCTAAAATATTAATTAACATTAATCCGCTGATTCACGTCAAACTTTACTTGAACACACACATATATATATAAGTAGCGGAACTTAGGTATATTAAAATAAAATCAATTTTCTCTGTATAATATAGCGGAGAAACTTAATTTATCATATGGCAGTTTTATCTGCATTTTAAAAGCTGTCGTCCACGTCTCTAGAAATGCAAGTAAGCGGATAAGATTCAGTTCATGCGATGCAAATAGCGATGCATGACGTGACGGTTGCAGTTGTTTCTTCTTTCTTGCATTTCGCTTCGTTAAACTCACGAATAAAGTTACCCGGCGCACTTGGTGTTTGCTTTTCAAAACTTTATTTTACTGAGACTGACATATTTCCTTTAAAATTTAAGGAGAACTTTTAAGTTTTTTAGGACAATATATAAATGTGGATTATAATTTCCAATTGTTAATAATCTAATCGATTAACTGGAACTAATATTTCATTCAGATCAATAATCAAATGTATCAGTTACATGATACTGAGAAATGATATTATGACATATTGTTCAAGCTAAGTTTATCATAAATTACACTATAATAATGCCAACCATGATGCAGTCATACGAATGACTAATGTCGTCCGATATTTACCTCAACTATCATATTATTATAGATAGTGATTAACTTCACATCTATTTATATCTGTTAGTGTAGGTATCAGACCACTTAACAAATGGGATAACAACTTAAGGAAATTAATATATAAATACACATAGATAGTTCTGTTTGAGTGACAATATTTTCCTGTTTAATAAGAATAAAATAATAACAAAACGGGGTAATATAATTTAGAACGAGATCTTAGCGATACAATTTTATGGATCGAGCGGCAAGTGTACACGACACTAAGCTCTCATATTTACGACTTTCTCAGCTTGGTATCAGTGAAATGGTAATTTGGTTGAGTTATTTATTAATTTTCACCTTATCTACATATACTTGTCACTCTTATTCTCGTTACGTGATAACGCTTACAAGGCTGTTGTTGGCAACATTGCAAAACAGATAAAGTCTGCTCTCGGAGGTGACACAGGACTAAGTGCAGGGTTATCAGTGCAAGCCAAATGGTTGGTTATACTGGTATCATAGCAGATAATGTAATCGTAGTTTGTTTTTGTTCGTGTATAAAATGTACCTAGAAGCTACTTATCTGTTTTAAATGCACGGAATGTTTATTTGGTGGCTCTTATCTTGCTTATACTTTCCTTGCTAAGTTGAGATTGTGGTTTTTAGTTAGAGTTAGGTTAGAGAACATATTGCAATAGTAAGTAAGTATCACACAATTAAAAAAAAGGACATGGAGCTAGTTTTCGAACACAGTCTAGATTTTAATGATTTTTCTTAAAAAGGGAGCGGCTAAATCGGAAATAAACGTACGTCGACGCGCGCGAGAATAGATAGATATATATATATATATAAATATATTTCGTTTTGCTGCTGTCGTTTATCACATTTTTGTTATAGCCTTATCAAATCTCATAGTAGTCATAGTAATAATAATAATGTTCTCCTGACCGAATTTCGGTCACGGACGCTAATCTCACCGGAGATTAGCCAACTGCGCAGGAGATATTATAGGGCACAAATGTGTGCGCAAACACAGGTGCACTCTATTCCTTCACTCTCATAGTCCGATGGGGCGGCAATCCGACACGACCGGAGAGAGATCAGGCGCAGGACCAACGGTTTTACGTACGGTGTGTATCCACATCCACAAAGACCCAGACTCGAAAAAACTATGTGTGGATCATACAAATATTTGTTCAGTGCAGGAATCGAATCCGCGACACGTAGCGCAGCAGTCCATCTCTCAACCACTGCGCCAACCGTGCCGTGAATAGTACGTTTGTCTTGATTCATTTTGTAATAATAGGACTGACGCAAGCGGCTTTAAGGCACTGAGAGACTATACGTTGTATTATTTACTTCAGTAAATAGGTGTAGAGTCTTTCGGTTACTTCTTTGTTTACTAAACCTGCGCATTATCTATAGTTGTGTACGTTAGGCATCGTCCCAAACAGAATAAGTTATCACCACTACCTATTTATGGCTGATCCAGTACCAAAATACATTGCATAACAAATTCTTGGCAACTCTAGGACAAACATGAAGGGGGGAAGTGCTCCAGGGGTGCTATTTGTTGGATTTGGCAAGGGCACGAGACAGATTGCCGCGCCAGAGACGAAAACGTCGTTAACCTAACCTACCCTAACCGCAAGAATGTTGAATTGTTGAGGTAGGTCTGGCTTATTATAGAAGCTTTATATAATCAGTTTTAGCAGAGTGCCGCATGCCGCTTGATGAATTTTATAGTTTTTGTTAGACACATGACAGCTGTCAATCGCGAGCTCTTGGGTTTAGATTCCAGGAAATTTTGGAATTCCCAGTACCTACTCGGCAAATGGTAGATACGTCTACTTAAACCTCCGGCAACAATAGGCGTGATTATTGTTAATGAACAAAACCTAACATAATTTAATATTACAACAGCAAACAAAATAACATACTAGTCTGTAGAACCGTTAGATAGGGCCTTCGTCCCGTTCAGTGGCGCTTGCCCAGGAATGTAAACTGGCGTCTATTCATTACAATATTTACAATTATTCATACTACAAATAGGAATAGTTATCAAGATGGATTTATGCGAGCTATAAACAACGCTTTATGACAATGGCTAGGAAATATTTACAGCTGAGTGTTACGTGGTTAATATATTTACTTGGGTTAATATGTCGGTATAAATAGTTTTGTGGGGCCATTCAAACATTAACATTTATACTACTGTCGCATCGGGTTGAGCTCGAATGTTAAGCGATTCTCACATCGAAATCTTAACGAATTAATTTGGTTTTGGTCTCTATCGTTTTGTCAGATTATAAACAAGGACCACAAGTTTGATTTTTTCAAAATGTTGATTAATTTAATAATTACCACGAGATAAGTATAAGGAAGATTTTTAGTTAAAAAAAAACGCATTTGGAGGGTTAATTATTTCTAAAATAAACAATATAAAAAAAAACAAAAGCATGACTACCTAGTTTTTGCTTGTTTGTTGTACTAGTTTTAACATATAAAAAAGTCAGCAAAATCAGCTCATGTTTAGTGGGGTAAAAACGTTAAAGCATTTTGTTTGAATTTTTTAGGCTAAACTATAGTCTTAACGGCGCGGTGGCGTTAACAGCCCAGAGAGCCACTTTTTCGAGGTAGTTTTTGTTTATACGGTCAAAAAAAGAGATAGGTTTCGTGTACGGGGTCATTGATTTATTCAACAATATCTGGTGACCCTGCCTGATTTAGTGCACAAGTTTGGCAGGCAAAATAATCCATTCCACACATTCAGATCAGCTGTTCACAGCTTCTTACATGTTTTTCTACAATATTTTCCTCCACCATGCGCATCTTGTCTTTTTTACACCATCTGCCAAGTCATTATGTCGATCTGGCAGATAGGCGTTACACGCTGCATTTACTGCTTCGCGTTATTCACTTATTAGAAACATCTACTTCAACTTATGCTTGCATAATCCATTACATGATTAAAGTATGAATGTCATATGTTGGCATAAGTTCGAGTAAAGATAGTAAAATGTAAGTCTGATTTTTTTAAGTTACGCTGACTGCCAACCTGTGCCAAACTGGTACTATCTGTGCCATTGTGATGTTCGAATCCAACACGTTACTGCCGCACGAATGGCTTTTTGTAAAGCCTTTGAATGGCGTCGAACTACCGACACGTCTACTGAGGCCTTTCTCATAAAAATGAACAGGAGTATTGGAATATATGAAGATATGAGAAATGATGTGAAATTTCCGTACATAAACTAAATATTACGCGCATTAAAATTTTTACTCCAATATTTTGAGCCTTTTTATGTGATTTATCGTAACTTTTGTAACGTAGCTGTTATGAATATGTTTTCTTAATTACAACAGTATACACATGAAATGAAAGTTTTGTAATTTTTCTCAGTGTGTAATCTCGCGTAATGGTGTACGTGAAATTCTCATAAAATCAATGCTTCTGAGAATTTCTCTATTCACTTGGACACTTACCAAATTAAAAGTTATTTTATTATTGTTGGCTAAGCTGCTACTGAAATGATTTTATCGTTTGTTATGATATGAGATACGTGAAGTAATATCTTTAGATACTTTCAGCTGTCATAACTCATGATTTCTTCTTAGTGAAATCATAAACACGAGATATAAAAGTTTAGTGATACAGAATAAATTTATGTTCTGACACAATTTGGCAAGATGAATCAAATTCACAAATCCCGGTTGGTACTTTGGCATTTTTGCTCCATCTTTTTACTTATGATTAGTGTTCAAGCGACCGTCAAAACATGAGTCTGACTCTAAAACAAGTCGTAAAAATACAATTTACGGGTAATACGATTGCAGTTGGAAATAATAAACTTGTTTACTAGCTGGGCTAACGATTCATACCTACTGCATATCGTTCATGTAGGTATAACGCTGTGAATGTAGTACTCATACGTCCTAAAAATACACGACAATTTCGTGCAGCTGCAAATTCGGACTAAACATAATAACTATAACATGACATAGCATCACGCCTGTATTCCCCGAGGGTTAGGCAGCGGTGTACGTACTTTTTGTAAATCCACAGTTCAGCTATGCCGTTATTAAATCTCATGTAATAAAGGCCGACCGTACTGCCATCTTCCGGGGACAATTTCAAACTCCTGACTACAACTCTGCTGTCGTAGTAAGCGTAATACTCACAACAATAATATTTTTCAAAATTGAGTTATACACATTTTCAGAACCAGGAAAAAAAACTTTACTTTCTAAACATCATTTCCGTAAAACTGACGGAATGTTATACAGTATATACCTTTTTAAATAACAACGGCAGTACTGATAATTTCATAAAATCCCGATAAAACTGTGGACGACCAAGGTATCGAAGCGCAAAAAAAATCAAGCCGCGCTTTCGGTCACTATTGGTATAGAGATCGCATGCGCAGCTTTTTTGTGGGGCAATGTACTAAATATTTGTGTTGAATAATCTTATACAAAAATATTGGTGATAAATGAGTAACGATGTAAGTCCCCATATATAAAAAATAAGCTTAGATTCAACAAGATATTTAATCAGACAGATAGACCAACAGACCGCCATTTCTTCACATACATGATGAATGTGTTGACTCAGCTGTCATCGCAAGCGCACGTGGTTGACCACGTTGACTGAATTATCGCAACAACAGCTACGTTCACTCAATGTAAATATTTCCTGATGGCGAAACGATTCTGAT
The DNA here is from genome assembly GCA_947562105.1 of Shargacucullia verbasci. Taxonomy (NCBI): domain Eukaryota; kingdom Metazoa; phylum Arthropoda; class Insecta; order Lepidoptera; family Noctuidae; genus Shargacucullia; species Shargacucullia verbasci. The sequence goes on from OX387287.1 coordinate 10,332,266, forward strand.
TAAGGGACGATCTTTCTTAATCGGCGTCTTATAAACATTTATTCTGGTTCAAATATTCTGTTCGGTTGGCGATGAAAGTCTATCGGGATTTGATAGCTCCGAGAATAAACAGGAATTTCGGCTATTGATTAAGGAATGGTAGGAATTTTATGTAAACGAAAGAATCTCCAATAATATCTCTGGAGAATTCAGTAGGTTCATTTAGAGGTACCTATCTACATAGTATTTCGTGTTCGTTAAACATAGATATAATGCATTTTCATGGAGTATTCATAGATGTTGCCTGTTAATAATAATAATAAAGTCCTCCTGACCGACATTCGGTCACGGCGGCCAATCTCACCGGAGATTAGCCAACTACGCAGGAGATATTATAAAGTTCTAGAGTGCGCACACACAGATGCTCTCTCTATTCCTTCACTCTCATAGTCCGATGGGACGGCAACCCGACACGACAGGAGAGCGATCAGGCGCAGGACCAACGGTTTTACGTGCCGATGCACGGCCGATGCACATACACAAAGACCCAGACCCGAAACAACTATCTGTAGATCATATAAATATTTTTTCCATGCGGGAATCGAACTCGCGACACGTAGCGCAGCAGTCGATCTCTCAACCACTGCGCCAACCGTGCCGTAGTGTTGCATGTGAACGTATGTTGACAAGTAGGAGAGCAAACCCGACTGATGTTTTGCCAAGCGAATGAGTTTGGTGCAGTCAAAATAGTTAGAGTGATGTGTAGTGGCGAAACACGAGTCTAACGAGAACGATAATGAGTGGGTAAACACAATGTTACCAGTTAAGAAATCTTCCAGGAATTTTCGATATTTTTGACGCCTTTGGTTAACTCATAGCCGTAAGATCGCGTAATTAGTTTAATTCAAGTGTCGTAAACATTACGTGATATTAACATAAAGGTTAGCCTATAAGACGCGGTTTAATATTGCATTGAAACCTTAGGGCAATATTAACCTTTTTATTCCTTTTGTGAGCCTTTAATGAGCCTGTTAATGAGTCGAAGGATAAGACATCTTTGCAATGGTTGGAAAATAGGTTTAGAAGACCGAACGACGACCAGTGACGTGTGACCAGGTAATATCATAAAACGCACTTAATGTATAATAAATAAGACTGAAAATCTAGATCACTGATCTACCTAACCTATAGTCTTGAGCAACAAACCCATATCCAATTTGATTTCAAAACGCACACTGCATGAATTTTAGTATCCTTATATTAATTGAATTTGCATATCACTAATTGGCATTAATTGTTTAGTTTCTATTCAATACACCTACGTCTCAATAGGTATGTGAAAAAATATGGGAGCTTAAGTTTCATTGAACTTAATTAGTATGTTTTCAAATATGTGTCTCTAATTTGAATTATGTTTAACATCGGATAGAACAGGGCTTCCACATTCACGAAAATCTACACTAGCGCCACTTAGTAAAGATTTTGGGGATATTTACTGAACTAAAAATTAAGATTTAATTAATATTTAAATTATTTTCTAGGACTCAAATTACCTACAGTTGAAACGGTGAAGTTCTCTTTATTACATTGCTAAGTATAAAACACAAGTGCACATTGTCTTGTGGCGCTAATGACGCGTCAGCTGAATGTCCAGTAACTGACATAACAATACAGTTAACGATAAAACGAAGTTAGGATAAGTAGTTTTCCATGTTATAGCGAGAACTGAGCGTCTCGTCTGTGGTGAACACAAACATCGCAATTCGCAACGTTCCCATTCTTTTAGCTATACGCATTGATTTTAAAACTCTAGATGTACAGTTTTCTATAAATACAGATACAGACACATTTTCTCACCGACGTAATATTTTTAATTTGTACGTATATTTATTGATATTGCATCGAAACGTGATCATTTGTGCGCGTATTGCTCTTGGACGTTTTGGTTTGCTAAATGTGCATCTAGAGCTTTTATATCAATGACAACGGCATTTTTTCATGTCGATTGCACCATTGAAACATGTCAGCGATTTCGGACAGGGCCGCAATCAATTACCTGCACCGAATTTACGACATCTCGTTCATCGAACATCGTTTCAATGTCAGGCAACATTTTAATAAAAATGTCCCCGTTCAGTCTCGCACGGCATCCGACGGGGAACCTCATCAAAATCGCATCAAAACACCCCGAACACCCACTCGGTTCGTTCGAACATTTTTAACACCCATTTGAATCTGAATTTTACTTAACTTTAGTTGACGAGACAGTCCCTCAGAGTCTTCAGACACTTCATATCCCCCGGAGACGGAGCAATAAAATAATAACGACTGTTGCATACTTCACCTTCAAGACATAGCATAAGAATATAAGTATATGTAATGCACGTACAAGTTTTCTCGTCGCCAGTTAGCGTCAAATTAAGATGCCTTTTGTCACTTGACAATATCTCGGCATTCAGCGCGAGCATCACCGCGTAATGTGGAATGTCGGGACGAGCTAATTCACGCGAGAAAATATCTTTCAAGACATTTGAATTTTTGCGAAATATTTCCACTCATAACGCGTGTATAGCCAGCGTTTCACGAATATTCGTGCGTAGCATGCTCCCAATACCCGTCGCTACGTTCCACTTTGAGGTATTTCTCTTTGGGAAGATTAACACATTGTTCGCTTGATGAATTCCCCGCTCGCTTCGAGTATCGACATTTACAGAGTTGCAAACGTAATAAATGCTCGTGATTAACATAAACCGCTGCGTCCTTTGACAGACGAATACTGATGAGCAAAGTTACGCTTGGAAATAACTGCCGTGATGGAATAAAACCATAATTTCCTTTAGAAAGTTGTAATCTGCGTTGCCCTGTGCACCGGAGCTAGGTAACTGTGATTCAGATAGCATTCACTGTGTTATTCTCATTTATCTTACGAGATAAACCTTTTCTGTAACTACACTTGTGTTTATTTTCTAAACAATTTGAATATAGATAAATAGTTGAGTTGGAATAGCGCAAATGTCTAACAATTGCATTACTATAGAATGCATTTTCTGATACAAAGGGCATAGTATTATTAACGTGAAGCTCTCAGACAATGGCAAACACGAGGCGGAACGAACGCAGCCGTCGACGTCACGATAAATGTATCGAGCACCACAAATACATACTATCGGCTCTTAGACTTATTGTTTGAGATGGCACTGGTGAAAAATTGCTTCCCCCGCCGCGCCGTTCCATCAATTCAAATATATAACCAACGTCTGAATAGCTTTCAAACTCATAATCGCTAACCGCTATTGGACTCCAGGATGGAATCGAGCCGTTTAAAAATACAATTAAATAATTTTACTGCTATCAGATCCATAGTATTGGATATCTTGTTGCTGCTAATTGGATTGCGGCGAGGTTTCACATTTTTCCTCGGCCTTTCAGCGCTCTCTCCGTTTCGCTTTGTATTTAATTTTTATCTTCACTATATTTAAGTGTTCAGTGCCGACGTTGGCGAAATATAATAGGAAAAGTTTCATTTAGCTAATTAAAAATAAGCCACCCTTGGGAACAATCCAGATTTATCGTCGTTATTCAACCTAAGGTCGGCTATGTCTGGTGTTTTATAATAAAAGCTCGTTTGCGAACGTTTTGCTGAGTACATAGATATTAAGAACAATGGGAAACGATGTTGACAATGTAGCGTGAATACCTTTGCAACTGTTTATTAAGAGAAAATATAAATAGAAGGCGAATGTATCTACTTTGTTTACTATTTTCAGTCTAGTCTAGTCAAATTTTATGTTGAAATTTGATATCTAGATTTTATAGAACAGAACGATAGCTTTCAAAATAAAAAGTAGCCTGTAGTAACTTAATTGTTTATCTGTCGTTGTTGTTTCCCATTTCCCCGCTGCGATAAAAGCGCTGTTCGCTAGGGGTGCCACCCCGTGCAGCTCTTTAATTATTGCGTCACCTTCAATTCGGAAAGTTTTAATGTGTGTACATTCGTTTTGCGGAACGTGGAGGACTAACGACGCTTCGAGCACTCTCTATGCCTCTCCTCTACTCGTTCAAACGAGCTCTCCTCGCTCTTGTTGTTTGAACATCGAAACAAACGAACACAACCGCGATTAAATTTGTGCGACAACGAATCCCAACTTTACGCATTATTCCGGCGCTGGTATATTCTTTGTTTTACTTCTCATTTTATTTTAAAACTGCTGTTACGGAAGTGGCTGCGAGGATACGGCTGTCGGGACGTTTCGACACCATTGAAACCGCAAAGTTTACTGGCTGCCAAGTTTCTCCGCACTATGTAAATTCAGTAGACGTAATTAGAGGAAGCTACGATCGTCTACACCAGTCCAATGGCTCGGCCCGCTCTTGTTAACTGACTCCATACTAGACCAAATCGCTTTCTGTTCTATTCGTATACTTGCGGTCGCGACGACTGGTTTTACCTACGTAGACATGCACTTACCTAAAGACGGCTGAAAGTTTTATGTGCCGGTTTACTGCCACGCCGAGTCATCGTAGACAACTATAAAAGGCGACGATTGCGAGACAAAGCGTGATCGGATTGAGTAAATAAATAGTCTGCGTCAGAGTGCTCATCAATCTTGCAGAACAAAAGTAAATTGTGCAAGTTTGCAGCACTCACCACGGGTTCGTCGGCCGAGACCTGCAACCTCACTAAACTGTCGTGTGCGCGACACTTAACAATTTAATTGTCACTCATTAGTCCTAAGGCGTCGAGTCTAGCGCCGTTTTAATTAACACGCTAATTCATAGACATTTCATTAGCCAATAGCTGTTGTGTCGTGACTCCCACCAAACAGAGTGGTACTATGATTTGGTGTTATCAATCATAAAGTATGTATAGGATTGTTTGTGTCGTGTGAGCAGCTGCTCAGTTGAATCAATCACGCGAGTCCCGCGCATGCGGTACTCGCGGCCAGTTATTTATCACGTTCAAACGACAAGTCTGACGATTGCAATTTACAAATGGAGAGGAGCATTAACATTTGGTTCCGAATGTTATGATCGCTAGTTATAACAAAATGTTCGACACGACCGGAATAGACGGCGCTCATGTTGGAGTTGGGTAGCAAGATATCGCGGCGGTGTTTGCTATGCCGGATGGCCCGCCCCCGCCCGCTCGTCTCTTGGCAAACTGCACTGCACTATACTGCAAATCATACTGAGTTTGTTTGCGTAGGTCAACGCTCTCGCCGGGTACGTTTTATGTGTTCCTGGTGTCACGACGTCACTCTAATAATAGATAGGAATGCTAGCATCAATATATGCACGCTGGAATGTAAGAAGAGTTGCTTACTTATGCGTCTCGCATTCTGTTTCATGTGGAGTCAGCGTGTAGACAATTAACTCCTCGATAATATTAATTTTAGATCTGGCTGACTAACGCCAGACTGGGGCTTGTATCCAAACGAGGAACAATGCTTTGTTAATCAATACGTCGGGTAGATAATGGGGATAGACGTATTACGCTTTGACAGCTCATAATATTATGTTTAATTAAGGCGTCCCGTTGTGCCTACACTGCAACAGTAACTCGTTAAACTTTCATTATTATTCGCTCTCACAAATTGGTCGTACGTGAACGAATTGTGCTTCACAATCGATCTCCGTGCTCGCGAGCCTTTGTTTGACTTCGACTCCGACTCCGAATTCAGCGTAATTGCCTTTCAGCCTTTCATTATTCAACTTTATGCAGTCATTTACTTGTGTTATTACGAAGGGAGAGTTGGTGCGGTAAGTGTCGTGGGTGGATGCATTAATCGTAATATGTAAATGTGGGGATATGAAATATTGAAATTGCGGGCGTGGATTTACAATAACGTCTGCGCTCTGGGCGAATGGAGTCGTAGAAGTGTATTGTTTTTGGTTTGAATTAACGTTTATTAGCCTCATCAGTGATGTTCAATTATTTATACGTTGTTTCTGTTGTTATAGATCGAGGACGAGGGTAACCATGGCAACGACGACACGCGCCTGTTCATCTTGTCCACGCTCGCGGGGCAGCACAAGCCTCGTGTGTCCTGCACGCTTTGCAAGGAGACTCTGCACGTGTTCGATCGGTATCCGCTTGTAGACGGGACCTTCTTCTTGAGCCCGCGCCAACACACCAGCAGCGCTGTTGAGGTAAATAGAACAGCCGTTCAACAATTTTACATCATTTTTATAACCTTCATTGGTCAATATGTATGAAAGCCATGTAATCTGTCCGCAAGTCTCATTGCTCCACGCTAAATAATGTACTCAGCACTATACCGGGGGCCTGGGGTGTCGAAAGTTGGTTGTAAAGACAAGCCGACTCTCTCCATATCTAGATAGATTTGAAATCGAACATAGGTAGCATAAGCTAGTAATGTTCTTCATAATAAGTGCCGTAGCCACCTAATGTGTTTCAAAATGAACTTTAAAATACCATTCGATTCAAAGATTACTAAAGTTTTAACGCTTTCAAACTTAAAATTACTTACACCTCTATTCAAGTCATAACTTAGCCAGATATATGAAATAAAAACACAGCTAAGTTTTTAAAATACGAATTCAAAACAGAAAGTTAAATAAGATTCTGCGAAGTTTATTTAAGAGACAAACATTCATACAAGACTTGTCGAGTTGTTTGTTTGTCGGCTTAGAGCGAAGTCTCGCTTTTGTTTGGTGTTAGAATTAGCATGGTACCTCCGATACTGAGTTTTCATTCATCCAAAATGTTTTCAAGATTCATTATCAAGACCTTTGGCGACAATATACTTGTCGCAAATACAAGTCTTGCTTTTGTCGGGTACATAACGATTCTTCTTGCCTCTACGTAACAGTGCAATTTAATTACGGTTATTATCGAATTGGTATACGACCCGATAACATAGTTATGTCATATGAGAATATCAAAACAAGAAACAAATACCGATAACTCATCTCACCTTTAAAGTCCGCCTTATCACATTAAGGTTTAGTCTTAAATCTATCTGAAGAAGAAACACTAGATTTAGATTTTTCCGTGTCTTCCTGAACGTCTCTCTCATTAGAAGATGCTATAACTAAATGTATCCATTTAAGGTTGAAGGTACCAGAGAGTATATCAAACCGCAGACTTTCAGTGCACACCTAATATCTTTAATGACAAAGGGTTAGACAGAGCCCCAAACCTCGTCCCGTAACTACAACTACAAAAACGATATTTAGTAAGAAAAATGTCAACGACTCGATACTGAAAACATCAACTCAGAGGCCATCCTAGGTCAAGCTTTAAAATCTTACATCCAATGACGATATATTTCTAAAACTAGAAATGTTTTGTTGTGCAGGTGAAAGTGGAAGGTCGCACGCAGTATCTGACGTGCGTCTGCATGGGGTGCCTGGAGCGATGTGACCCCGAGCGCACCATCCGCTGCCGGTTCTGCGGCCAGAAGTGGGACGGCTCGTCGCTCGTGCTCGGCACCATGTACTCCTATGACATCTTCATGGCTACCCCGTGCTGCGCTGAGAGACTGAAGGTGAGGGTAAATTGATTATAGTATATTTTACTAAAACAAATGTATAACGATAGTTCACGAGCTTCTTTCAGCATCTTTACGTAAATTACTATAATTACATAGATAAATCAATGATGTTAATTGTTACTACTTCACTGGTAAACTGATCTCATACGCTTATTTCCTCCATTCATGCACGTCCAAACTTGAACTGTTTCTCTATTGTCTACAGTGCAACAACTGCTTCAAGCCGCTGCTCCACCCGCAGCAACGACTGAACTACTCTGACTACTCGCACCCGGTGACGTGCCCGCACTGCCGCGTGCTCGATACACACTTCGTCAAGCCGCTCAGCTACTGCTTCACAAAACAGGCGTTCCCGCTGTTTCAGCAGTGGCCATAACAGTCGGCGGTGCCGGGAGGCTCTCCCGGCACCCCCCCTGCTGCCGACCCGTGGGGCCTGGTGTCCTCGCCGCCTCGCCGCGCGTCCCCGCCCGCGCTGCGCCCCGTAGTTAACACTAGCATGGCCTCCCGCGTGATCGACCCACCCGCTGACGAACCCGCTACTACTAAGTTACACGCACCTACTCTAGGCAGTATCACTGAATCGTTGTCCCTGCTCGGCGTCAGCCCCGAGACGCTGGCCATGAGCCTGGGCGAGTCGCTGGCCGAGCGCTACTTGGCGTCCCTGCGCACCCCCAAGCCGGTGGAGCGCGCGGTGGAGCGCCCAGTGGAGCGGCCGCCAGGCAGCTGCGGCATCCCGCGCCGCACGCTGCTGGCAGAGCCCTCCCTGCAGCTGTTCTCCAACGACTTCATCGACTACTTGAACCAGATAGCATAATCTCGAGGTGTGCGCTATGTGACGGATATGATGAGGCGATTATTGGACTTCTCTGTGTTGCGATGTTGTTCTCTTGAACTTTTATTAGAAATAATTTCTGTTAAATTAAGTTGGTATTATTGAAAATAATTTTATGTGTCAGTTTAGATCGTATTATTGATTTTATTTTAATTTTATTCTGCACTTTGTTGATTAGAAGTTGATTTTTATCGAAAATAATAATTAGCGGTGTAATGATGCCAGAAATTGCATTTTTTGTTTCGGATCAATCTTTTAATTGGGGAGTATTTCCTTTTGAAGGAGTCAAAGGCGTGAGTTTATAAATTATTGATTACCTTGTATTTCAGTGATACTGATGGCCCTATCTGATAGGGACGTTCGAGTGGAGTGTTGTTTAGTTCAATTTAGTTTATTAGTTATGTTTTATTTTAGCAAAATTTTAAACCTAACTTAAGTGTTATACAATATTTTCGTAGGTTTATTGTGAACTTTTATTTCCTCCCACCAAATGGCACTTTAATAGTGTAAGGGAAGTCTACTTCTACTAAAGATGCCATGTTAGGTTATCGTCTTTAATATCAGTTTCATTAACTAACTATACTTTCACATACATACCTTATTTAAACAATAATAATGGTAGAGGATTTTAATTGTAAGTCATTGCTGTGTCACCCAATAACATGATTAGCCTGTCTATATATATATTACATTATTGTAGGTTTATGTGAAGTCGAATTGTTGTTTTACTTATGTTTCCATATATTTATATCTCAGTGATTAACGGACATGGAAAATTACGAAAAAAATAATAATGAAATATTAACTTTTTGGAATAGTGCCATATCAGTTAAACTAAAGGTGAAATGATCCTTTGAAATTTAAAAAAAAAAAATATAATGTGAATGCCGCTAATCATTGAGAGAACAGTTTTAATTTCTAAATAAGTGAAGTTTTTTAAAATATTATCGACTAAATGTTTGGCTATCTGAATAGTTTAGATTAAGGGTTTTCTTATTATCATGAATGTCTATTTATTTGTAAGTGAATAGCGCTTCGACATTTAATAAGCGTATAAGTGGTGTGCACATTTACTCAGATACTGTTTAAAGTTAATGTTCTAGGTAAGGTTTTTATACATTTGATACTTATAACTCGCAAAGTGATTACAAGTGATAATTCTTAGTAATAGTGCGTGTTTAGTGATTAATGAAAATATAATAACAACTAAAAAGTGGTGCGGATAGCTAGGCGATACGCGCGTATACAGGTAAAGAGATTTATCCGCGGCAATGTCCGCAGTTTTAGGCAATAATTCTAATGAAGACTTGACACTTTTATAGATAAAAATTTTTTGCAATATCCTTCTTAAATTGATACTGCCATTTACATTTTACTAATCTATTCGAAACATTACCGAGTTTTTTTTTCGATTATTGTAATTGAAACGAGACTGGGTGATGTGTTCTTCCTTGTGTTGACTGACTACGTGTAGTTGGTATATGTTGCGTAGTTGTAGGTCACCGTCATGGCACATCACGCCATCATCCGCATCACTGCACCTCATTCATTATCATCACGGCACGGTTTGATTGGACGGCAGACTGGCCTCTATGACCTCCGCAATAAGAGTAGATTTGCGACTGACGCGTTAGCACACGTCTGATATTTATTGAAAGCTTTAGAAGGAACTTGTAGATTTACAATGTCTAGCCTAAATAATAGCATTTAATCGTTAGTTTTAGAGTTTATGAGACCAGTTTATGAGGTCTGGTCGAGAACCAAAAATAAGCAAAAAAATCTATTAGGTACAGCAGAAATGCCACATCCATTGTAACATCCAATCACTTTTAGGAACTCGTTAAAACAATTCAGGCATTTGCTTTTACGCTTTAAAAATCTCCGAACGTTAATAATTACAAGCCTACAGAAAATAATAAAATTATAAGTCTGACAGTAGTTCGAGCTTTCATAAAATATTTAACGATGTTATGAAACAGTCGCTTGCGCACATCCTGTTGGACCATAGTTGCCAGTCGCCTTGTGTGGTTGTAATACCTCTTAAATATTTTTAAATTAGTATTCTCCGCTTCAAAGTAACTCTAAGATCTAAAATATACATGGAACAATACATTTATCATAGCATGGCGCAATATTTGTAAATATGCCGTTTATTCTACTACATGCAGATGCTTATCGAAAAGTATTTAATGAGATATTATTGCATATTTCTAGTTTAGCAGTAAATCGATAGTACATAGTTTCATGAATATCAAAGACCCTAATTATTTTAATGCGTTCCAGCCGCGAAGCGATCACACTTCATATGTTATTCAATTTTAATTTTATCGAAGTTTGCTCGTTCGAATATAGAATTATATTTAAAAGTTTAATATACATTTATCGAAATGTATGTTTCCAATAAAGTATTTGAAAAAAAAAAGAATTAAGACGAGCTGTTGTTGGTATATTTAGAAAAATATTAAAAAAAATGAACCAGATCATCTGATGGTGGCCATGTACAAATGAAGTAAGTGAAGTGTGTTCGGGTCGCGGGCTCGCATAGAGAAAGCAAAACAAAGTATAAAATCATATTGTTTAATAGTCAAATACAGAGCCATCTATGTAGATGTATAATCATAGAACGTGTTTAGGATGACTCATCGAATGTATCAGTCATTGACTCCCCCCTTTATCCGGTACAAAATCAAAGTATTCTGAAGAACTATATTAATAAAAAGAAACAAAATCAATAAGACATAACAAAGTCCTCCGATTCAACAATAAGGCGGTTTGTTTCATATTTTATAGATATTGACCTTTGACAAACATTACCTCAAAGATAAAAAAAAAATATAGTAAATTATAGTGATACCGGTGAGGCTCCATGAATTGTGTTTAGAGAATATTTACAGTTATGAGTCGAAAAGTATACACGGTCACAAAGTTGTGTACTTGAGACTCAGCTAAAATATACAATTCAGAGAAAATGTATATCGTAGCCACTAAAGAGTAATATCCTGGGATTCAGCTCAGTCAAACCCTATTACAGGGCGCAGTTGGACGTTTTAAAGTATTTGTCCTATTTTATTTAAATAATATGCTGGTTTCAAAGCTCCTCTACAAATTGAGCTCATTTAGAGTTTGTTTTATTTTGAAGATTTTATTAATACTTCAAAGGTTGTATAGGTAATTTAATAGTAAACAGATGAATCTGTACAATAGTTCGGTTCTTCCTAAAATAATATCCTACAAATAATACATAATCTGAATATGTTTGGTTATTCATATTTTAGACACTTAGTTGTTCAGTTTTAATGATATAATGTAATAAACACAAACGTTGCCAACTTTCTTAGTTTATTTGCAAATATTTGTTAAATTTTGTAATTAATAACAATTTATTTAGACACCGACATTCAAATTTTTTCATGTTGAATTTTAATGTGGTGTAATTTAGTGAATTGCTTAAAAGTACAAAGAAACAATTTGTTACTTTTGCAAATTTTATGAAGTAAATCAAATACATATTAAAAGTAACCCTCATCTTAGATAAACTTTACGAAATAGTTGCTGTAAATCCTAATATAACCGCAATTGTTTTTGTTTGACAGAATTAATGACAGTTCTATTGGTTTTGTGAAGGAGATTTTGTTTTACGTTGGTTAAAATTTAGGAGCAAAAATTGTTAATTATTGTGAAATCTATATATTATCTTCTATTTATTTGGTACCTAATCATTAATTTTGACACGTATTTTATCGAATGCTATATTAGAAATCGTACATTGTACCTCTAGCACTCTGTAAGTAGGTATCCATCATCGGCATAATATTCTTTGATCTATAGGTATTATGTCTCGCTTTTGAATATAGGTTAATCAAATCTTATTTCCACTGTAGTTCTTATTTAGGATCGTAGGATTTTCTTTATTCATATTGGCGTGAATGTGGATGTATGTATGTGGTCACACTTAACATTAAGTTTAGTCATCGTCGCGTTTTCTACATTATAATGATTATCGATATTGGTAACCTCGTGCCAAGCGAGTATTGTTATGAATCGTGTACATTCTGGTCATAGGCGGTGCGCTTGCGCCACACCTAAGTATGTGAAATTAACTTAAAAATCTTCCCGTGATATGTAACGTAGATTAACGCACTCAATGTCATGTCTGTCATCGTCCCTACCGGCTTTCGACATTAAATGTTTAACGGTAGACTGACGTCGCGTGTCCAACACATAATGTTCTGTTGTACAATATAAATAAAAATGAAATCAAATTCTAAATTTGGTGATGGCATGTTTATGTCTCTATACTGTCAATAACAAGCTGCTCAAAAGCATTCGTCCTATCATAAAACAGAAAGGGTTATGACTTCAAGAACAAAGTTCGCATTGCCTCGCAGTAATTTCCAACAGAACTTTATGAGCTCGACTCGTGTAGCATCACATTAATATTTTTATAGGATGTCGCTGTAATATCGAGCGTTACGTGAAGCTGGAGGCGGACCAACGTCCGAGAAAGGTTATCAATGTGACATTCAGCATCCAAATGATACCCGGCGTCCATAAGCTCAAAATTTCCCAAACTCATTGGCTGATTCTAGTATACGGCTGTTATTGGTTAGTGAAAAAGATGCAAATCAAAAACATGTTAATTATATTTTGATACTCGATGTTTTCTACACTAATGTAGTAAGTTTGTATTAATCTTTTGTATTAACTTGTATAGGTAGGGTAACCGGTGCGCTCGTTCGCATTTAGTAGTTTAGATGGACCAGTAAGTAATCTATTGCAGTTCAGCGTTCAGTTTATTTTGAGACTGAAGCGTATTATCAGATCGAGCTAACAGCTTTCAAACTATCAAATGCGATACGATTGTGAAAGGTGATATGATATTAGGATCATTAGCTGCAGTCGCGGACGAGGCTGCGAGGTCGACACCGCGACGTGCGAACATGTAAGTGAATACAAGTTTTTGTACCGATACACAAGTCTCGTAAATCGGGCTCCGACGTAAAAGCCGATAAATTTTGTACACACGTTTATAAAATTGGTGATAACTACGAATTGGCTAACGATAATAATTAAGTGATTGCGTAGCATATAGACTTAACGATTTATACTACCTACGTAATGCGCGGGGTGCATCAGGGTATGAGTGTCATAATTTGTAATAACTAAAAAAAAAAAACTTTTGTACTTTCGTAACGGTAACAAGTAATTTAGTGATAAAATTTTTCTATTAATATTTATAATGCATAAATTAAACATCAAGTAATATACGTTTTTTTACTGGAAATGTAGATGTAGTATTTTTATAAGACAATGAGACTCGATCTCTTTACGTGTATCACAGCGATAATAGGTATTGTGTAAGACCGTTTGTGTGTCCAGTTTTAAGAACTGATCTTGACCGAACATCTTTAATATATATAAAAAGATTTCACCGAATACAGTAGTCAAGATCATTTCTTGACATTTGACGCACAACACTAAGGTCATTGTGTATTTAGGCTAGTATGTCTTGTAACTATCTGTGCATTTTCTATTTGATCAGATGCTGTGTAAAAGTTTACTCTAATTGAAGAAACATTTTTGTTTATTGGAATTGAAAAAGACAACCAGTAACCGATGCATTTTAATGTAACTACAGACTTTTCGCTTCGTTGATCCTAGCTACGGAGAAATGTATGTGAAATATTTCATACTTATTGCTTGTATCAAAGTAATTACCGCAGCTAACGATCGACTTGTCTAACTGGTAAAAATTATAATAGTGGCTTGTCAGCCCAGATTAAATGGCAAATGTACTGAACATGATTTGTCTTTTGAAAGCATCTCGACACCATTTTTTCATAATTATGTCTATCTTTAATGTATGTCTGAATGGATGATAATATCTATGATATTTTATAACATTTCCGTTGTCCTGATTAGGTACAATGGATATCTACGTAATATTTACTAATATTGAGTGTGGTCATGTGTTATATAAGTGTTCTTTTCTATAATGATCTCTTGTTTACTTACAATTTTAACTGAAATAAGGTTGGAGAGGAACAGTAACGTGGAACGATGCTGAGATGCTCAGATGGAAACGCCAATTGATTAATTTTAAGTAAAGTACCTATAAGTGCTTGTATTATTGTAAGGGTCGTTTTAAAAATATGCTATTAAATACGTCTATACCATTGAAAATTGATATTATTTAAAACTTTGATACGTCTCAACGTATATTTTTGTATATTTGAAGTCGATGCGTAAGGAATTGGCACAAGTAAAAATATAAGAGTATCTACATAAGATTATTCTGATTAAAGATAAGATGAAAAGTTCCATTTTGTAACGATTTAAAATATTGATGAAAAGCTATTAATTTTTGTAACGATAGTGAGCGTTGTATTGTCTTTATTGTAACGTTGGAAAAGCGAAAAGTTAGTTGTAAGGTTGTTTCAGAAAATTGTAATAAAACCGGAGAGGCAAAAAAAAACGTTATATTTTTTACGGGCCCCTGATATTGTGCCGCCGCTCTGGCGGACCTTGTGTTACTTTACGAAGTTAGTTTGTAAGTTTACTCTTTAAAAGAGGTTTTCGCAGGTAGTAGGTTTAGTAGGCTTAGTGTTTTTTATACTGGCTTGATGTTGTGACATTTATTATTAATATGATATCGATAAAACGCAGTACTACCGAACAAGCGGCCAACACTGATCAATAGCAGAATGTGTAGTGGGTACTGGTATGGGGTGCATTATGTTTTCCTTTACGTGGACGACGAGCGGGCAGCATTCCTGCATTTGTGATCTTAACCAAAGTGTTGCTGTTCGCAAGCATATCATTTTAATACGACGCTAGATACTTTTTTCGGTACAAAATCTTAGCAAAGTTTTAATTCTATTCGATTAATAATATATTGTTAGACAATTCTGTGTTGTCAGTGTTGTAGTGGGCGGGTTGTGGAGCGCGCGAACTCTTCGCAAGCTGATTCTAGTCGGTTCCGTCGGCTTCATCATCTTCTCTCGCCCCGGTACAAACTATCCTCGCAAGCAGCTCCACTACAAATCTGACAATTGTCCTGAATTATTTCAGTTATTTAGCAGAATTATATTATTGTCTAGTATTTCCGATTATGTTACGTTTTATATTGCTTATATTATATATTATGGATACAATGTTTATTAAGTATTTAATATTCATTTTGATGAGGACCTAGTCGATTCTCTAATATATCACATCTCCCAAAGTACAAATTCCTTGTTGTTTAGTCCAATTTTGTTTGACTGTTATTGAATGAAAATTATTTTAGCGAGCGTTCGTTGGCAGAACGTGGTCGAGGGTAGTCGACACGTAGGGCGCGGCCGGCGTCACCTCATTCTCTAAATTAACACTGCCTGCATGTTGGCTCATACATACCAATACTATATTGGCGAACTAACTTGTCTCACATTATTTATACTGCCGGCGAAGGGTGAAAATGTTGTATTTAAAATAAACAAACCTAGTTGAAATGAATCCATAATTTACAAATCGTTTATCAAACGTGCCCCGTTTGGCACGTAATTACAATTTATGTTTAGCAGCTTTTAACTTAAGTTAGAATATTTTTAATAATTTACCTTAAAATAATTTACCTATTTGAGTAATGCACGATAACCCAGTAAGTTACTTTCATTTCTTTACTAATGTACTGTAGACAATTTTCTGTAAAATATGCGATGTAAGCTCGTGTTCGATTGTCGACGTTTATTTTATTAATTTACCTTTGTTTTTAGTTTGTAAAAAACGTAACCGCTACACATTATTCGATTGGAAAGCTAATTTAGCTATGAAATATATTTCAAATGACACTATACCTACGATAAATACAATGAAACCTTTATAAAAATAAAATCTATAAAAAATATACCACCCTGTGTTTTATTTAAATTGTCCCAGTTTTTTTTTACCCGATACTTAATTAAGATATGTTTAATTATTTTATTATTTTTTTGCTAAGGAATAAAATATCCACAGAACAGCGACAACTTGTCCTAATACACGTCACTGGATTGGGTCTCAAAATAAAAAGAAATATGTACGTAAGTATATATCTAGATAGGTACCGATTCATCAAGATCTTCAAAAACAAATGTAAAAACTTGTTGCAAGGAATTAGATATTTACCAAATCCTTGCAACCTTGGCTCGACTTGCCGCGCTTTATCTTGTAGGTTCGATCCTAGAACCCAACTGATATTTGTAGGGCTTACAGAAACTTGTTCTGGGTATATGTGCATATGAGATTTATCAGGATAAAACAAACTTCCTAAAATAATTTAGGTGCCTAAGCTTGGGTACCTAGTTATTGCATCGTATGCCTAACGCTCTTTGTAATAGTCATCATAAAGAATTAGCAAGCTTTGTGATAGCAGCATCCTATCCTACTAATATTATAAATGTGAAAGTTTGTGAGGATAGATGGATCTTTGTTACTCTTTCACACCAGAACGGCTGAACGGATCTAATGAAATTTGACACAGAGATAGATTATAGTCTGGAATAGCACATAGGCTACTTTTAATCTGGTAAACCATACGGGCGAAGCCGCTGGCGGAAGCTAGTATGTCTTTAAACATAATTTAATGAAGAAAAAATGCTTCTACATTGTACTAAATAGCATCAGTGTATTCCAGGCCGAAGTAGGTATATTGGAAATGGCACAAGCAAGCTAGACAAGCTAAACTACAGGCTCCTAAAACCTGCACGACCTATGAATGGAACCCAGGACGCTCTGACCATTAGACCAGAGCCTACTGGCTCAGTATGAGTACCTACCTATTTACTATTTTATTAATAACCAAAGATTGTGGGTAAATCAACTTACAATACCTACCAATCCATCTTAACTCGATTATCTGAAGCGGAACATCTTAACGAGTATTAACTACGGTTAGTTTATGTCCTCCTGGTCAATAAATATCAACCTTTCGCCGAACTAAATAATGGGCCAAAAACACCAGGCAATATCTCACACACCCTCGTGAAGGATTAAATGGAGATTGTGTAGTATCAGCGTTCTGCTACTCTTAATCCAAGAGTCACTAATTTTGAGATAACGATAACGAATTTCTTGGAAACATGCGTTGCAAACGGAATTAGGGTGGGTGATTTAATTTGCATTGCAGTGTAAAATGTAAGCAAGGATTTTGGTAATCGCATAATCGTTTCAGGAGGCTGGTTGGATAAGATAATGATCTGAAGTGTTTGCATTGGTAAACGATGGCAATGACTAAACGTGACGTTAAATTCCTGTATTGTCCGTACCATGGCTAGATATTATGTCTAAAAAAATAGGCTCTAAATCAGTGGTCGGCATACTTTTCTGGTCAAGAGCCACATAGGACAATGTGATGAATATCACTGCTGGCCGCACATTCTTGGATTGTTTAGTTGACAAAGTCAAAGTCAAAGTTTTTTTATTTCAAGTAGGCCTTTTCCGGCACTTTTAAAAAGTCGAGACTCTAGGCGCACTACCAATCAATTGACATATTTTTATGAGCTATTAGAGCAAGCGAAAGGGTTGCAGGAAGAAGTTTATTTCTACCCGCGTACTTCTATTTAGTTAACTTCATGTGAAAAATCATATTTTGATATTATCTACTAAAATTGTTGGCTTTGTTGCGGGCCGTACAAATATCGCTCCACCACTGCTCTAAATAACACTTGTCACTCTAGTTCAGTCGTTTATATAATTTGATATAGGTACTAAGCTGCTTACATATAAAAAATATTATCTCGAATGCTATAAGAATTCTTACTACGGCCTCGAAAAGATGTACACATACCTACGGTAAAAGAAAATAAAAATATCTTCTAAAATTATTTGTCGAAGAATTCGAGATTGAAGTAATGAGAATAGATTGTAGGAAAATGCGGAACCGTGGTCTTTAAAATTTTATGATTCCAATCACGACTTTTCTTAGAAAAAGCGTTTAAATTTTACTAAGTGGCAATCTCTTTTTCTGGCTGATTGGACCTACAAATTAATTTTTTCCTCTACTTGGAAATTATCATCAGCCTTGAACTCTGACCTCTGTGAGAGGAACTTCATACATAATCCTAATTGATATTATATTAAAGTTTGTTACCTTTTCACGCCTAAACCACAGAACCGATCATCATGAAATTTTGCATATAAGTTGTCAGAAGTACAGAAAAGGACAGGAAGAATAATAACTTACGATGTTCACAATTGCTTTAGGACGCTAGATGGCGCTACTTGTATTTAATAAGTTTAATATCTAATGAAGCATAGAAGACATTATCAGTCAACGGATAACATAAACAGATGAGGTCCCAACAAAGTTATCATACTAACTTAATGATTATAACACATCTATAGTCATCTTAAACGCTCTTATAAACCCCATAGGCTATCTGAATGACCCAAACTGGTCGAACGTGATAAATGTTATCCTACTTAATCTGTTTATGGCAACTAGCTATTAACAAGAGTGCTCAGTGTCCGACTAAACAGAGCTCTTTACTTTATCTATAAATTATGGAGTTTATCTTCGATTATAATTAGCAAATGGGGCTGGGTTGTTGGGATTCTTGTTTGAGTCAGGCGGACGCGTAGGTCGTCTGGCAAATAGATCCAATAACAAATTGATTATGTAGATATGTTGAATACGCAGTAACTTAATTTATTTTAAACTACTTACAGATAAAGTAAGTAACACTTACGTGCTTAATTGGCGCATAAAAGGGTAAAGCTTTACTGTCTGCGTGTTACCCAAAAGTTTAATGTTTCAACGTTTCTATAATACTGGAAAAACGTCGTAAGACGTTGACGTTGATAATTTCTTTATTGCAATCACATATAATAATAATTACTTTAAACATGTTATACCCTATTTCATCGATAAAAATCTTCAACTACTCTTGTACATAGATTCATAAGCTTATTAAGAAAGTAGCGATGTGGAAAGAAGGATTTGCTCATACGCATACAACAACATTTTGCATAACGACTGTGAACTGGCAACTGGTACTATCTCATTTTTGACAACGATTTTGATTTGATTTGATTAAGAAGAAACTAAAAAGAAACTAGAAAGTAAAATATGTTTTTTGCAGCGCTGCCGGGTATGAAATATTTTGAATGGTATAAATCAAGTAAAATCCTCATAAAATCGAGATAGTACATGTTGCCAGTTCACAGTCGATAAGTTGCTCTAACAACAGCAGCACTTCAAAGTTAATTCATATTTTTGGCTATTGGATATTTCGCCTACATACCTAACTATGTTTACCCCATGGGCCTTACGAAGTAAAATGTCTGCGTGTGACCACGGTCAGTCATTACTTTTATGTTTAAGATAAGTTTACCATGAGTTTACAGAAATTTGATAGCCATAAAGTGCTGGGCAATAAAGTGGGCAAGACCACAGGGTGTTTCGTCCGGGTCTTACATGGTACATAAAAGTTTTATTGCATTCTGCGTGTTGCGACCATGTCGTACATTGTATATTTATGCTCACTGATCTAGATTGTTCGTTTTCCTTCTTGTTTTAGCTATTGAATTTTTGTTTCAAAGAGAAGAGAATAGAGACGAGTTTCAATTTGTATTATGACTTGTGTATGTATGATGTATTTGCCGAAGGGTTAGGTTTCTCTGCATCGCTGGTCTAGTGGTCGCAGGGGCGGCTACTGAGCCTGAGGTCCTGGGTTCGATACCCGGGTCGCGCAAAGTGGAGATAAATCGCTTTTCTGTCAAAAAAATCCTCAGTAGTAGCCTAGATTTTGGAAATGAGCCTTGTAAATAGCAATAAGGTCGACTAGATCGCTATTTAATATACCATTTTTTGGGACTTTATAACGGTCTCTAAAATGTGGGTGCATAATTCTTTTTTCTTCTTTTTTTTTAACATTGCCCCACACTAGGATTTCTCCTGTATCGTGGGTACAGTTTACAAACATACATGTCACATGCACAAACAACCAGACCCGAAACAACTATTTGTAGATCATGCAAAATTTGTTCCGTGTGGGAATTGATCCCGCGACACGTAGCACAGCAGTCGATCGCTTAACCACTGCGCCAACCGTGTCGATATCCATTTCGATTAAATAAAAATGTACCTACGTATGTGTATTTTGTAACATACACTAATCTGGTTCTATTTCTATCACGTGTCGTCAACATTTTATGGAGTTGTCCACTCTCCGCTTCTCTCTGTTTACCAACTTGATTGGGTTCGTGCCTTTTTTATTTACTTAAAATACCCATAGTTATTTCAAGTTAGTACAATAGCGAAGTGTTCGTGCGACTGCTATTAACAGTCTATCGTTTAAAAGTATTAGGTATTAGTTCAGCCGTGCGTGAATTAAACTGTGAAATGTATTTAAAGCTCACTTAGTTTCACATCTTTAAAACTAAGCCTACTGGTTTCGAAATCCTTCGTTTTAAAGATCGGGAGTGACTTGCTCAAATCACGATTATTCTGCGATTTTATAATTCAAATTTTATAAAGCTTATCTACTTTTTGTAAATCATTAAGTATATTTGTGATTGTTACTATGTTATTATTATTATTACTACTTCTACTTATTAATTTCATATATATGTATATTTATATACATACTTATACATTTATGTATATAAATGTGGGCACGCTACCAAACTGTCCTAAATGAATACGTTTAGGGTAGTTTTTTCTCATTTTTTTTCTATAATTTTTTTAACCTTAACTATAGAATAGTTAGTATATTAGATGTAATTTAGGTAGTATTTAGGAAAAATCTTAAATATCCTATTTAAATTATCCTATTAATTTTTCTTAATATATCTTAAAGAAGAGAAGAAATTTGAAAGGACTTTAAAAATAAAGTCCCTTTAATTTTTTTCTTGCATAAACCTACACTTACATAGAGTTTATACATACTTTACTACTCTACATGAAAGTAACAACGCTGTACGATCATTAGAACTCAGATGAAACTTTCCAGTCATTGGATAACTTTAACGTATGTAATTCTGTATATTACAATATTGTGCCAACCAGAGCTCGCATGTAATATTTTACATAACTTACTGGCAACACGTCTGCACTAAATAACACGTTAACTTAACGACTAGTTTCAGCTTTACGATTTGTCTGCATAAGTCTAACGCGTTAGAGTCCACACGACTTGTGAACTGCTTACTACTCGTAAAACGTTTAATTTTCAAGACAACTGAAATGTTTTATGTAAGCCGTATTTTTGCTTAAATATTAACGGTAAATAAAACGATCTGGTTTTAATAAGAGCATTTTTGTGACGTTTTTCTTTCAGCGTGATGGTCCATATTAACTTGGATTAGAAACTTATTAATTAAAGTAGGTACTACGATCCAACATGCCACTGAGAGTACTGAGACTGACTTAAAACATTTTCCATTAAATATTTTTTGACGCACACGATTCTAGGCATGTTCTACTTATTTGAATAAGGAAATTTCATTCAATTGAGATTAAACATAGCAACAAAAACAACAACAGATGCTGTCTCCCTAACAACTATATAACGAGGGATACACAGTTCATATAATCCTAACGCGAAACAAAGTAATAACGTCACCCACTATCACATTAAAAGACTTTTATGCTTTCGCATCAAAAAATAAATTCAGCCTACATTATCTGTAACCGCCACCTCGTGTTTATGGTGCGTAACAAGCTATAAAAATTGGGGCTCCATCGCTTTGCAATCTCCCTGACGGCCTCCGGTCTCTTGATGAACTCCCTAAGACTTTATATTTGTCTATAAAATGTTTTATGTCCCACACACGTCTTTGAGAACCTTGTTCTATGTGAAAGCGAAACTAGAGCTATGAATAGAGCGAAACTAGATAACAATTTCTAAATGACGCAAGATCAAAAATATTAAGAAATCAAACCCTATAAAAATTTAAAAGTATTTACTTTTTTATTTATTAAGAAATTATTTCCTTTCGATAAGGAAATCAATAAGTATCAATGCATAAGAATAAAACCTAGTAAATTCCCAACATTTAGACCAATCATAAAAACAAAATCAATACCGTTAAAATAACAAATCAATGACACAAAATAGTACCGCACTTTTGTGTATTGATTTATCACCTAACCTTTATAGCGTAGCTTCGGCCACATCAGACAGAGGATAGACAACAACTTTGATCGGCACGTCCGTTCGCTCGGTCAACGAAAGTAATGACTCGTAAAGCTACTGAACGGTGTAAAATGGACGAGCACAGGTAAAGGACCTCCGCTATATAACGTCTTGTTGACGCACGTAGCTTTGCGTAGGACAGTGGGCGGGAAAAGTTCAATTGGAGTAATAATTTATATGGGATCACAATTATACTTAGCTCCTAGTCTTGCTATGTAGTTTGATGCTACTTTTAGACAATAATTTTATTTGAGATAATGTTTGTAGTTGGTCTTTCTGGATGGTCTAATATTCTGTCGCGTTAAATTATTTTAAACATCAAACGAATGAACCAAAGTAATTTGTTATACGTCATTACGCTCTTTGAGCATCGACATCGATAGGCGCGCCCTGACAACGCAGTCTAGTCGGCAGTCTAATCTTGAAACAAAAAAACAGCCAGTTCACAGAATTTGGGCTGATTACTGAATTATACAAATATTTCAAAATGATATTGTATTTTCTTATTATTTTGACTATTTAACATATTATTTACTTCTACCTAAAATAAGAAAACTCACAAAACAAATTAACTCTACCCCATTCATCTGAAATATTTAATAACTTCAACTGAATACTTTACAATTTACCTTTATCAAAACAAAATTAGCCAAGTGAATTAGGGACAAACTTCCTTTCTTTGCGACTATTTAAAAAATCTTTTTTCTATGACAAAGGGTCAGATTTAGATTAGGGGGTGTGTCAAGCCCCCGTTGCGCGCCAAAATTAGGCAAGTCAGGGGCAAATTAAAAAAGAAATCAGGCGAAAGTTAATTCCAAAAGTTTTAATTACGTATATTTTAGTCATCGAGCGTTTCCACGTTAATTAATTTAGGAAAGAATGGTTGTTTTTTTTTTCTGCACACAATAAGGATTATTGTCCTTTTCAATTATCGTTTGAACGTACAAATAATGGTAAGACAGAAATTCATTAGATGTATTTTCTTTTTATAATCAAGTTAAATAAAATCGGGGACTGTATTTATTCAGAAATAATTTCGCAGAATTTTCCAGAAAGTAGATTTTTCTCTGTGCTACAGACAATAACAAAAGAGAAAAAGAATATTGTTAGGGTCACTTTATATTTGTTTGAAAGGCCACCGAACTACTAGAAAACGGTCTTGGCCTCGATAAGAAAAGGATATGAGAGTGGCCAGTAAAGATTTACGAGTTTTTATTCACATAATTTTCCTTTCCTTGGTGAGAACGGCCATGAAAAGTATACACACCTATCATCATATGCATCATTGGAACTTATTAGGTTCTGTTTTTCTTTACTTACTTGTGATCTTAATTAGAGAAGGGTTTAAAAACAAAAAGCTAAGCGTAAACAAGAGATGAGAGCTCAGATAACTCGAGTCTGCTAAGTGTGGAGAGTCCTTAATTGCGCCTTTTACACCTTCTTCGCTTGTTCCGACTGTTGAGTGGTTCCGCTTTCACGCGTCGAACTCGAAAACGCGTTAACTCGTTCAGGATTTTGTGAACGTTTTCCTTTGTATTAAAGTAGTGACTTTAGATTAGGTTTCATCATGGAATATGCCGCTTTTAATATAAAGTGTTGCTTCAGGGTAGGTAGGAAGAGAATCACGTGTAATTAATGCATTGGCTGATCGATTTCAGAGGGATTTTTTTTTGTAGTGGGATTACTAATGTTTGAAACCTAGTTAATTCAAACTGGTTCAAATGGAGGAGGTAGTCAGTTATGATTTTCTTTATTTAAAATATTGTTTAATATTAAATCAGTAAAATAATGTTGATGCACCGTTCTAAGTTCATTAATTAGGCTTGAGTTTCGTAGCGCCGTAGCAGCCGTAGTCTACGAGTTTATACAGGTGTAAATACAAGTTCGTAGCGACTGAAATGTTTGACGCTGAGTTTTATACAATACGACAAATTAATGCTAACTCAATCTTCGTTTTTTTATTTTTAACTTTGCCCTACACTAGGAATAATTCCTGTATCGTGAGTGTGTGTACAGGCTCCATTATTCACATGTACAAATACACAGATTTGAAATTTAATTATGTAAAAATAGCGACAGCAACGCGACTGCCACACTCAGCAACCTCACTGTGACAAAAATGACGTTTGACAGTAGTTATCGCGCGACCTATGCTTGAATGCCGATAATATTGCATGGAACACAAATCATTTTTAGAATTTCTGTGTATTTAAACATAAACTTAGTTTTCTAGGAATTACAAAACAATATTTAGTTGTAATTTGCACATAAATATTTAACGTAACATATTGTTATAATTGCCCGCTGCATGACCACAGCCTTATGGTCACACCACCAAAACGATACGAACCATTCTCAGAATTGGCAAGTCAGCCATTTTAAATAAAAGACAAACCGTTTTCTATATGATTTAGGGCTCATATTCTGTAGTTAGAAGCAAGACGATTTTTAAATTCAGTGAACGCTGTTATAATATTTCATTTTTACGAGCGAACGCGTCTGGGTGTGCGTTTGCGCTCCTCCCTGGAAATCGTCGTAATGGCCGCATTATCTTTTGCCATCTTTCGTGGTAATAGTTCGCATGCAGTGTCCTCACGGTATAGGACATAGTCTTTTCTTTTATTAATTTTGTTTGAATGCTAGATGCAGAGATTGTCAATATACGTAACGGTTTTCTGCTGCCCTTCCCTTGTACCACTATGGCCAATTGTGGTGGTCCAACGCCATAACCATATATTAACACTCTTGTCAAGTTTAAACTTGACGAATTGATATTATAAAGAAACAAATTCTAATAATTATTTTGTTGGTACCTTGGTGGATATTTTTTTTACATGTTTTATGTTTAATTTTTTAAATGTTTCTCGTTATTGTTATCTTCTATTTTAACTTAAATCTAACGTTTAATATTCAAATCATTCTCATTCATACCCGTTCTCCCTGACAAGTTTTTGATACTTATCAAAAGTTTGTACGATCGTTCGTGAGAATTTAAATAAGGTGTCTTTTAATATAAAAAATCGGCTAGTACGAAGTAAGTAATAAAATTATATACTGCCACCATAAATGATGTACTTGAAAAGCTGTCTACACAGTAAAAAGGTATGCCACAACAAAACAAAATAACCCCTCCCCCTTCAATTAAACGCATAATTAGAATACTAATAATTAAATTCATAGAACGAAATTAACGAACGAACACTTTTTACTTTTTATAAATGCGCCTCACTTGGGGCTTAAGGCTGTAACAGTCCCTGGTACATCAATTAGACTCCGGCATTCCGTTTAGAGATGCTAAAAAAGGTCGTAACATAAACTTTTTCAATTTTCACGTACAGTTATAGCCGCGTAAAGTTGAGAGCGGCCTTTCACAAGTAAATATTTCTAGAAGGTTGACGACGCCTGCGGCGCGAACGTAGCGACTTGATAAGGGCTCCCGCGGTATAAAATGCATGTAAACACCTCTTTTGCCGAGTGCTCAGGGACTGAATGTTGTCGACTGCTCTCTTCACAAATTTAGACGTACCCACGACTACGTATTGCATTGCGTTATGACGTCTTTGAATTGAAAATTGTAATTTTATTTACGTTGTATAAAATGTAACTAGTCCGTTTGCTTCTCGTTCGTAGCTGAAATTGCATTTATGTAGAAGAGTTTCTCAGTGCCTACGGTATTACTAGTTTAATATTGCGGTTGATAATGTTATGTTGAATGCAAAATTAAAACCTATTCTCAACCCGACCTTATCGAGCGTAGCCACTATAAATTTAAATATACGGACTTTAACGGAAAGCTGTTTTAACTCTTGTTTTATCCTTTTGATTTTTTCAAAGGCCAGTAAAAGAGTATTTTAAAATTATTATACTTAGATTTATAAGAATATATAGAGAAAATTAATTATTAAATTGATTTGTTTCAGATTTATCAAAATTGTGTAACTTTCAAACGCAAGCTTTTTGGACCACGCTAACATTTCTATGTCCTTTTTATTTTATTGATTTCCAATCCTGTACTTTCACCCACAAAACGTCAAACCGGATCGACAACAGACAGCTACATCTAACTAAGTTTCACCCCATCCACATGTCTATGACTCGTATAAAATTCAATCTGTTAAGAGCGCCTGTTACACTTCGGTTTGCATCAGTGTCCGTGGGCCACGGCTGGCAATCATTCTAATGGCCCCGCCTGGATCAACTCGCAGACCGAATTAGTTCTTTTCAAACAACCTCCATCATTGAATTGAAAATGTCCAGACAGTTCTATATTAGCTATTAGTTTGTTTGGCTCCTAGTTTATATTTCAAATCTGGGTTTAATAACTACGTGTAGTATTTAGTGTTTATTTTTATTATTTACAAGTGAATTTTTTAGTAATAGTCTGATTGACGCAGTGGATAAGCATTTGCTTTTTTGCGATACGAATCGCGGGTTCCATTCCTTTATGGAACTAATATTAATATGACCTCCAGATAGTTCAGGTAATGGTATCTCTGTAATCCACGTTTCAAGAGAAAGCAAAAAGCAAGAATCGTTTCGATAAAAAAAAGTTTTGTATGTTAAGGGCCAACACGCTTCACACCTTCCACGTTTTTTAATTAGCTATAAAAATGTATTTTACGTTAAAGTAAAAGTTTCTAAAAATATTTTTTTTTCTTGTTGGTCATAATTCTAAATAAGAATTGTAGGTTTCTGAGAATTAACTACAAATTGTTTAAAAAATTGTTAGGACGGGACGTAATATAAACGGACGGGAATAAAACCCGACCAAGCAAATTATTCCAAGAATGTTTGACAAAACTGACGTCACAAAATTATACTATTAAAAATTACGAATACTTTTAATCCAGTATCAATTAAATAAAACAACCCTTAAATTCATACACGTAAACGCCGCCTAATCTCAAACAAAATAGCATATAATCAGAGCCGATGAAACAAACGATTTTGATTTCCTTAATGGTTCGAACGAAAATATTACTTAGTGTGATCATACGGCACTTTACGTGTGGATGAACAGATAAAAACTTGGTATACCTTCGGGGTATTCATTAAAAAGTAATAATTTATGACTAAAACGCACCTATATCGCTTGTTAAACGAGTTACGAGTAGGAGCGAAGAGTTTTGACACGTTGGTATAACTATGGTAGGGCTTGCGCCGGTTCCGTAGGTACATGCTTAATCAGATTTTTGTGTGCATTGCCTTTTAAGAAATTTTGGAGAAAATTAAGGCGATATAGAATAGAATATTTCCTTATTCAAGACAATATGACTCAAACGTTGTTATGCGTTAGCCGAAACAGTTTTCGGGTGTTAAAGGTTTTTCTTACCTATTAATAAATATTCTAGTCAATATTATAGACATAGGCATCTCTAAAATCGACAAAGCATTGAGCAAACCCAAACATGCTATTTTTTGCAGGATAGCATATTCTAATGTGATAGCTTCCAATGATACATTATCATCATCATCATCTGCCTAGCCTTTTCCCAAATACATTGGGGTCGGCTTCCAATCTAACCGGTTGCGGCTAAATATCAGTATTGTACACGGAGCGACTGCCTTCTGACCTCCGCCACCCAATTACTGGGAGACACTGATAAGCTAAGGTTAGACTGTTTGTCAGACTTTTTTTGGGCTACTGATGCCCGTAACGACTGCCATAGGTCTTTGTATGACACCCGGGACCAACTGCCTAACGGTCTTTTCGAGGCACGGAGGGGTCTGGATATGATAGCTTCTTACATAATATATAGATCAGCCCGATTCTCAAATTTAGATTTTATTAGATCATTTTCTGTCTATCTAAATAAAAAACTCCAATAAATTGAATAAATCTGTTGGTCTTTGTATTAATATTGTACCTATTATGTCGTTACAATGTTTTTTGTACCAAACTAAACAAATCAAATACTATGGTATTTGATTTGTTTGTAAACCTCGAATGGTTTGGCCGAGGTGTACTATTGTACACCAACATTTCGCCGATGCCATTATTGAGTCTCATGTAATCGCGGGCGAGCCTATTGCCATCTACCGGGCATAACTCCAAACTTCGGACTGCTACTGGGTATTTCCATAGAGAAAAACCTAACAACACTGCCCGATTCGGGAATTTGGGCTTAGAACTACTGTACCAATGAGATAGTTATATAAATAAAATAATCCATTTGAATATTCATTTGAAAAGGCGATCACTAAATTTAACCTTCGGCATTTCACAGTTCTCTGTTACCGATAATTACTGTGTTGTAAACGAGTTCTAGTTAATGATGGGTTAACTGCAGATAGGCTAGCGTTGACTGACGGGTTCAAGGGTATTTGATTCATAGTTAATTTGTTTTGTTATGTGAAGTTATTAAAAGTAGAACCTTTTTTATAGGTGTTAACAATAGTTGGATAATTCGAAATTTAAAAAAAAGATGAGCGATGATTGATGTGAACCGCCTTATTATGTTCGTATCTGAATTATTAACAATGTTCTATAGGTTTCTGGGCGTGTTAAGACTACAGTTTACCTAAAAGTTTTCATACAAAATGCGTTAACGTTTTTACCCCACTAAATATGAGTTGATTTTGCAGATTTTTATATATGTTATAGACACAAGTAAAAACTAGGTCGTCACGTTTTTTGATATTGTTTATAGATTGTAAAATAATTAACCCTTAAAATTCGATTTTTTAACTAAAAATCTTCCTTATACTTACATATCTTGTGATAATTATTAAATTAATCAAAATTTTGAAAAAACTTAACTTTTTGACCTTTATTATAATCTGACAAAGACCAAAATCAAATTAATTCAATCAAGTTAAGATTTCGACGTAAGTTACGTTAATGCCCAAACACCTATTTTGCGCGTATTTCAAGGCAATTTTGTCAGAAGCCGGCAGCTAAACGATACTCTTAAGACATTACCTATTTCCTTGAAATAGTTTATATAAGCTAATTCAGTAGGCAACGCCTCTTTCTGAGCGTTTATGGTTTCTAATAAACATAGCATCAAGGCTGTCTTCCCCGAAGGGTTAGGCACAGATGTTCAATAGAACAAATCTACCCAACCCATGAGGAATTGTGTTATTGGGTTTTTCTGTATAGAGTCTGGAACTGTGCCCGATAAATGGCAATAAGTTTAAGGCATCGGTGAAATGTGGGTACATTAGTACAACTCTGCCATACCAATAAAAATTATTAACTTTGATCAACTCCCAGACTCTACCTAAATGTATTTGTATGTAGTTATATAACATATATAAAGCACTATCTTAGAGCAAACTCCCAAAACTGAACACGCTGTTTGCTTTAACGAGCTTTAATACTTGTGTATGGTGGCTCGGCATTCGGATTCGCTGTAATTAGATAGCAAGAATTGTTGTTATTGCAACGATTATCTTGCAACTGCACTGCTGCTATAGAGAATGAAGCAAATAGAGTGATAAGTCTGATCATTCTTTCAATTACTGCAGCTCCGATCGCTAATCCAAAATGCGTGGTGTAAATTGAACTTATGATAGGTTAAGTTAAAAAAACAAAAGAAAATAGAAATATACGATGATATAATAACGAATTATCATTTCCACAAAAATCCCGTAAATATCTATATTGTATGCTACCGTGTGTTATTAATAAATTTATGGGCTTCATCAATAAATATGCTAATTCGAGTTCTAAGAACGGAAACTTATGAATGTCATATTTTACATTATTGGTTACAGTTACCGAACGTACAAGAGACGGCAGATTGTTTGGTATCCTGGTATTTTCAACACAACCATTGTTTTGTTAGTAACTCTAAATTGGGACGATAAGAGAAACATACATTTTGAATCACGTGAATATAATGAATCCATTAACTCACTCTTCCGTGGCAGCAGTGGGTGTCTTACTGCAGTCGCTCCTGTATGCACAGTCTTATGGCTCTTGAGGCAACTCCGACACGATATTATTCCTTTAATTACAGTTTCATTGCGCCAGTAAGCTAAGCCGGAGCACCGAATTAAATTGAAACAAAGGTTTTTGATTTTACTGCATGTTTTGGCTTTAATTTGGGTAGCTTTTGGCAAGAAGGTAAGAAATCAAAGTTTAATTGAGATATCGTAGAAACTTAGAGATGTTTAAACTAGAAATTATTCTTGTGTACTAAGTGCATTTACAAACACAAATCTTCACATGCATTAACACATAAATCCAAAATCACTATCTGAAAATTATAAAAATATTTGTAGTGCGGGAGCTCAACCATTGCGCTAGCCGTATCGTCAACAGGTATAACATATTATCAGCAAGAAGGACAGAAGCATACTTGTAATAAAGTAGTTCGGGAAGGGTTTTAAAAATTTACCTTTTTGTGCAACCCATGTGTACAAAGTACAATCCACGCGAGACATGAAAAGGACGGGTGCATATTGGCGTGAGACGCAGATGCGTTGAAACTTTTGGGAAGGTAAAATTAAACAACATTTAAATATTACGAAGAGGTTCTTATATTCGCTATACGCTAACAAGAACACATAATATAAACATAACGTTAAATAAAATGATGATCTTACATAACAATAAAATAAAACCCAATCATTCATGACGTCTTACGCACAGTTTAACATCAAAAACGTGTTGCAATCTGTATGTTAACTATTCGATGTCCATTTAGTGAAAGCTATTCTAATTATCGTAAAAGTTTATCACGGTGCTACGCTGCTACGTCGCTACGAATAAGCTACGGCGTAGGTGACCAATTTAATCCAAATTATGAGTCACGTTTGTGTCAGTTAACCTGTGACTACCCTTGGGGGTAATATTTTAACTTGTTTGGTGATAGCGTTCATCAAAAGTGGATAAGGTGTTAACTAGAATTTACTCTTCAATTAAAACAACACAAAACATGACAGATATTAATGAGTTCGATTGTCGCAACTGCATTGGTCAGTAATAAAAGGGTAGGTATTTACTGTGTTTAATTGTTTGGTTCTTATGCCACGAGGGTTTCTATGTGTTAATCAATAGAAATTCTGCGATTATAATCTACGATCTATTGTTCCAATCTGTATAAAACTTGGCAGGCTCTCTACAAATTAACTGACGACAGGTAACGTATAATCACCAAGACACTTCATGTTTTATTTTAGATATGCATTATCCCCAAAGAAAATTATAACATAACACAGCATCATGCAGTGTACTAATGTACATAAACATTTAAATTTTCTCATAATCTGTTAACCCATTTCTTCCCGCTGTCATATTTTTAGGACACTATTTTTATTTATTTATTTTATTTATTTATTTATTTAGTACAGCGATTAGCCATTAAAACTAAATAACCATTGACAAGTAAACCTGTCACTATATTTGATTTTTTCCCACAGCTTAATAAAAACATTTGTATTTATAAACTATATTTCTATTAATATATTTTTTATTTGGCAGTGAAACATATTTATGTCCTTTTAATATATTTTTTAAAGTTGATCACTTTTTTGCGTTAAGAAGAGCATTATTTCTTATTTTATGTATCGTATAAAAATAAGAAACTACTTACTTCAAAGTACATAAAAACAATTCTAAGACCTGTTTCAAATATATAATTATTAAAAAAAAATTAAAACTAGTTATATACCTTCAAAATGAGTCGTACTATAAATATGTCACTGGGACCACGTCTATAATTCGTATTATCATACGATTTTTTTTAATTTTTTTATTTAAATTAGTTTTTCTTGATGTATTAAAACTTTAATTTTAAGGTTTGAACAAAAAAAATCCAATGTTTTCGATGCTTGGGAAGTAATGGGTTAAATCCCGTGTAATATGCCATGTGGGTCGATTGCTATCTCTCAAGCAGAGTTAGAAATTCCATGAGACTACTGAGAATTTCCATACAAGAACTCAATTTGATGGCAAGGTTGGCGCAGTGATTGTGAGATCGACTGCTACGCTACGTGTCGCGGGTTCGATTCCTGCACGGAACAAATATTTTTATAATCAACAGATAGTTGTATCGGGTCTGGGTGTTTGTGTATGTGAATATTAGTGTTTGTAAACGCACCCACGATAGAGGAAGTATTCCTAGTCTGGGACAACGATTTTTTAAAAATTACGTTTTGTCAGTGTCAGGTCTTAGATTTGATCCCTGGATAGCCAGGGATCAAATCTAAGACCTGACACTGAGCAGTCGCGCTTTCCACCTGTAGACCAATGAGATCTTTAATAGGATTATATTAATCTAGCTTCTGCACGCGGCTCCGCCCGCGTTTTCCCGGGATAAAATGCAGCCTATGTGCTATTCCAGACTATAATCTATCTCTGTGCTAAATTTCATCCAGATCCTTTCGTAGTTTTTGCGTGAAAGAGTAACAAACATCCATCCATCCATCCTCACAACTTTCACGTTTATAGTAGGAAGGATGATAACTATATATGTGATAATATCTACGTATATTCATTGAAACCAGCTGTTTTCAACTTATTAACACAGTTTACGACTGCATTGTGTCAGTCTATTAGTTTACTCGCCCTTAGTTTACCCTCATATTACACCTGGGACTAGGGACGATTAAAATATTTTAATATTACACCCGAAGTTTACACTAGTGTTAAACTTTGTTGCAATTACGTTATAGCTCTATATATATATAGATGAAAAGTAGACATATTGTAAAATATGTCTAGCCGCCGGGCGCCTCTTAATATGACATAACATAGCATCACGCCTGTATTCCCCGAAGGGTTAGGCAGAGGTGTACTATTGTACATCCACATTTCGCCGATGCTGTTACTGAGCCCCATGTAATAGCGCGAGCCTATTGCCATCTACTGGGCACAGTTTCAAACTCCATACTGCTACTGAAAAGTAGTACAGTGTCGCGGGTTCGATTCCCGCACGGAACAAATATTTATATGATCTACAGTTAGTTGTTTCGGGTCTGGACAGGAATTATTCCATGAGAAGGGCAAAGTGTTTGAAAAAAAATGACTCCTACACTTTTTTATCATCTTTCCATCCAATGCAATATAAATAAATAAAATTTGGTAAAAAAACGACATAATTATATAAAAAATCGATTCCCTTTGCGCATGTCTAAAATTAGGGTACAGTAAGGCATACTTCGTTTTCAGATTCCCCAAATATCAAGGAAGAAATACACAATAGGCTTTTTTATTTAACCAAATACTTACCTTCTATTGTTACATGTTCACGCACACAAATAAAATTAACACTACGTATGACTCAGAATGATTCAACCAGTAACATTTAGTTCACTTATCCTATTTATTTCTACTTTAATACCTCCACTATAAAACACTCGACTACACCAATAAACATAAATAAAATCTAAAAATGTCTGCTGCATTCTGTCGTTATTAAAAACATTATAAATAGTGCGGACAATCTGCGCTTAGTGGTAGATCGCGTCTCGCGGGTAGTCGTAAAAATAATTTAGTGCGAGCGACGTCATTAGCGCTAGGCGACGACGCCATCTGCCGGCGACGGTCTCTAATGCACTCCAAACATACGCCAAGTTATTACAACGGTTTGTGATTATTATAAAGTGAAATTGATAACAATGAATGTAGGTAACTTTTGAACTATTATATAAAAAGTATTTATATGAGGAATAATTGCACTGATATTACTATAAATATCGAGACCAATAAAAAGTTAGACTTACGAAGGGTTGCAAAATCTTTTCAGTTATAAGATTAAAGTATATTCTACAAACATTAAATATAAAAAAAAATACTGAACCCGTTCACGAGAAGGTTAACGTTTTTTTTTATAATAATATAATAATCATAACACCATAAAGCTGCGTTATTTGAAACCAGAAATAATCTTTTCAATCGGATATCAAATCTACAACGCACGGCCACAACAATCCTAAACTTTATTTCTAAAGCGCTTTTTTTTCGTTATTTTTATTTTACCGACATGCATAAAAAAAAATATAATAAATAATATATGCTCTAAAAAAATGTATGATAACCGAAATTCGTAGGCATTCCAACAAAAAAAAACCGAGTTCAATATAGGCAGAATTAAAAAAAGTTCAGGTATTTTTAACCTCGTTTTTCGACAGTTCCGTATAAATTTTTAAGGTATATTTTAATAAAAAATACAGCCATCCATATCTTTTCCTGATTTCATATATGCTAAGGTAGGTAGGTACTCATGTTCCAATGGAACTCTGAAAATAGATTTTTCGCCGCCATACTCGTGCCAGGGATAACAAAAAGATGTGTCTAAACCAACAGCGTTCCGTATGCTGGCGTAGCCACAAAAAAACATCAACTAACTGGAAATAGGTAGCTACCTACTCACGGCCTGTGTTTTCATTCGGGACATGTTTATATTTTAACGCTGACCAGGACTTTACTGCATTTTATATACGCTATAACAGCCAGGAAATTTAAAGATATAAAGGATTGATGGTTTTCAAATTAAACGCAAATACGAATTATGTAAAACGGTTTTGACCTTTTGACTGCCTCATTGGTCTAGTGGTCACAAGTGAGACTGCCAAGCGTATCGTCCTGGATTCGATTCCCGGGTCGGGGAAAGTTTAGTCTTATTGAGTTTTTGTTTATAGAATTTCTCAGTAGTAGCAAGTAGTCTGGAACTGTGCCCGGAAGATTGCAATAGGCTCGCCTCCTATCTGCCGATGCCGTTATTGAGTCCTATGTAGGGACTCACGGCATCAGTAAAATGTGGGTGTACGCGTGATGCTATTTGTTTTATGTTAGTAAAATCGTTAGTATTAATAGTGTTGTACGTAAAGATTAAAGATAACTTTTATTTTAAAAATAGAATTTATTTTCTTATTAAAAGAAAAGTTTAGTTTTGATCCAGTATTCCAAACGTCAATTATTTATTCAAAATGTAGAACGCTTTTCTAAAAACAAAAATCTTTCTTTTTTTATTTCTTTTTTATTTAGACATTTGCAGAATGGACTGTAGGTATTTCGTTTTTGGCTTATTGGTCAAATCATCTACAGCGCGTGATTGACATTTTTTATTTCACCTATATTATTTTTCTTTATTGTTTTTATGATTGCGACTTTTCTATTGCAATTACTTAATATCGGCAACGCCGAAATGTTTTTATTTTTTTTAAAAACGTTGCTCCCCATTTTTCCCGATTTCACCTGTATCGTGGGTTTGTCTGTAGATCATACAAATTTTTTGATCCGTGCGGGGATAGAATCGGTACGTAGCGCAGTAATCTAATTCCTTAGCCACTGCGCCAACACGTCGTTAGAAAAGATAAAAAGTGGATGAAGAACAATAATCCCAGCTTCACCTTTTGGAGTATACAAGCGTTATGCTATTGTATATTATAAAATATGGAGCACATCCAACACAATCGAATCTAGGACCGGCCACTCAAACATCCAAACTCCCTCATGAACTATCTCTAAAAGTAATAAGAACGCGATCTATCACTGTTACTTTCGTTTTCCACTGTTGCCAGTCACGGAGAACTCATTAATATCCTGCTAAGATGACCATTACACAAGTAAAGCCTGCAAAGCCTTATTGCCCGGATTGTTCTGCGCTGGATGAGAGGTTTTATCGTTTACCGTCCCCCTAAGAGCAATAAGCGAAATATCTTGTTCAAGTGTTATTGAGTAAACAAAGTTGTTTTAGTGATGATCCTTATACATACATAGGAAATGCCGACGCCATCTAGTTTAAAAAAGACGTGTAAAAGTGATTGAAAAATCCTAATTGCAAAATAAATAATTTCATTTCATTTCATGACTAGCTTCCGCCCGCGGCTTCGCCCGCGTTGTTTACGAACCTGTACCTTTTTTCGGGATAAAAAGTAGCCTATGTGCTATTCCAGACTATATTCTATCTCTGTGCCAAATTTCATCCAGATCGGTTCAGCCGTTCTGGCGTGATTGAGTAACAATTATCCATCCATCCATACATCCTCACAAACTTTCACATTTATAATATTAGTAGGATAGGATAGGATAGGATAGGATAGGATAGGATAGGATAGGATAGGATAGGATAGGATAGGATAGGATTAGTTGAAGCTTGGAAATCTTAAGTAGTTGAAAAAAACCTTACAAATCTATTATCCTAATCCTAACTTAATATTATGAACGTGAAAGTAAGTTTGTTTGTTTGTTTGTTACCTTTTCACGTCTAAACCACTGAACCGATCATCATGAAATTTTACATATACGTTGTCAGGGATACAGAAAAGTACATACCTTTCATCCAGAAAAAGAAGTAAAAGAGTACTGTTCCCGAGGGAAAGAACAATAACTTTCGACGATCACAATTGCTTTAGGACGCTAGATGGCGCTACGTGTGACCCGAAAAAATGCGCGGGCTCATAATCAATGTGGGCGAAGCCATGCTATGGCAACTTAGAACAAACCCCTTTTTAAATCAAAATAGCGCCATCTAGCCGTCAGATACACTTAAAAAAATCGAGAAAATGTTAAGTGTTGCAATACTTAAATATATTATTTCTATGCTGGAAATTTACGCTAAAAGAAATTATAGCAATATTTTTTTAAATTATTGATTCTAATATAGCTACATCAGAAATTAAAAGGATTTATTTATTATAGCTTATGAATGCAATGCAACTGAGCATTCAGTTGCTTAAAAATAAAGAATTCGTTGAATAATTCCGATGCCTTTTCAAAGTTTGATAAGGTTCTAATTTCGTAATAGCAACACTAAATCACTTAATTGCAAATGGCTGCGCGCGAGTGTTTTCTACTCGTGTCGGTTTTGTTTTGTTATTATGTTTTGCCTTAATTGTTTCGCATTCACGTTGAGTGTATTATTTATTTAGGATGTCCTGAATTTTCCTCTAGTTAAAACAAAGAATTTGTTACATTATTTACTGTTTCTTATTAATAGTGATGTGTTATTTTATCTACACAAACATTCTTAAGTTACATAAATAATTATACTTTGAGATGCATTCATTTACATTATTAATAAGATGTGTAACAAATTTTCTTGCATTAGCGCCACAAGAACAATAAAATGATATAATCATACATCATATAAAGATAGCAATTCCTACGTAAATATAGTATTCTATAGTCGTATAGCTACGTAAATGTAGCATTCTATAGATAGCTGTATACCTACGTATAGCTATATGTCATGGAGAAGTTTACCCTATCTGGCGGCCAGGGAGCGCCACTCCTTTAAGCATTGATAATACTCGAGTTGCCAGTCTATTTCCAGTATACTATTGTAGTCTTTGGGCGAAGCCGCGAGCAGAAGCTAGCTAAGCTATCATAATAATTTTTTTATGCAAGGATTATGGGACCTAAAGAACTTTGGGGCAAAGTTACAAATCATAAGTCAATAGTCCCCTTAATCATAATCTTCTGAATTGATTAACTTTCCTTTATACAGATAATAATCGTGAGTGTCGTCGAATTAATCCTGTCAAACGACGCAAAGTAGCCACAATAGAAAATCTATAGCCTATGGGCGCCGACGATCGTACGTAGTTTAATTAATTAACATTGTCACCCGCTACAAGTTTCTGCTACTTGCCGTTTGGTTAATCAAATAATAAGGTTCTAATTTTAAATTTAAGTTCATATAATTATTTTATCGCAATAACTATTATTATGATTCTTAAGCAAGTTCTTCTATCTTTTCATTGATTAAGAAATCTCAATTCGACGTCTCCGGCTGATCCAAT
The DNA here is from genome assembly GCA_947562105.1 of Shargacucullia verbasci. Lineage (NCBI taxonomy): Eukaryota > Metazoa > Arthropoda > Insecta > Lepidoptera > Noctuidae > Shargacucullia > Shargacucullia verbasci. The sequence goes on from OX387287.1 coordinate 10,370,446, forward strand.
TGAAAGTTACTCGTCTATATCACTCATTAATATTCATAGTACATGAAAATATCTGTTATCGGAATAGCTTCCATTCACCATTTACCCTGTACCCAATATCAAATGAAATTAATTTCTGTTAACTTTGTAGATAGAATAGTGTTAATGTGAGTTTACGTTTATTACGAAGTTAAAAGTAAAAGCATAAATATGTGAAATTAGATAACATGTGATGCATAAAGAACCTGGCACTTCATCTTTGGTCTCTCTTGAGAACGACTAAGAAGTTTGTGTCCATTGTGTTACGATAAAGGACGTTTGAAACTGATGCGTTTAAAAAATGAATTGTCTTATGTGTAGGGTAACTTGAAATGAAATGATTTATTTTGCAATTAGGATTTTTCAATCACTTTTACATGTCTTTTTTAAACTAGATGGCGTCGGCATTTCCTATGAGTATCCCTGAGAAGAAACGCCGAAACAAATTCCCCTGAGTTTGTTTCGGCGTTAAGGTCTATTTTAAAGTCCAGACAGATTAAACAAAGGATTTATGTGAGAGAAATAAAGGGTGGTATGGCCTTTTGAAGAAAGTGTCATAGCTATTTGAGCTGACCTGTCACAACAGAGTGCAAGCATAGATCAGTCATCGTAAGAATTAATGAAATTAAAAGCTTTCAGACTAGATCTCACTCACATTTACAATGTATAGCGGTTATATATAGTAAATAATATTACAATTAAAGCCAAAATTGAATGTAAAAAGAAGGAAAAGCTACAGAGCGGTTAAATTTCAAGGGTTTTTGTCATCTAAATAGTCCGAAATTTTATAGTACCTATTGATGGTAAGTATAACCCTTAAAAGGGCAGAACAATAAAATACACTTTTTCATTGTGTAAGTGTAGTCAATGTTAGACAGTAATTTACGAAAACAATATAATTCACAGAAACTGAAAAAAAAAATTTTTGGTAAAAATGATATTCAGGGAGTTGCTATTTTAAATAAATTCGTGTAATAAGCTGGATTGGTGGCTTTGAAATATCGAAGGATGGGTTTAAAGTAACGGTTATTTTATAATTTTTTACAGTTTTATTTAATAAGTTTACTACATTATCTATCTACACTGTGGTTACTTTTAACCATAGATCAAATAACCCAACTAAAATACAGTACTAATCTCTTTATCCCTTAATAGGGCACAGGGAACTATTTTCCCAATACACCAATCCAGCTTAATACACGAATATCTTTAACCTATTTCAGGTATATACCTGAAATAGTTTTAATGACTACCCCATTGGTACCCGACTGCTGAGCGTGAGTTCCTGGGTTCGATTCCCGGGTTCGATTCCCAGGTTGGGCAAAGTGTTATTGGGTTTTTCTGTATGGAAATTCTCAGTAGCAGCACTGAGTCTGGAACTGTGCCCGGTAGATGGCAATAGATGGCAATTAATGGCAAGAGATCTTCGGGATCTGAGGTCACCATGGGCGTCCCGCAGGGTTCAATTCTAGGTCCATTTTTGTTTCTAGTTTATATTAATGACTTGCCATATTACGTACGGGATAATCACGAGGTAGTATTGTTCGCGGATGATACTTCTCTAATATTTAAAATTCGACGACAATTACTAGATTTTCGCGAAGTTAACGTTGCACTATCTCATGTAGTTCATTGGTTCAATGTTAATAATCTTCTCCTTAATGAGAAAAAAACCAAATGTCTTAAATTTTCAACGCCCAATGTCCGACAAGTACCAATCAATGTTAAATTGAATGGAGTGGAACTGGACATTGTGGATTCGACTGTTTTTCTAGGTATCACTATAGACGCCAAACTGCAATGGGGCCCGCAAATAAACAAATTATCGGGTAAGCTTAGTTCTGCCGCGTTTGCTGTCAAAAAAATTCGGCACTTAACTGATGTGGATACAGCCAGAATAGTTTATTTCAGTTATTTTCATAGCGTTATGACTTACGGCATCCTCCTCTGGGGAAACTCTGCAGACATCAATACTATATTCGTCTTGCAAAAAAGGGCTGTCCGAGCTATTTATAATCTTGGTCCAAGGGTGTCGCTGAGACACAGATTTAAGGAAATTAATATTCTAACTGTAGCGTCACAATATATTTTTGAAAATTTAATATATGTTTATAAAAATATTTCGAACTTTGTCAAACTGTCTGATACTCATTCTTTGAACACTAGGAATAAACACAACCTTGCTGTACATGCTACGCGCCTCCACAGAATAAGCAACTCGTTCATGGGACAATGTATACGCTTTTACAATAAGCTTCCCAATGATATACGTAATTTAACATTAAAGAAGTTCAAAATTTAGATGACAAAAACGCTTGGGATTGAGCCGCTCTTTAGCCTTTCCTTTTTTTTTTTTTTTTATATATACAAATTTTGCCATTAATTATTATATTATTTACTTCATTATTTTGTTATTGTAATGTCGTTTAAATTGAAATTATTTCTTATATATAACCGCTATACATTGTAAATGTGAGTGAGATCTAGGCTTAGCGCTCTTCATTTCATTAATTCTCACGATAACTGATGCATGCTTGCACTCTGTTGCGACAGGTTAGCTCAAATAGTTATGGCACTTTCTTCAAAAGGCTATTCCACCCTATATTTGTCTCACATAAACCTTTACATCAATACAATCTGTCTGGACTTTAAAATAGACTTTGACCCCTGAGTTTGTTTCGGCGTTTCTTCTCAGGGATAGTCATAGGAAATGCCGACGCCATCTAGTTTAAAAAAGACGTGTAAAAGTGATTGAAAAATCCTAATTGCAAAATAAATAATTTCATTTCATTTCATTTCATAGGCTCGCCCCCTATTACATGGGACTCAATAATGGCATCGGCGAAATGTGGCCTAACCCTTAAGGGAATACATTCGTGATTCTGATAGTTTTAATGATAGAGAGATAGATTTTAGGGTATGATTGTGATAAGCGATAGTAGTTTTAAAAAAGCAGGACCCTGTATGTATTTATTTAAAAGTTAGTAAAAAAAGAGGTTAGATTTTTAAGTAGGTATTATACATATTTTCTTTGTGTATGTGAAATATATGTTTGTAAACGCACCCACGAAACTGGAATTATTCCTAGTGTGGGGCAATGTTAAAAAAAAAAATTACAGAAAAAAATTAAAATTTATTTGCATACTAGCTTCCGCACGCGGCTTTGCCCGCGTGGTTTACGAACCCGTACATTTTCGGGATAAAAAGTGCCCTATGTGCTATTCCAGACTATAATGTATCTCTGTGCCAAATTACATCCAGATCCGTTCAGCCGTTCTGGCGTGAAAGAGTAACAAAGATCCATCCATTCATCCATCATCACAAACTTTCATATTTATAATATTAGTAGGCTAAAGTTTTCATTTCATATATACATTGTAACTAGAAAAATACATATTAGAATATTTAGAAACAATCGTAACATGGAAACCAACATTCAAGTTCTTATTCGCTAATAACACGCTTTACGGCGGAGTGACGTTCGCTATTAGTTTTATGTTCTACGTTTAACGTTTATTAGTGGGTGTACAATTCGCCAGGTTATTTCACACATGGCCATTTGGCCAAGTCTAGACGCTGCCAATGTCTTTGTATTAAGAAACCTCGCCTCACGTTAGTTGCTACAAAAAAACAAACACAGCAAAACGTCGGCCATTTTGAATTTTTGACGTAAAATTGTTTTCATAAAAACATGCGTATTATATTGTAAAATTTCCCGTACCTGCTCGTTTTACTAACAAACCTTAATAAAAGAACTTTATGCCGAACAATAACCAATTTGAGAAAGAAAACACCGCTCTCGGATACAGCCCATTGACATAAATAAATCATTATTTCCTCCCGCGAGGCTTATGGCGCTATAGTCGAATTTCAGAACGAATTTTCATTGTAATGCGCCACAAAAGAAAAATGCGAGATATCCACGATGCTTTGTTAAAAATTAATTTGATACCTTTATCTCGAATTTCTTGAGGATATTTTAAGGCAAGTCAGTGTGGAAGCTACTTAGGTAAGTAGATGTTTTATCCCTGCTTATTAATTAGGTATTTTTATTCTGCTTTGTTAACGTAGCGTAGCTTCGTAAAACATCGACTCAATTAAACGGAAACATTTTTTTGGTGCATCGAATGTTGATATTTTTCTATAGATAAACAGAAAAAAATATATAGGTAAATCTGACAAGATGTAAATATAATAAGTAAAATAAATAAGTAAAAATTTGACTTAAATAAAGTAAACATTAAAACTATAATTAAAAAAAAAACTTCGAACGATAATAATATAAACAACAAGTCCAACAAAATCAGGCAGTAAAACAAAGCTCAAATAATTTCCGTTATCTACAAAATCATGATTGCAATTACTTGTTCAAGTTCCCATCATTGCTCGCACTCCGTTACCCCGGGAGTTTGAAGTTTTCTATCGATGCAACGTCACGATAAAGTCACGGAAACTTCCAACTAATTTCTACTCATACGCTGCGATTTAATGAATTTTACGTGACATCGTATTATGGTTGAACTTTTGCTTTAATGTTGTTAACTTGCTGGTTTTAGGAACCATGTCTCGTTACTGTATTTTATGGGATAAACTTTCGAGAGAGCACTATATAAAACCATCCTTCTTTTGTTATAGGGCATCCCCGTGTTAGTCCGGATATAATCTTAGGTTATTGAAATTTTCCTTTGTGAAATGCAGCTTTCTTCATAATATGAAAACGGCAAAGGAAACAGCTTTAAGTCTTCTAGTAAAGTATTATCTATTGTAGACCGTACTTATACTTTGTGCAAGAATGTGGTCGAAAAACGAGTACAGAAAAAAATAACTCAGCTATATCATCGTCGTAATTCGATACATTTAAGGAAAACACAGCACTTCAAGCGTAACACTCAGAAAATTTTAACTAACTAAAATTTTACCTCAACATGAGCAGCATTTTGACTAAAATGTTTCCTATAATAAATCTGCGTTTTTCATAAGTACCTACGTAAATTATCGGAACCATTTTTCACGAGGCATCGCCTTTTGTCGCCGGCCCCCCGCAGGCTCCCCGCTGACGCGACGCTACCGCACCGCTAACGCTCCGAAGCCGCAGCTCCGGCTGCTGCGCACACCCGCAGGTGCAACTGTCAGCTGTCCGGGAACTCGATGTGTTGCTAATTATTTTTTAGAACCCTTTAATAAAGGGTTTCCGTGTATTTTTAAACTGATGCAAAATTTTGTAAATTCTGTAGGGGAGTGCACTGTGCATTTTAGTTGATATTTAAAAACACAAGGATGTGAAATAATTTGAAAACGGATTTTAAAAGGAACGTTTTGTTTTAAATTTTTTTTCTTTAGTTATCTATATGAGTGTACCAATAGTTTTACACTTCCGCACCTAATAGTAATGAATAAACATATTGCAGATAGTGTAAACTTGCATATCCGAATCTCAGATAGAATGACACTGTAATATCCTGTATAAATATTCACTTACCTTTTACCGAATATCGAATGAATCTGCATTGACAGCAGACACTGTTTTTACATTAAAAATTAAATGCAAATAAAGCTTTATTTCGCTGTTTTTCAGTTAACAGTACCTACGTCGTATCTTTACAGTCGACTGGTACAGTTGGTACCCGCAGCCGATAAACAAAATAGTGATGTATGTTATTGTAAAAGAGAGATGATTTTGGAACAGATATTTTTTTTAAATTGGGTTCCATAAAGAAAACGTTAAATTGTCTGTGAGGTTTGAATGAGTGGTCACAAGCGCGGCTAGTGTCGGGTTCGATCCCCGGTTCAGTGTTATTGGGAATTTCCGTTAGAAAATTCTAAGTAAAAGTTTGGAGTTTGGAAATGTGGTATAAGCTCACCCCTATTAGACGACACTTAACGTTATCGGCGCGATGTGGTTCAATTAAACCTCTGCTTAATCCTTCAGGGAATACAGGCGTGATGACAACAAATTGCATACTTCTCTTCTACTGCTAACGCCTCAGAGAAAAGGGGATCTTATAGTACTCCGGAAAATTCTCTTAACCATTTTCTTGTCCAGTGAATAACATATGATTACTCCATTTGTTTCTATTAAAACTGTTTTAATTTGATAATAAATTAAAGGGAAACAGATTCCTTAAACATAAGTAGTTGTTGGTACAACGCGTCACACACAATCAGATCCAGCAACTCCTCTCTTGTCTGTCCCCCAGCAACGCCGTAAGCCGAGCTTGCCTCTTGCCTTGCTTAATATTATTTAATTTGCTCGGCTGGAGGCCCTTCTGGTCTCGCCATTTGCCCGGTTAAGCAGTAAAAGCTCCCTGAGCTAACTGCGAGAGACAACTCAAAACAAAAACAACGCGTTACAGTTCGTAAGTACATTTAGGAATCGAAATTTACTTTTCTATTTAGTTTCATACTAATATCCTATCTAACGCAAGTCAAAACTTCGTAATACTGTTTCTGTTACTATTCCCCCATTTTAGTTAATCTTCAGAAAAGCAAGTTTCCACCCTAACGTTTATAGTACACACTCCTAAAAACCTTTTCACCCCTGGTGCGATAAGAAATTTACTTAAATTACCTACTTAGCATCCGCAATGATCGCTTATTTCATGCTCTTATGGGAACTTAAATAAATAAGGTTAAAAGTAGAGATATTCTACGTTGCATTGCAACAGTAAAAGTTTGGCAAAGTTAAGTATCCAGACATTTATGGCCGATGTTGGATGCTTTTATAAGAATAACTGTTACGCTTATTGTTTAAAATATACTTTATCATCTTCCTAGCGTCCTCTAGTAATGATATCAAAGAATAATACGAAGAAACCTAGCCAAATGCAGGATACTTTGCTTTAGGCGAATCCTTCCACCATAGCAAAGTAATCACGACTTAGACGGGTTTTTTATCGATCAAAGCTGCAATATTTTTTCGTCTTCACTTTTATCCAACCAAAATTATCGATTGTTCATGCTGACCCTTTTTCGTCGATCTTTATTATTTACATCGGATATATGCAGCTGTCGCCAACCTTTATCCAGACTATCAGTGTAAAAAAATTATTTAGGCCGCACGATTGTTTGTTCCATAAAGTTTCAATCCCGACCATTAGATATGAAAATCAGGTATTTAGGAGTTGAGCTCAGAGTCAGTAGTTCCTGTCTAACATAGTCGAGATCTGAGAGGTAAATTTTTGCGCGATTCAAGATTATATCAAAATCAAGATATCGCTTGTAAATAGTATTTACGAATACTACAATACTAATATCACATTATCCATTGAAATTCTCTGCCTTTGGATGCCATCGGCATTTTAGAGCCGATTACTATTTCCTGGCCACCTAGTTCCTAATTCCTGGCTACCTAATTCCTAAACACAAATCTTCAATAACCATACTAACAAAAACACAATCGCACATGGCTTGTTTCCATAAAAATATGCGCCAGACGTTTCATAAAGGGATTTTGTCAGACAATGTCTCACGTAGGTACATTGACGATACGCTGTGTGTTGCACGGGCACCGCTTAAGTGATATTAGCAGATAGTCGGCCTGCCGGACAATGGTCTGCGCTACCAGAGCAAACACAATATGCGATGGTTGACGTCGGTCATAGAGTAATAAGTTACTGGAATGCTCATTCTCATATTCATCCAAAAATAGTAGTGGTCGAATTTGTGATTGTAATTTTTGGCCCGTCGCGTCGAGTGGATTCCACCAAAGAAGCGCCACCTCACTCCTACCGTGGTTGTACAAGTCATTTAAACCATGCATTGTAGCGTTAATTGATGTGGCACATGTTTAACGACTTGTACCATGAAGATTACGCGCTGATATAAATGTACTGTGACCAGACGATTACCGGTGGTGCGTCATACAGCGTATTTCCGTTGGACAACTAACTGTATTACATTTTTGCATATTTTACACCGCCACCATCAGTGCCGTCCGCCGCATTTATTGTTATTTCATTTGCACACAACTCTGTGGTGTCCGATGTATGACGTCAGATTATACCCGCTAGTTTGAAGCGATGTAATGCAATGATATTGCTGCGTGGGGGGCTGTTGATACCGTGTATTATATTTTGGGGAACAATAGGCGGGTATCAGATACTGTTATACATTTATGGTACACGTTACTTTTTTTTCCGGGAGTGGACATTCAATGGCAGATGGTTATTATGTTGTATGCTCGGACACATTTCTTTCAAGTATCATCATTAAGTACCTACCCACTTTAGTTTACAAATCAAGTATGTATTGTGGCTGTCTTACCAGTAAAATACACTCAGTGAATCTTAATCTATGTTAGTATCTCTATTGAGCCTGTGAATGATATTATAGGATTATCTTTTAGATAACTAGCACTCATCTTACTCTCTTGAACTCATTGCGACATTTTATAGTTTTTGCCTACCATCATAGGCAAAAGGCGAGTATATGTGTGTTATACATACTCGTATATTTAGTATTTATTTATTTTTGTCATGGAGGAAATGCACTCATTAGCCGAGATTTCATTTATTTGCTGTTATTAAATCGGCAACAATTAATTATTATTGGACTTAATAGTCAATAGTAAACTTATCTAAAAAATTTACGTGAATATACCTATGTAACATATCGACTGTGAGCTGGCAACACGTCCTATCTCGATTTTATGAGGATTTTACTTGGTTATACTATTCTAAACTATTTCATACCTGGCACCGCTGCAACAAGCATATTTTACTTCAATTAAAATTAGACGCCAAAATCGAATTCTTTCAATTTGTACTAACATCGATAGTTTTTTCTAAATCCTGTAATGTTGTCAAAATAAGATAGTACCAGTTGGCAGTTCACAGGCGATATTTATTTCTAATGTTATTTGTTTACGAAGTTCTAACCTAACATACGTGTTTCGACTGTCATTGTTTCCGCGGCGGTTCCGTCCGACGTCGCATGTGATATCTGACGTATCGGCGCCGGACTTCGGCGACTATTAGCAACACACTCGATATGCGATGACATTATTTCGGTTGCGAATTTCGATGATGTTTGTTATGGACGTCTTTCATTTATGCAATGCGATTGATTTTCAAAATTAATGATGTTTTGAAAATTCAAATTCTATTTTTGGTTCATAGTTCTTAATTTACGCAAAAATGCACGTTAGTGTGAAATATTAAAGTTCTATCAACAATATTGCTAGCTGCATAGCCTGAGGTCATTTACCTGCTTGCTCAACAATAGAACTTGTCAAAATATTGTATTTCACATTATTAAAGCAGGAAAAATCGTTGTCCACCGTGACAGATCCAATAGGTTCAGGAGAAGAGAGAGGCGAAAACAGTCAACGTAATACGAAAGAGTAATATATAATAGTAAAATTTTTACAAGAGAAGACAAAAGAAAAGAACAAATATTCCTACAATACGCAGTGATGTAGCGACAATTACTCGCAATATGGCAAAAACTAAAACGCCATCTATCGGAGTGTAGCTGCAACAACAAACCCTGAATCGCACTATGAAAGTTTACAACGATTCTAACACATATACGAATATCCAACATCAATCGTTGGGCTTCGGCCCGCCAGGCTAACCACCTTGCCTAGTTGGAGGACCCTCCCTTTTCAATGGAGAAACACCATACCTCGTTCCTCCATAACGTCAAGACTTCGTCGACACGTCAACGATGATGCAGCCTTAACCATTGTTAACTTACTTGATACTGGCAGTTGGCATTGCCTTGGTAGTCCCAATTAGTTCTTTAATTTAGCCCATTTAAATTCATGCAGAATAAACCCCATAAAAAGTAAATATAATAATTAACTAACTTCCTAAACTCAGAAAGATACCGAATTAGCAACTAATGCTAGAAAACTTTTAATCGTGATTAATGGCTGCAAAGTTTATAGCATTATGACACGAACACAGTCAGCTTTGCGAATTAGGAGTAGAAAACAAAGTTGGTAAGTTCATTAGATGATGTAGTTCAAACGCTAGAGGCTAGGAGACAAGAAGCCGTAGGTACACAAGAATTCAACGATTTCCGCAAATGTTTCTTAACTGTGCATAGAACCGTATTCTCCGAAGGGTTTCGCAGAGGTGAGGACATCTTTATCTGTTTTTCATCCATACATGCGAATGTAACTCTACCTGTTTAACCGATCCTTATGAAATTTCACAAATAGATAGCCTGGGTCCAGGAGAACGACATAAGTTTATATTTTACTGTTGCAACAAAACACTAATTAGATAATATATACAAAATGTTGTACATGCAGACAAAGTTGCTACAGGTAGTTTGTAAATAAAGATTAGTTTAGAACATATTAAAAACTTTTCAGACTTAAATTTTTATACGTGTAAAATTAAGAAATAATTATTTCCTGTGGCTAAACTAGGTACTGATTTGTAGAAATTTTAGTGCCTTATACAGCTGTAGGATTACTATGTAGTACAGGGTACAGTTTACAGACATGCACACACACTAAGACACGGACCCTAATTGCGAGAATGCGCCAAAAATATACGAAAATAATGTGATTTTCTACAGAAGTTAATTCATGTTAGCACGGTGATTTTATTCACTTTTGGCTTAAGGGTAACTAAGTCAAAAAAACTGGGTATTTGGGTACCTGAACAATTATGTGTACCGGGCTCGAATTTGTAGCTATGTGCTGCGAATTCGCGCAGAAAGACAAATACTTAGCCATTGCGCCAGTGGACCCCCCAAAATAGTGTTATCGTTTTTCAACCGACTTCAAAAAAAAGGAGGAGGTTCTCAATTCGGCTGTATTTTTTTTTTTTTATTTTTTTTTTTATGTTTGTTACTCGATTTCTCGAAGACGCCTGGACCGGTTTCAAAAATTATTTTTTTATTTGAAAGGGTATGTTTGTCATTTGGTCCCATTGTCATCAGGTCAGGACCTGATGGTGGAAACCCTGAGAAATCGAGGGCATCTCTTGAAAATTGTAGGCGAGCATGGGGTAAAAACTTGATATTTATGTGTATATCTGATGAGACTATAATACTATGGAGGTTTAGGGCAGATCTGATGATGGAGACGACAGAGGATCGAGGGAACTCCTCAACGGTACATCTTAACTACCTCGTGTTTGGGCTTATTTTATTCGTGTTGACAAGATCTTTACATCGAGATGGGTAATGACTGCCACTGCAAGGTCCGTGATGCAGGTGCAGTACTGTTTAGGGAACTCCTTAATGGTTGATAGCAGCTACATAGTGTTTGGGCGATTATTCCGTCAATTACGGACCGATTTTAAAAATTCTTGTTTTGTTTGAAAGAGTATGCTTCCCATTTGGTCCCATTATCACCAAGTCAGGATCTGATGATGGGATCCTTGGGAAATCGAGGGATACCCTCAAATATTGTAAGACAAATAGCCCGTTTGAGCTTTTTTTCTTAATAAGTTAGGTATTGGCGTCTGAAAATCATCGTTTAATGATGCTGAGCTGATGATGGATGTCATAGTATTCCTCAACGGTAAAGAGTTAAGGGAATAAAACTTCCGAGCTTGGGATCACTCGATATATTTTGATGAGTCCCGTATAAAACATTTGATATAGAGGGTCTGATGATGGAGCCAGGAGATAGATGGTGGAACTCTTCAGTAGCTACTTGTAAACCCCTCGAGTTTGGGCTCATTTTAAACCTCTAAAAGTCAAAACTATCACAGTATTAGTTACAATAGTCGTCTTAATCTTTTTCATTTCTCGTACTGCGTTTTCATCATGTGGTCGGCTAAGTAATTTATTTGATTTTAAAATCACATAGTGCAATACCGTCTAAGGTTTTCACTCGACTTGGGGCAACATACATTTGACCTTTGTAAAGTTTTTCAAGAGAATCGTCTTTACTAAGTCTACCCATCACTCAAAATTGTAAAATAATTAAATTTTTTAACAAAAAAAAAAACCGACTCCAAAAAACTCAAAAACAAAACTAATAACTAAAAAGCAAAAAATAAATCTTTTATTATACAATATAGTAGTTGAAGAATATTGAAGTCGGTGCCAAGTAAAACATGCAATGATAAACCGACATGATTGGCGAAGTGCATTTGTCGTGTCCGACGCATAATCCGCTCCGCACTCGACAATTTTTTTTTTTTTTTTTTTTTTTTTTTTTTTTTTTTTTTTTTTTTTTTTTCCGATTTCAATATTCTTCAACTACTATATTGTATAATAAAAGATTTATTTTTGCTTTTTAGTTATTAGTTTTGTTTTTGAGTTTTTTGGAGTCGGTTTTTTTTTTTGTTATTTCTGAAATAAATTCTAATTTGGTCAACTTTAATATTACACTCTTGCCCCCGAAGTAACACGTTAATATGACTCATGACCCCCCCCCCCCAACTCTTGGGCTGCGACCGCGCCTTCACTGCGCCAACAATACCGCATCTCATGTAACTTATTGTTCTTTAAAATATGACTACTTCAATCATAGACAATATCCGAGATATTAATTTTAAATTCAAAAGCAGGATAATAATTCGACACATCAAAATAGCGGCTTGTATTTCGTTTTCCACACGGAAATTGAGCGGTCGAGCATTGGCTGAGTCGCCGCCTGTCGGCACAGGAATTCGACGTACTTGAATTTATATCGAGTCGTGTATATTCGCGATGCTTTTAAATATCATTGAGTGACGTAGTGAAGAGGAAGAGGGAATGTTGTTGACTTTTTAATATAAAAGCGGATGCGTACTCTGTGAAAAAGTTAACTTTATGAGAGTGCTCGTGTAAGTATAGTCGGCGTCAAAAGTAGTTCACTACAAAGGTTTATAATTTAAAAAAAAAATTAAAATCTTGTAATATTTCTTTACATCTTGAATTAATTACATATTATAGAATAGATCTTTATCTACTACTGTAATGGATAATTATGAGCAATAATTATATTCTTTTAATTTCAAAATTACTATGCATACAACAATACAAACAATCGCACGTAAAAATCGATGCATGGTCGATATGAAGCAAAAAAGGTTATGTATGTAAGGATCCTAAGCGTTCTGTAGTTTCTGCCCACCCCCATGGTATAAAGGCTTGATGTTATATATACATATAATTATATTATTTATTTTTTTATTTATTTTTATAAAAAAAACGTTGCCCCACACTAGGAATAATTCCTGTATCGTGGGTGCGTTTACAAACACATATATTCACATACACAAACGCCCAGACTCGAAATAATTATCTGTAGATCATACAAATATTTCCGTGCGGGGATCGAACCCGCGACACTTAGCGCAGAAAGCTAATCGCTTAGCCACTACGCCAACCGTGTCGTCAATACATAGTAGTCATATTATATAATCTATACATATAAATAAAATTGGAGTGTCTGTTTGTAATATTGAAATAACCGTTTTTTACTACATGCATATGAATATATATACGGTACATACACCAAAATAACATTTTTTACAATTTTTGTCTGTCTGTCTGTCTCTCTGTCTGTCTATTTGTATAGGCTAATCTCTGAAATGGCTGGACCGATTTTGACGGGACTTTTATTGGCAGGTAGCTGATGTAATAAGGAGTAACTTAGGCTACTTTTATTTTAGAAAAAATCTTTTATTTTAGAAAAAAATAGGGTTAAGTGCATTTGGTCTCACTAAAAAATACATTGTTAAGTTCCGACATCCACGCGAATGAAGTCGCGGGCACAGCTAGTATAAAACTTAAGATTTAAAGTTCATCTACTTATGTCTCTGAGTGTACTTCTTGCATTTTATGTAGCTAAACACGAAAGTCTGATATAGTGTACATAACTGTACATTTAACAGCATTTAAGGTTAATAAAAGTGCTTTTGTGTCATAAAATAGGATAAATATGCTATTTCCTTCGGTTAAATCTTCACCAGAGAGGACCGTGGGACGACATTGCGGACAGCGGGAGTGATGTCGCCAATCTCAGATAGATAACTTTGGTAATAAATAGTTACGATGATATTTAGAAAAGGGGTTCTTGAAGATCAGTTAGAAATGTCAATGAAATTATATATAGCATCACGCCTGTACTGCCCGAAGGATTCGGCAGAATTGTAATATTATTGAGTCCCATGTAATAGCGAGCCAATTACCATCAATCGGGCACAGTTTCAGACTCCGTGCTGCTACTGAGAATTTCCATACAGAAAAACCCTATAACATTTTGCCCGACCCGGGACTCGAACTAAGGATCTGGACAGTCGCGCTTGCTACCACTAGACCAATGGGGCTGTTGACGCAGTATACCTTCTTTTTTTTTTAAATAGAAGTGGCAAGCTTTTACATGAATCACCTGCCTGTACGCGATCACCGCCGTTATGAATTGCAACATGATATTGATGCTATTTTGATTTAAGCGCTGTGTGAGTATTTTAGGGAAACACAGATCATATAAAGTGCCTGCACACTAAAAAGTCAGTTCATATTCTCGATGGTGTCTGACGTCTGCAGTCTCCCATCCCGCATCAGGCTGGTGTGGGCTGGTGGTGAGACTGGGACAATAAGAGACTGAATCTATCCTATCCTACTAATATTATAAATGCGAAAGTTTGTAAGGATGGATGGATGGATGGATCTTTGTTACTCTTTCACGCCAGAACGGCTGAACGCATCTGGATGAAATTTGGCACAGAGATAGATTATAGTCTGGAAGAGCACATAGGCAATTTTTATCCCCGAAAAATGTACGAGTTCGTAAACCACGCGGGCGAAGCAGCGGGCGGAAGCTAGTCTATCTATATATATATAAAAAATGTATGTTCCCTATGGACTCCAAAATGGCTGGAGCGATTTTAATGAAATTATTAGGTAACCTTCAGATTACTCCAGCGGGTAATCTTGTAAAGTTTGTTAGCGATCGGATCAACATTATTTTTTCTTTTTTGCAATTTGTTTCATAATTTATATTTCCTACAAATTATCTGGCTGTAGATAAATTACTGCTACCCGATCGAAGCCGGGGCGGGTCGTCAGTTCTTATATAAAAATAAAAATAACTATCAAATAAATGTCCACTACAACTGTCACATTAATAACAGAAAAGAAACCTTCAAACGCTACCTATTTATAGCAAACACGACGTCTCTAACATATATATATAAACGTCAATTTTATATACTATTACAAAAAATAAAACGACCACCGCAGGTTCAGTGGTGAAACCCGATCTGTCATATTATTTTTTCTCATCTCAAGAATTCATTTCGTATCCAACTATAAAACTCTAATTTCGATGTCGCAGCATAATGGATTGAAACGTCTGAGTCTCTGAGATCTCGTAGCAAAATTTAATATTATGTTCGGCGATATCTTAGGTAAGGGAGGCTTGAGTGCAGGTACGATTGTCGTGGGATTGCGAATTGTGAAAAAGTCACGAATCTTTGTCTAGACGAGAAGAGGAGCGGGCCCCGACCATCCGCAGAGAACTAAGCCCGTGTTATTAGATTTTGATGAGTTGTTGACGATCAGTTTAAAAGTTTATATGTACGTTTTTTATTGAAGACACCACTTCCAAGTTTTACAATCAATTTTACATTTTATTTACGAATGAACGTGGTGTGTTCAACGTCTCTTGTAGAACCGTCATTGATATAAAATTTGTTCTCGATTCGTTATAGTGGCTCTAATTAAAACTTAATTTATATTGATATTATTCTTAACAAATATTTGTAATTTGATTTCGACATTTGAAAACGATGCTAGCTCATTAATCATTTCAAATATCGCGACAAAGATCAATAAAAAAAAGGTGATTGCCCTCCTAATCTATTACCTACAATCGATTTTACAATAAAAACCACCGTTTTACAACCTCATCTGAGTAGAGCAGCCATAAAACTAATCCATCAGTTTCAATCAATTGCCTTCGTAATTACGTAACGCACACACGGACAAATCATATCAAAGTAAAAGCCCTAACAGATTAGCCGGCAATATGACAAGGATACGCCACCGCGAACCCATAAAACTTTCCCTCGTCCATGGAAAGTGAGTACAGTCACGAAGGGGTCATTAATTCAACATAAACCTGGCCAAACCTAACCTAAGCATCGCTTCAGCTTGTAAGCCTGTAATCGGACGGACGAGACCGGATTTTATGAAGAACCCGTTCTATGAAAACCAATTTGAGGTTCGTGCAAGCAACCATTAAACGTTAAACGTCATTATTGAAACTTAAAACGGGACGGATAGATTGGCTGTAAGAGCTAGTGATCACGGAATGAGTTGCAGTAGACACAAGTTTTTTAGCGCTAAACATCCAGTTAGACAACTTCGAACGTAACTCTGCGATTTTGTTGGAAAGAATGAAATACAGTTGTTTTGGATTTTCTTTTACAGTCCATTGCGCTATCTCTACGACTTTGTCAAAGAATATTATCGTAACTACCTCTAGAAATGCGAAAGGAAAGAAACGGACTTTGTTAAAAGTAAAATATTTTTCTCGATAGAAATAAATTGGGAACTTGTGATTTACATTATTTTTATTTATACACCGTACAGTTTTTAAACAATTTTGTTTTGTTTATGATTATTTGGGTGTTAACTTAGGAAGTAGGCAACCTTCTTCATTCTTAATTACACAACCTATGGCTATATAATTGTGAGTAATTCTCATTATAATAGTATTTTTATATTCATTTATTGAATATCTCTATCTCTTTTTCTACATTTCACCGCATATTTAGACCTAGCAATACCTTATATCAACATTAGACGGTAATAAACAGCTCGTAACATGAAAATAAAATTAATCATAAAACCGTGTGTACTTCGGGCATAAAATTAAACCCTTCCAAACACTCATATCAAACGGCTCACCAACGAAAATAAACTCTTTACTTTCATATTTCTCTCTCAAAGCAAAGGGAGTACGATTAACAAATTCGTTGTTTATCGAAGTGTAGCTAGACGTCGCGAAACAAAAACAGAAACAAACCACCATCTGACGTTTTCTCCGATTGTACTCGCAAAAAGCGAAGCCACGTCTGGCATCCCCGAATATGTTGGTAGAATAAAATAAACAGAAAACGTACTAATATGCAAGTTGGTAGTGGAACGTGTAGGTGCGCGCTACCACTGACAAGTTTTTGAACGTTTATGAATAAATAAGTAGCCCCCGTCTGCCGCATCAATACTGCCGGTGGCTGAATGCCAAATGCTATTCGTGACACTTTCCACTTTCGCTGTTTTTCCCATCCGCACACACAGAATTTTTCGTACGGCTAATTTCCGTAGGTACGTGTTCACGTATTTTTTTAGTCCAAAAACGTTTTTCGAGCTGTCGGCGGTTCCCGTTTCAACTGTGTTTGATGGCTGCAACTTTTATGAAAAGCCAAACTAATAATGGTTTCGAGTATAATTTGGATTACCGCTGAGCTCCACGCTCGGGGTAAAATCACGTAACTTGTTACATTCGTTCACATAGTGAATTTCACAAAATATTGAGGAATGAAGAGAACAAGTTTTCACTTTTTCATTTCATGTTTCAAAAACTATCAACATCCACAAATATCCCACACAACACCTGCATTTCAACATACAGTCTTATCAATGTTCTATAGCTAATTATCATTTATTTAAAGGAAAATACATCGTCGATTATGCTTAATAGCAAAATTCGAAGGCGCATCCGATATTACTCCGATACTATCCTTTGTATTTACCGTTAAATCAGACAAAAAGCGTACAGTTGACATTTAACGGGCAACCTAACGTGTTTGGGGCAAAGGTGTCGGGGCCATTACCCGGGGAGGGGCAGAAGTGGCTGACTTAGTAGCCACCCCACTACCAGTCGTCTGCAGGTCGAACCATTATGCCGATCTAAATAGACTCAAATGTTGAATATGGCGGGAATTCTTAGGAAAACAACTTTAAAAGATGTTTTCACAGCGTTCGAAATAGGTGAAGCCTTACGACTGAAAGGGGATGCGGTCTTTTTAGTTGGTTCGTTGTGTAACTACAGATGTTTGATGTGAATTTAGAAATATTTTGCGAAGTGATTTGAAAGCGTTTGTATTATTAAAATTAAATTGTAGGTGTTTTATTTATAATTAGTTCTACAATTAAACTTTTATTTAGTAACTTAAGAATATTTTTATACAAAATGTGTCAAAAATACTGATATTAATGCATACTATTCTATCAGCTTCTGGTTTAAACGATATGATTTAATGAATCATTAAGTAAAAGAAAATTAAGTAAATTAGCTTTGTTACAATAATAACTAGATAATTTCAGTTTACATGTACGTTAATTGTTTCTAGTAACTAATGATTGTCATGAAGGTAAACAGTGTCCCCCAAATTAGGCGACGCCTCTATCTTGGGGAAACATTTACAAACTTTCTTAGCTTTTTCTTAATATTAGCCCCTAGGCACTCTTTGTGGCATCCACATAACACACGTGGTGTATTAAACTTCAGGTCAAATCACAACTTTTTACTAACATGATAATAAGTCACAAGCGAAGTTACTAAAAGCGAGATCCCAGTTTCGATTCCCAAGTTAGACACATTGTTATTGTGGTTTTCTATTAATAAATTTTCAGGATTATCCCAGAATATCGAATTGTGCTCGGCCGATGGAAAGAGGGGATATTGTCCTAGATCCCTTTAGGAAATAGAAGAGTAATATTGAGCTAAATAGCCATTTTTTATTTCAATAAATGCTTTAGACTATGTATAATTTTATTCTAAAGTTAACTAAAATGACCATCGACATTTGAAAGGTCAATAATTTTCTACCTACCCTCGGGAGTAGCAATGTGCCTAACTAGTGCTTACGTTTGTATAATTTCAATTTCGCAAACCCAATTATAAAGGGATTGAATTCTAATAGAATTCGATTTCAATTTTGAGGCTTAAAAAGTAATAGTAATGGAGACTAGAGACAAGATTAAATGTCGCACTTGAAATTAACTAGGTACTTATGTATTTGTTTAGAAATGTTTGTAAAATTAAATCATGTTATACACACATGCATATAATTTCAGTGTTTTCTCAGGCATATAGAGATACTAGCTTCAGCCCGCGGCTTCGCCCGCGTGGTTTACGAACCCGTACATTTTCCCGGGATAAAAAGTAGCCTATGTGCTATTCCAGACTATAATCTATCTCCATGCCAAATTTCATCCAGATCCGTTCAGCCGTTCTGGCGTGGTATATCTATTCAGCAACTTTACCAATAAAACAAAAAAAAAAAAACTAACAGAATCAAAAACTGCCGTAACAAGCAAATTAACGTTGCTAACAAATTTGGCGGCACGGTTGGCGCAGTGTGTTGAGAGATCGACTGCTGCGCTAGGTGTCGCGGGTTCGATTCCCGCTCGGAACAAATATTTGTATGATCTACAGATAGTTGTTTCGGGTCTGTGTGTATGTGACATGTATGTTTGTAAACTGTACCCACGACACAGGAGAAATCGTAGTGTGGGGCAAAGTTTAAAAAAAAAAAAAAACTTAACATAGCGTCGCACCTGTATTCCCCGAAGGGTTAGGCAGAGGTGTACTATTATACACTTTTCGCTGATGCTGTTATTGAGTCCCATGTTCCAGACTCCGTTCGGCCACTGATAATTTCTATACAGAGAAATCTAACAACATTACAAAATAAGCAAACTAAACCGCATTTTCCACAAGTTCTGGTCAAGATTAAGTAACAAAGTGGATCACAATGAAGCGACAGGCTTTGGCGCAAAGGGTTGCGAGGTACAACGTCTGGCACAATGTCCAGTACAGTATGGCCCCTGTTTACTTTGTACAACGATGTATACGGACGCTTTTGTGTACTGACAAGCTTTCTTAATGGTGTAAGTGAATGGAAATACTTAATATTTGAGATATTATGTTTGGGGAACGTTACTTGTAGAATGTCGGGATTTTGCTTATTTCCTTGTGATTGTAGTGGATGTACGTCAATTTGTGCAACGGGTAAGATTTGAACTCAGGATCCATCGCTCGTCAGTCGTAACCGTTGGACTATTGCACTTTTATGATATATTCTGTGCTATTGCCCCATGTGAGAAATATTACATGTAGCAACATACATATGTACATAACATATAGCATAATATCTCGCATTATTATATTTGTAAGTAAATAAACCGAAGCATGCTATAAACTTCATCTAATAATGCATGACACACAATGTTCGCTATTCAAAATAATTTATTCAAACGCCTCTTAAGTTAAAACTTTTATAGATTTATTGAAAACTTAAAGGCGATATAACTAGCAGTACATAAATATACGAATCATTTGCGTAGGACGGGAAGTCGAGTTTTACAAAGTTTATGAATAAATAAAAAGAGCTCAGTCTGGCGAAACGATCGATGAGCTTTAAGCTTTCTACATGAAAATAACCTTTACTTCGCCAATAGACTTTGAGAGATGGCACAACCAGACCTCTATTCAGTTCAGGTACTTAAAACGTTTACAAAACGAGGAGTAGGAAATTCTTTGAAGTCGTAACGGGAATAAAAGAAAAATGTTAAACGTATCAGACGCTTTCCATCTCGTGCATGTTGTAATAGATGTAAATGGATTTTCCTGGTAAGCCGTGAGCTTGGAAACTGCTGTAATTTTAAATGGCAAGGAATTTCTAAGAATAGATTGGTTCTTTTTCTCTTAATATTGTCACTCACCAACAATGAAGGTTTTATTCATAGTCAAAAGGCTCCACTAGCCGGTCTGCTGATTATGGAAGTAGAGTCAAAGATGATAACGTCATATCAACGATCAACATCGTGATCGTGAGGTGTGGTGTTCCTCCATTGAAAAGGGAGGATCCTCCAACCAGACAAGGTGGTTGGCCTGGCGGGCCGAAGCCCAACGATTGATGTTGGACATTCGTATATGTGTTAGAATCGTTGTAAATTTTCATAGTGCGATTCAAGGTTTGTTGTTATAGCTTCAGTCCGATAGATGGCGCTTTAATTTTTGCCATGTTGCGAGTAGTAGTCGCTACGCTAGGTAACTTAATTTTCACTCGGCAACGATTGCGGTTCACTCCAGCAAAATAGTTGTAACAATAACAATTGCCTAAAGTATCTGAACTAACTATCACGTACGATCGTACCATTGCCACATACGACTTGAACAGCCGTACATACTTACGCGCGTCTCACCGGTTAGAGAATTGGCGCTGATGATCAGTCCTACGAAAATCTGTTTGCTACACTGTCGCTGCTAGAAGCCCAAACTTACCATTCTCTGAACTTATATATTCGTACTCCGGGCCGTGATAGAGGTTAGTTGGACAATTAACCTGCTAACAGGCTATCCACTAGTGTCCACTCTGCCTTGTCCCTTCTCACCTCTAGCTTGATTTTTGGTAAAGGTTGAAGAGTGATCTTTATATTGTAAGAAGGTCGTAAACGAACAAAAAATAAATATAAAACAGTTGCTTTATTAATCCTTTTCAGAAATTAATACTTTTCAGTGAAAGGAGCCTAATTGGCTTTTAATTTTTATTTCTCGTAAGTAATGCTTCAAAGGTTTCGTGACGGTAGCGGGCAAAAGCTTAAATTACAAAAGGTACTGCAGAATAATTTTAGTTTCATTTTAGCAGCAATTCGGAGCGCTTGCCAGACTTTCGTGGAAACACATTACCCTTACATGGCTTAATTTACCCATAGAACATCATAGAATATATTTTTTATACAGCGTGTATTCCGTTTTGTTAAACCGTTTACAGGTAATTTTGTCGGTGTAAGTTTCGAGAATGGAATCAACCTATTTCATGTTCGTGGAAGATGAAAATAAAACTTTTATCAGTACAAGTTTAACGTTGCTATAAAATATTTGATCGCAGATTTCTTCAGAATAATTATAATTTTGGTTTGTCATCGAAATAACTCAACTTGTACGCTTTGGGGGATACAAGAAGAAAAAGGAGAACGAAATTTAAAAAAATATAAAATATGCTAACTCTCTGTTTCGTCAGGTATAGAAAGTTACCTGTATTCTTTTTTGCGTTACATATTAGATAATTTGACATTGGCGCGGCCCATTCATACCCACGTGGGGCGACTGTCTTATATCTTCCCTAGAAATCTGCATTCCATTTATTATACACCAGGGACCTGAACAGCCTAGCTCCTAGCTGCTACCAGAGTAATTGAAACTGTCGCTATAGCCGAATACGGTAGTGAGACTAATTATATACCTATATGTAAATAAGGTCTTTAAAGTTTAGCAAGGAAATGTATAGACATAAACAACGGGTTTGCTTTCAGCAAGGATTTATCACAATATAATGCTTTTATGAACTTTGACGGTCTATGAATATGAGCTGGAACTCTACTTGAAGGAAAAGTTCAAAAGATATTCGTAGATTTTCGGATCGCTTTTGTTTTAATAAATATAGTACCTATAGTTTATACCAGATGTTACAGATAGTGCTCTTTCACAAGTTAATTATGATGCTCCGGTGAATTATAATTACCTATCTAGACTTTAAGGCGAATACTAAGCAAATAAAAGAAACATCCTGAAAGCTCGCTAAATCTTAATAATTTTATCTTCACAAACAAACGGAGAGCATTCATCATGACTTGAAAGCTGAAAGTTTCAACTTTTTAATATCTTTTTTCTTAATTTAAATATTTTTCTTTTAGCCAGGATCTTGTTAACGAGTGGCTAATGGCGGTCGTTACGGTTGCCGTCTGTTTCAAACACAGAATAAAAAGTAAATGAAGGCTCAAGTTTGTAGTATACCTATTGACTTTTTCAAAGACATACTTCGTGTATATTAGGACTGTTGTTGAAATAATACTTACCTAAGTCTACTTTTTCAGTTTGGGGTTTACAAAGATTACTTGAATTTTAATCTTGCTTAGCTCGCAGCTGATTTACATAATGTCATACTGATGAACATAGATAGTAATTATTGACGAAAGGACGCTAAACCCTAAAAATGAAATGACAAAAGAGGACATATAAGACCGGACGAACTATCGTGATGATCAAATATGTTTGTGTAAATTGATCTGAACCGATCGACTGTATTCTATTCGCTCATTATTCTGTGGTTCGACAAAATTATGCACTCGCATCTAACAGCCTGATGGAGTGGCTTTCGTGTTTCACTAGTCTGCTTTATGAGGATTGGCCTCGTTATGTCGAAAATACGTACATTAAAATCTTAGGTCCAATAGGGCCGTGCGACACAGATGTTTAGTCTGTTGACGCCGATGACTAATTTAAAGTTAAATAAATAAATGCAGACCATTACTGTCCCACCGCTGGGCCTTCTCACAACGAGGAGGGTTAGGCCTTAGTCCACCACGCTGACCTGGTGCGGATCGGCGCACTACAAACATCAAACCTGCCACTTCAGAGGGCTCTATAAATTTCCGCTTTAACATATTGAATCAACAAGCTATATTCTATTTCAATTCTTTTAAGCATATACAAAGGTATTAAGGGTAATAAAAATATGTAAAACTTTCTACATATGCGTAAACAAGGAATTAAATACGCGTTTTTACATTTAAAATCTTACGCAAAGAAACTCAAGTTACTTTTTATATATGAAGAGACTTGGCACCTACCTTCAAATTCACCCACTTAAGCAACACGTTTGCGCATCGTAATATTTACATTTAAAATCGTGTCAGACAAGACGCACGGTGTACCTAAGCCCTTATTGAGGTTGTGATAATGGAGTGTGATTTTTGAGAGTAATTCCTCTTTGATGTAGAACGTCACGTGACGAGAACGTTAATGTTCCTGTTTCAAGAGAACGACGCGTCAAAATTTCCCGCTTCTAGTTGTACTATACCTTATTTTTAGTGATGTCATAAAAATGCAGATAATTTTGATGAACTTTGAGATGTTTTTGGAATTAGAAGGAGGGCAATTTATGGTTTTCTTTAAAAAAAGTTCAGAACCAAATTGTGAGACGTGACTTCTTTCACACTTTACTTCTTGACTTCT
Organism: Shargacucullia verbasci; assembly: GCA_947562105.1. Classification (NCBI taxonomy): domain Eukaryota; kingdom Metazoa; phylum Arthropoda; class Insecta; order Lepidoptera; family Noctuidae; genus Shargacucullia; species Shargacucullia verbasci. The sequence goes on from OX387287.1 coordinate 10,394,393, forward strand.
TTGGCACTATACCCCGATAATTTATTGCATTTTGATGTAAATGTATAATGTATAAATACAAATATAACAGAAAAGACAGCCTTCTGAACAGTAAGATCTTAACACAGGTCAGAAAGTATTACCAGCAGGGTAAACTGCTAATTACCGTACAGTAAACTTCTAGTACCCCTTGAATTTATATTCATCATCATCATCATCATCAGCCAGAAGACGTCCACTGCTGAACGAAGGCCTCCCTCAAGGGGGGGTTTGCCATAATCCCCACGCTTGGCAGGCGGCTTGGGGATCGCAGTGGCTCACCGATTAGTGAGAGGACGCTGCTGCCCGTCCTCCGGTGTCTGGCCGCAGTTTTAAGACGTACCCGGGTCATTCATAGAATTTATATTAGAGAACCAAAATTCAAATAAAAATTGTTAAAAGACAAAATTGCGACGAGTACCACAATAAAATACACAGCAGCAAAATATAAACATGACATAAGACATTTAAGATAAGACCCAGACATGCATTCTGACTAATATATACGACAGACGTAGCGCATATACACTCATATATAGGAAAATGATAAAAGTACTTCGTGTAAGCAGACATTATTTCTATGTTCCTCCATTTTTCTTCCCGTTCTCAAGATTTTAAGAATATATTCGAATGTACAGATGGAGCTACTTAAATATTCTCATCTGAAAAGTCTGTTTTGAAGAGAACGTAACTTTCGGTGAGATTGCCGTCCTAGGTTTGTTTCGCAGGCTCGGTGAAATATTACCTACTTATTGGGCTTTTTGTAATAATATTAGATTCTAAAGTTTGGTATTGTGCCCTGTAGAAGACTCTCGCATTTTATTCCATGGGTTTGGGAGTGTTTATATTAATTTCTACGAAATTTCGATAACGGATACAACCTGTGCTCAACCCAATAATATATTTATTTCCTTAGATGTGGTAATAATCCATAATCGCAGTTTGTATGCACAGTTTTACGTATGTATTGGTAGCAATCGGAAAACTTTTCTCCCCAAGGGATAATTCCCACATTCAACACGAAAAAACAACAACTACAAACAAAAATCTCAAGTACTTTATATAGATGTTTGTGTACAAAGGTATTTGCGAATGCCGTCAAGACATCTAGGGAAGGTTCCAAGGTAAGTTCCCGCAGACGGGCGTCGGGAATTGAACAGTCGGAATGTCAGGCAGTTAGACAAGATTTCAGACGCATTGTTTAAGTTATTCTGGGCATCCGCCCGTTCGTTTCAACCTGAAAACTATCTAGGGCTGTCTTTTTCGGCTTTTTTATTTGTATGACCAGTTTAGGGTTGCAGTCATATGTTTTGGTATGAGATTACTGGAGACACTGAAGACGATATGAATAGTTTTATGGCAAATAAATTCTTTACGGTTTGATTAGAGTTTTTCGCATGTAAGTACAAGAAATAATGGACGCGGTCCTTGCAAATTATGGTAACAATCGTGTTTAGAAGTGGAAATTACAATATAAAAAGAACTTTAATTAACGTTGAGAAGGCAATCGTAATCTCAGAATATAAGACGGTATGGTTGGTGCAGTAGTTGAGAGATCGACTGCTGCGCTACGTGTCGCGGGTTTGATTCCCGCACGGAACAAATATTTGTATGATCTACAGATAGTTGTTTCGGGTCTGGGTCTTTGTGCATGTGAATATTTGTGTTTGTAAACGCATCCACGATACAGGAATTATTACTAATGTGGGGCAAAGTATTTTTTTAAAAACAAAAACAAATATAAGAAATTCTTTTCTTTGGACACGTATATAATCCGAAAAATATTTCACGAACAAATATACGAACAATCCATCATTTAGAAACGAGCATAAATTAAACGAAATGCTACTGTCAGGCTAACAAGACACACGAAAAATAAGCAAAAAATCTTTATTATTGTTACTTGTTAGTGTTACGATTTAATGTTTATTTTTGCAATACATCGGTGACTCAATGCGGTCCGTAACAGTTGACCTCGAAGTGTTACAGCGATGACTCACGTCGCTGAATCACAACATAAAAGTACGTGGAATTGATTACACCGACATCGCCATTTTATGTTGATCGTCTATTATATCATACTAGCGACCCGCCCCGGTTTCACACGGGTAAATTATCTATAGCCAGATAATTTGCCAAAAAGCCAAGAACAAAATTGTTGATCCGATCGCTACCAAACTTCACAGAATCACCCGCTGGGCTAATATGCATATTACCTAAAAATTTCATTAAAATCGCTCCAGCCATTTTTGAGTCCATAGAAAACGTACATACACACATTTATTCATTTATACCTATATATAGATAGATTGCCATAGCTCTATAATCATTGAACGTGGGATGCGTAATCTACCGCAACAAACCGAATATTGCAATAATCACCTTACTTGTGAATGGATCGGAAGACCATACGAAAGACCAAGAGATAATCGTACCTTGGGCAGTCAGACCAATTACGAACCTTGCTGAATCTTTACACTACGTCAAAATAAAAACAGATTGGTGATCACAGTATGATGAAGAGCATTATGTAAAGGGTGTGAATTTCATTTTGATATGAGATAAAAGAATATCATTACATAATAATGTAATGATGAAATAAACTATACCAAACTGATTAAATGCAAATTTATCTGAATGAAAAACTAAAGTTTTATTTATAACGACACATTTTGCATGGTACTCATTTCATTAAAGTATTTAATTATATATTCTATATTTGATAACACGGTTGGCGCATGGCTAAGTGATTAGCTTTCTGCGCTACGTTTCGCGGGTCCGATCTCCGCATGGTAAAAATATTTGTATGATCTACGTATAGTTGTTTCGGATCTGGTTATCTGTGCATGTGACATGTATGTTTGTAAACTTTACCCACGATACAGGAGAAATCCTAGTGTGGGGCAATGTTATAAACAAAATAAAAATATAATGGTTTCCCCGTGTCAGTATTGTCAGCTCTATAATATCGTATCATAGGTATATGAATCATTATGTAAGTATGTGTAGGTAGTGGGTAGGCTCATTACTTCTGCACCAAACAAAGGTCTATATGCCATAATCTCTATTACAATTTTCCGTTAGAAAATTCTCAGTAGCCAGCACGAAATTGAAGAGGGTCACACCCTATAACACGAGACTCAATAACAGCATCGGCGAAAATTAGATTAAGGTATAGCAGTAGGTACACTTTTTCTTAATCCTTGAGAATACAGGCGTGATGCTTTGCTGTGTCATATAATATCATACCTATTGCTTCACCGATGTTGCCAGCCCTATCGTTATGCGGCCTGTGTAGTGGGCAGGTCGTTACATCTGCCCCAAACAATCGGGCAACTGAAGCGTTCCCCGCGGCCCTTGCAACTTGATTTTAATTCGACACCGCTCACAATTCACTGAATTTTAATACTGATTTGTGTCTGCTGAATATAGTTTTGTAGATTGATTTTAAATCGATATTTTGTTAGCGTGATTTAGTATATTTTTCTGTTAAAACAGGATGTGTTAGTGTGCGATACTTGTGATATATTGAGCATGGAAGTCTCATAGTGATTGAAAATTGGATGGATACCTTACAGGAATTGAATTTGTGTGTAAAAAAAAAGACAAATCAAAATTGACGTTGACGGTTAACGCAGTGGTTGAGAGATCGACTGCTGCGCTACGTGTCGTGGGTCCGATTCCCGCTCGGAACAAATATTTGTATGATCTCCAAATAGTTGTTTCGGGTCTTGGTCTTTGTGTATGTGAATATATGTGTTTGTAAACGCACCCACGTTTCAGGAATTATTAGAGCGGGGCAAGGTTTTTATTTAAAAAAAAAAGCCCAGTTCTGTCTAGATAAATCTGCCAAATGTCTGTGTCTGTTATTAGAGTACCTTATACATTTATTATTATATTAATATGTTTTCCATAAGTCGATGAAACGATGAAGTACGGTGATTGATATCAAACGGTTTTATTTCATCCATTGACAATATGTTTTAAGTAATTCCCCGGATTTCGTGATGAAGTGTGCATAATCATTATCTTTATAATATATGACTCTTCAAACGACCTGTTCTTTTTCATTTTAACCATCACGCTTGGTAATGTTTACTAAGGGATGCTGCTCGAGGTTGGGCCCTCTTGTCATTTCTATTAGTCGTATTTTAGGATACATACGGTAAGACAGATTCCTATTTTACATATCTAAAATTTCATACTGCCTTCGCCTAGTGTGAGCGTGAGGTTCCCGGATCGGGGATTTTTTTCTGTTAACAAATTCTCAGCTCGCAACTTTCAATTTCAATTTATGTTAATGGCCCTATCGTTATTTAACCCTCAGCTTGGAATTATGCCCAGTAGATGCCAATAGATTAACCCTTTTATACGGGGGACCTAATAACGGCATCAGCGAAATGCAGGTAAATTATACAGTAGAACATATCTGCCTAACCGTACTGATTATACGCGGTATACTGTTACAAGTGTTATTTTTTGTCTATTTTAATAAATTATTTGAAGTTGAATTTGTATGTCTATTTGTTTGTCATGACTTCCCAAGAAAACCATTAACTGTTGGTACTGGAAAAATGCTTGAAAATCAAAAAAAAAAGTTACGCAAGCAAATCTATTTATATTATCAGCTTGTATTAAGTGGTTTCATATCAACCGTAAAAGATAACGCCGCATAGGTACCGCAAAATGTCTGTTACTCTATAAATTCTCCTTTTCTAGTCTAGTGTTTGTGAAAACAAGGGCTTTGAAGACAGAAAAAGATTGTCTGTGTTTTGTTCAAAGGAATAAATACAAGTCTTGGAGTAAAAAAATGTATAAAATATATAATTGCGGTCTATTGTCGTGAACAAAGCTGAAGTTGTATTAAAAATGGGTACCTATGTAGGTATGTTTGTTGTATTGTTGGTTTCTTGTATTTTATGTCTTAAGGTTTATTTTAAAAGGATTATTTTCAAAAACTCCAAGAATATTTTCGAATACTATTTCTTTTTATTGTATCGAGACTTATCGCGTTATATAAAATTTTATTTTTTCTTAGCCAGCCTCTAGGTGACACGTTCCAGTGTCGATTGGGAATGGAAGAAAGGGTAAGAAATTCTATTGATTACTCTGTTTAACTTAGAGTATTGTATAACGATGTAGGACAAAAGAGTCGAAATTTATCAAAGGTCGGTAAACAAAACAAGGATAGATTTTTTTTATCATATAATTTTCATGGCAGCTATGTGGTGATTTTAAAATATATGTTGCGCTTTCCACCTGATTGCACTGTTGCATAATGCAAGTGCCACTGGAACGCACCAAGACTTAGTGCCAGTGAAGTGTTCCTAACATCAGTTTTAATTTTTATTTACTAACAGATTTTATTTTATAATATGTATAAATGTCTATGCAACCCGAAATAAATGATTTATTATATTATTATTATAATAGACCAGTTGTCAGTTGACCGTGACTGTTTTTCCTCAGTAATTCAAATTTTTTTGCCGTAAAAACTTCAATACCACGTTCCACACATTTTTCTTCTCACTTCTCTTACATAATGAGCTAAATATATCTTTATACACGAACCTCAAATCTTTATCTTTTTTTTTAACGTTGCCCCACACTAGAATTTCTTCTGTGTCGTGGGTACAGTTTACAAACAAATATGTCACATACACGCAACCAAACCGGAAACAACTATCTGTAGATCATACAAATATTTGTTCCGTGCGGGGATTGAACCCGCGACACATAGCGCAGAAAGCTAATCGCTTAACCATTCCGCCAACCGTGTCGTCAAATTTAATACACATTCCCAACTTAATTCTTAGTTTAATATTACTGTACAAAATACCTTTATAAAAACCAAGCGACACATCGTCACCGGTATCATTTCATAACATAAAGGCAGTTCAACACATACGCGAACGATAATACCGGCACGATAGTCACGTGGCGATCATAAGTGCAATACCGCACGTTGTCGCTCTCATGCGCCGTATTAACGTTATAAATTAGGACGTTATACGCCCACTCAAATAACCGTAAACACACCGAGCTGGCCATTCGCAGCACTTGCGGCACCGGCCTTATGTCCCTGCGTTGTCTTATTCATTCTTCTTTGTCTGCAACATGTGTATATGCCTTAATGTTCACTTGAATTGATGAACGCTGAAATTAAATGTAGTAAAAGAAGGAACCAGCTTTTGAAAGAATGATTATTTTTATATTATATATAAAAGAAATACTACTCACTACTCACTCACTGGCTAACCACAAAATAATAGAATTTGTAAAGCCTACAAACTGAAATTTGGCAGGTAGACACCTCATATGGTGTAGAAAGGAATTTCCAAAATTCGATCATTGAGGGGGTGAGATGGATGTCGAAATATTTATATGCGACGAAGTCACGCGAAAGTTAGTAGGAGATATAAAAATGCAAGGATATTGTATCCTGCACCTGTGCAGTTACCCTTCTATTTCAAACTCAAACAACTAATTTACTACAAAAAGATTATTGCCATAGATATCCAAATCTGTTTCTTTAGGTGATTTATTCATCACAAGTACTTATTCTTCAAATATATCTCTATATCCACTCAAAGTACGAATGGAAACAACATCAATTTACTTAAGCATATAGTTCCAAACAGTATGAAAGGACATTCTAAAAACTTTATTATCTTATACGGAATCCGAGCAGGTCCCATTCAATATCTATTTACTTATATTGGTATGACCCGACGTGTAGATAGCACGTTGAAAACAGAACGTATTAAGGTATAAACAGACGCTCAGAAAGTCAACCAAACATGTTGTAGCAGAACGACCGAATGCACAGTGCGGGCGCGGTTGCATCAACCGAATGTGGCATCTTTTAGTAAGAAGACGAAAGAAATATAATGAGTATGGTCTAAAAATACACAGAATTATTGTGTGGGCCCCGCGGATGCACGAAAATTTAATCCATTTGGTTGCTGTGTGGAATAACTGCACAGCAATGCAATTCAGTGACATATTAGCATTGCAGCTGTCAATACTGACACTACTACACCTAACTAAAACTTACAAAATAAAGCCGATTCAACTAAAAACCTTCTCAATCATCACTGAAACAAAAAAAATACATTTTTGGTTAGACTAAAATGGGACGGGGATGTTTTTCTCTGATATTGGAAATAAATTTTTCTTAGCCAGAAAAAATTAAATTACAATGTAATTCATTTTTAAAAGATGGTACACAAAGCCATATAAATAAATTGAAAAAATAAAATTAATAATTTATGAATCAATGTTCAAGACTACAGTGTGGGCGAGCTTTTATCTAATATGTAGGTGCCTTTAGAACGTAAGCGTAGTACTAATGGTATTGAGTGTACGGGCTAGACATCTCTGCAACCATCAGCCACAGCTCCGACTATGTGATGCATACTTATTACTCGATTTTCCGCGGAATGGTTTCAATTGTACGATGCCATTAGCGGTGTTCCATTGCTATCGATGCTTTCGATAGAGTTAAGTGGAAAATTTTCTTTTATTCCCTCTGTCATTGATTAAATTATGTTGTAAAACAAATTGGTTCTAGAATTGGATGTAACAGGATCAAATTATGTAATTTTAATACAGGTTATTGATATCAGTATTTATTTTTAGTTGTAATTTCTTTATTTTGATCCACACAACATTAAATGACAAAATAAGGAACTTATATTATTGAATTATATGATTGAACTGCCTCATTGGTGTAGTGGTGCTGAGCGTAAGGTCCTGGGTTCGATTCCCGGGTCGGGCAAAGTGTTATTGGGTTGTTCTGTATAGAAATTCTCAGTAGCATTATGGAGTCTGGAACTGTGCCCGGTAGATGGCAATAGGCTCGCCCCCTATTACATGGGACTCAATAAAGGCATCGGCGAAATGAGGGTGTACTGTAGTATACCTCTGCCTAACCCTCCGGAGAATACAGGCGTGAAGCTATGTTATGTTATATGATTGAAAATGTAAAAACTACGGGTTTATGTGACCACATTAAATGAGTTATGCTATGTATAATAAAAAAGGAGAACATTATGTTATGTATATTTTTTCTTGTTGTGGTTTTGGCATCTAAAAGAAACAAAGCATTAATACGTAGCAGATAAACAAAGAACTTGGAAATTAATTCAATGAACTTATATTACGGAAGAATCTCCCTTAATTTTGTACTTCAGTTTTAGTAAACAGGATAACGAATTGACAGACTCAAACAAGCATAAAAACAGACTTAATTATAATAAGACAAATAAGTTAAGTACATAGATGTAAAGGATTTCGTTTTTAATTGAAAGGCGACAAGCGTCGTTACGAAACAAAATTCTATGGCCAAATATTTATTTCAATTAAAGAGCCCTCTACAGAGCATGCAATTGACACGGAAAGAAGGTGATGACATCTAAGAAAAAGGGTTGTTTCTTATGGTACGGAATTTGATTGAGAGGACTCTTAAACCCCTACTTAGCCTTTTAAAGCCGTCTCTAATTAACACCGTCAGCGCGACTAATTGAGTATTTATTCAAGATTACAATATAACGAACGAGTCTTGTTTAAATTGTGTACAATCTGTTTGAGAGGTAAATATTCCGTGAAAACGAGTCCATAGTTTGATTTGTTTGTTATTTTATCAAAATTATTTGGCCTTACAAATTTATATTTCCAAGAGCAAAGTATGATTATCAGAATATCAGTTTTTTATATGTATGTAAAAAATGTTTATCTAAAAAATATCTAGGTACCTACTATGCGGAAGCAACGAGTTCCTAATACATTTTTACACTATTCCCCACACTACACATACACGTACGCACACATACGTACACTTATTCTTAAATCTCACATGCACATGGAGCTTTACACATATTTGTACCGTCCGGAAACCGAACCCACATCTTGTACACCATACGAGCCGTCGCAATTATTCTCTCTTTTAATGTGTAATTTTACATAACATTTCAATAACCAAACCATCTGTAATTTACAGCTACGTCGGTTGCAATAAAGGTTTCACACACGGCACGTCAGCCATCGAATATCTTTATATCAGACAATTTTACAATATTTATGGCACGTGCAGCTCGTTTTATTGATAAAAAGTATCATAAAATTGTGTTCCCCGAAGGAACTGGTCACTGAAAAAGGGAGAAACGCAATAAAGGGTGTGTAATACATTTTCTTTGTGGATTTTACTGTTGACCGCACATGGAATATTTAGAGCTGAATGGCTTCGGTACCCTGATAGAATTGAAGCCATCCGTGTGAATACGGTTTGGGTGTATTTGCATATATTTATAGACGATACTATTTAATATCTGAATACTTCAACGGTTTTTTTAGTAATTCCACGAATACTATATTATACTATAATTATGATAAGAAAATGTTAAGTGTTTATTCAATAAAAAAATTAAGTAGTTAGTTAATTGAGATTTTAACAACTCTGTTATCATTGTTAAAGAAACGCTCATTAGACGATTTTTTAAAGATTTAGACTCTAATTGATGTAAATGTCTATTTTGATAATGTAAATAATGATAGCCTAATAGTTCGAGAAGTAAATAAACAATACTAAGATATAGATATATCTAATATTGTATTGTGTTGTATTTTAACGTCATAAACCAATATGCAAGCATTAGAAAGTAAATGAAGTAGTACTAAAACCACAGACAATATATACATATATATGTATATAAAAGATATTATAGGTATATAAAATATATGTATAAAAAATATTATCGCCGACCACAACAAGGTTCCGTAGGTACAATCACTTACAAACATTTTAATACACCAAATGATATTTAGGGAAGTACTTAAACCTCAATCATCGCTTATTCGAGCCGAAGGTGAAGATTCTTGACGTAATTTCGTCTTAAGTGTGAGTAAACAGCCGGGAGTGAGCGCTATGGTAATTAGACGAGGCAGCCGACAGCCGAGGAAGGCGAGGCCGAGGCTGCCTCTTGAATCCTTAATCGGTGCAACCCGAGTACACCTCGGAGATGTCGCTTTTTGTGAAAAGGAGAACGTTGACTGTTGCTAATTAGTATCTGCGTACCGTTTGCGTATCGTTTGCGTTTCGTTTGCGAGATTACAGCTCATTATTCACTTGTTTAGATTATGTGTAATACTGTTTAACGAAGTTAATACTGTGTGTACAATCAAGATCATAACGTAATGAATATTTAAATTGCAATTATTTATCTATGGAAGAATTAATAGATTTGAATAATCTTTATTTCCAGTCTCAGACCCATATAAAGTTAATAACAGTTTGCTTATACTAAATAAGTAAATATAATTGGACTGTGATGTGCAACTGGCAACATGAACTACGAGTAGGTATGTATTTTGTCCTGTTGGATCTGACCCTTACTCGTCGCACTAGTTTAGCAGTTACCACTTACTTAAAACCAATCTTATCGCGCCGCCCGCGCAACAGACATGCCTGTCACAACGTCAATAATTATAATTACCATGTTTTCAGACAGATGGGTCGAAATCCGTCAAGCTATCTTAAAAAAACTTGTAATCAGCAATACTTAGAATATAGAAAATTCAGAAGAATGTATGGCATTGACTTTTATTAATTACGTGACAACCGGGCTTTATAACACAGCTGCATTCTCGCGCTGTTGTGTACTATACCTATGTAGGTATGCAAATAACCTATTGTCTAGTCTGCCGGTCAAAACAATCCACGATATGTTTTGACTATGGTGTAGTATAGTGATCTCGAATACTTAATATCGTGTACATAGATAACATAACATAATAGTGAGTAGGAATAGGTAGGTATGTATAAACCTAAGTAATAAGTAGGTACAGATTAGATCACTGTCGAACACTCTCCGATGAAAACAGTTCACATAAACTTCTCACTCTCCTACTAAAAATTTTCGATCAGAAGAACTCTAACTATTTTTATTTTATTTATTCAACACAGAAATAATTAGTCAATATTAATTAGATTTGACTGACTTACTGGTCTAGTGTTCGCAAGAGTGACTGTTGAACGCAAAGTCCTGAGTCCAATCCCGGGTTTGGCAGTGTTATTGGGGTTGGTTACCTGGATGGAAATTCTAAGTGACAGCACTGAGGTTGAGACCCGGTAGATTGTAATAAACTTTCTTTAACAAACTGACTCAATAACGTCATCGGCGAACTGTAGAAGTAAAAATAATACACCTCAGTTGTGCAGAGGCGGATACAGGCGGCTCCTCTTACTATTTAACTTTAATATTAAAAGGTGCAGAGATTACGTCGAAGCGCAGGGATAACGCACTTAGTCAGCTGGCGAGTAGCCATGTCACTCTGCGGTTTATATTTCGGTAGAATTGGCACCCATTTGTAGAGCATGTTTGAAGCTAAAGGTTTCGACGGCAGTACAATTTGGGACAACGAGAGTACGTTGATGATAATGGACATATAGGAACAGGTAAGACTCCTGGGTCAAATACAATAGAGCAGGGGTGGCCAACCAGTCGATCGTGGCAAGGCAAAGAAAAATATAATTTTAATATGTGATGTAAATATAATTATATATGTGCAGAAGTACTGATTATGTAATTGATGAACGCACAGAATCTTACTCAGTAAACAGTAGATTTTGAGTCTAATCGAGTGGGCCACTCCGGCAATAGTGTGCGTAAGCAGAGTTGACTTAATAGATAAGTCAACTTTACGCTGTTTGAAGGGCTAATTTCATTCAGTCTTTCGTAGCATCATGTTTATAACCACCACCCGCCATCTCTATTTGCATTGATTATCAAAAATCTGACCAGCGATATACATACATATAGTGACAGTTAGAAAAATAAATCTTATTCCGTTGAAGTAAGTTCCGTTTTAGCGCTGTCACGTTGACATATTGACACATACAAATTTAAAGCTAATTTGAAAGAGATGAATGATGAAATGATGTTTATTTGACTGCCTCATTGGTCTACTGGTCGCAAGCGCGACTGCCGAACATGAGGTCCCGGCGGCCTAATTACGTAAAAAAGCGACAGCAACGCGACAGCCACGCGACAACAATCTCACTGTCATGCAATACATTATATGTCACAAAAATGACGTTTGATAGAAGTTATCGCGCGATCTACGCCTGTCGCTACATCGGTAATCAGGCTGCGGGTCGGGCAAAGTGTTATTGGGTTTTTCTGTATGAAAATTCCCAGTAGCAGCACGGAGTCTGGAACTGTGCCCAGGATATGGCAAATAGGCCCGCTATATTACATGGGACTCAGTAACGGCATCGGCGAAATGTGGGTGTACAATAGTACACCTTCTGCCTAATCCTTCGGGAAATACGGGCTTGATGCTATGCTATGTTATGAAGTTTATTTTTTCCAACTTGCCACTGTAATTTGAGGAGTTTGATTGTAACGTCTAATACGGTTATCCACGTTGGTCCAATACATCTAATTACATAAAAGATAATGATTAGGTACTTGAGATGTTTTGTCCTATCTGGATACCTTAGGTTTTTCAGTATATTTGACCCTGAGTGTACCTACTTCACTATACGAGCCAAGTTATCGCGCATTTTAAAATGCATTGAACAAGTGAACATCAATTCACGTAAGCTTCGTTTTCAATATCGCACAGAAATCCGAGATATCAAGTGTTTTTATTTTCAGTTTTATAGCGGGATCGGTGAGATGGCTATATGGCTTTTAAAATGGCCACTATTCAATTTCCCCGCGCATTTGAATCGATATCATGACATCGATAAAAGAGTTTCGGATATCCTTTATTATAAGATTTCTTGCAGGATTATCTGTCTCATTGGTTTAGTGGTCGTAAGCGCCAATACTGAGTATGAGGATCTGGGTTCGATTCTCAGGTCGGGTAATGTGCTATTGGGATTTTCTGTATAGAAATTTTCAGCAGCGGCACGGAGTTTGGAATTGATGACACTGAGACGAAAAGATATATGTAATATTTTCTCATTTTCTCTTATAAAAAAATAAAATAAACTTTGCCCCTCACTAGGATTTCTCCTGTATCGTGGGTACAGTTTACAAACATACATGTCACATGTACACACAACCAGACCCGAAACAACTATCTGTAGATCATACAAATATTTGTTTCGTGCGGGGATCGAACCCGCGACACACAGCGCAGAAACTTGGCGTACAAGTTCTTCCATACATGTGTGTACACAAAGGAATCCTAAAGTTGAGCAATATGTTTTTAAAAAAAAAATCCTTTATCACCTTCTACAATACCTATTCTTTGTCAAGTACCACGCTGATATGACGTCATACATATTTCAAGTCACCACCTCATCCAATGAAGTAAATAAGTGAATCAACCAAGGACATTCATGACTCTAGAAATATCTGGAACAGTATTTTCATCCTCGTGTTAACCCGTTCACTTCCGTTTCGAGCAAGGATTAGAGGGATCAAAGAGATCTTAAAGATTTAAGAATTTAACATTTTATATTTTGTTTATTATTTATTTATAGGTATAACTCACCTCTGTGAATCAATATGTTCGATAAAAGATAAACGCAGTACTTATACAGTACAGCAGGCCGACAACTGCAAAAAACGAAAAGGGAATTCCCCGCATATCGTGCTAAAGTGCATTCAATGAATACGTATAATAAATAACAGTGAAACTGTTACTATGATATTTTACTAGTATTTCACAGATACATATGATTTTTTTTTTTTAATATTGCTCATGGTAAGGAATCTTTTAACCAAGATTTTTACTTGCTTTGTTATTGTTTATTAGGATGAAATGAGAAGATTTCTTTAACAAAGTCGCGTTCTTTCCTGCAATTCTCTGTTCGACAAAGGCTTCTCTTAGTTACAAGAATCACAGTTCGGCAAGCAGGTTTGGCAACGCAGAACCAGGCCTCTAAAACCTGTCAAAACCCATACATAGAATTGAGTATCTCAAAATTATTTCTCGTTGTCTTATAACCACAGGAACAGTTAGTAATCCATTTATTATAGTAATGGACAAAACTAACCCAACAAGACACGGATTTCCTGATAAGGTTCATAAAATAATTTTATTATACCGTGTTTAATCCCTACAACAAGTTGTTTATATACATTTGCTACCTATAACAGGCCTATATTAATTGTCTATTGTTACAAAACAGTATAATTATAACTAAATAATGATATCACTCATACCGGTACCAATATAACAATTACTAATGAAAAAGAACAGTGATTGAAATATTTATCATTGCACTTCATTTCGCATCACTACAACGTACAAATACTATATACACGGGGTTTCAGGGTTTAATGTGCCAGTGGAACTGTTGTTGTTCTAGTGAAAGTACTGCGACATATTGGCCTATTTGTTTTTTTTTTATAAAGAATAAATAATCGTGTATTTTTTCTCTCTATCCTTCAAAAATGTCGGTGAGTATTTGGGTTACATAAATATTACCTATATGATTTTGTAAATTTCGAATCGCGGAGTTTTTGTACTTAAACGATATTTTGAGGCGAAACTTAATACTATTGGTATCATATTACGCGATTGCCCCCTGAGTTTGTTTCGGTGTTTCTTCTCAGGGATAGTCGTAAGAAATGCCAACGCCATCTAGCTTAAAAAAGACGTGTAAAAGTGACTGAAAAATCCTAATTGTAAAATTATTAATTATTATTTCATTTCATGTCGATTCCACCCGTGTGAGTGTATACTTAGATTTTTTTTGTATTCCTTATATATATTATAAACTATTTACTCCGTCATAGTCTTTAACTTTTGTTACGTAATCGTAAGTTCGACATGTTCTAGAATTGATAAATAAATAAATAATATGAATATCAGTGTGAATTTTTGGACCATTTGAATACTAATACTGAAAATCAACCTATGGAAATAATATTCGAACAAGAAGACTTACATAGATTTATAAAGAAAAGATTTATAAATCCACATAATAATAAAATTGTGATATTTATAATAAAATTAAGAGTTATATCAGTCTAGTATGCATACAATTGTTGTCAGTTATTGTACAACAAGTACAATAAAATGCATTTTTTTTAAGTTATGGTTTCTCCTGTATTGTGGGTACAGTTTACAAACATACATATCACATCCACCACCCACACACCCAGACCCATAACAACTATCTGTAGATCATAAAAATATTTGTTCCGTGCGAGAATTAAACCCGCGATATGAAACGCAGAAAGCTAATTGCTTAGCGCCAACCGTGCCCTCCAATTTTTTGTTATAAAAATAATCCTCAATTTATTTATTGAAATTTTTAAAGGAACTTAAGTATAGTACTGTTATTATTTTAAATTTCAGACTCCTTACCAAGGCAAGGGCAGATGCTTCGGCGAATATGTGTGCACGAAATGCCACCGTCTGTGGATGAGCGCCAACTCCTGGGCCAACTATGGCCAGAAGTGCACCAAGTGCGACATTATGGTCATGCCTCGTAAACAGGTGAGCTCCATCGTACTGCATCTACACTGCTGGATATAGGGCTCTGCTGAAGGTTAAACCTGAAGTCTTCGGTTGTCAAGGGAGTATGGCTTAGACCAGGAATAAAATTGGCAAGTTGGTTGGTCAGCTGTGCTTCAATCTGCTGCTTGTATTGAATATTTTTGACTGAACAAAATTTTAACGATTAGTGTTTGCCAATAATAGGGGGACAGACCTTACATTATCTATACATATAGTAAAATTATACCAGGCCGATGTCTGTACATTATAGAAATTAGAGAAAAACTAATATGGGGGTCTTTATTAGAGCAACAGAAGCCAAAACAACAGTTTTTAGAAATTTTGTCTGTCTGTATGTATTTTTGTACACGCATCACCCAAAAACTACTGCATAGAATTGAATGCAGTTTTCACCGACGTATTGCTAGAGGTCTAACTTAAAATATAGGCTCCTTTCTACCACAGGAAAATATCAGATTCTAAATTCCACGCGTACGAAGTCGCGGGCAAAAGCTAGTGATTTAATAAAATCAGTGGAAAAAAGCTGAATTTAAAACTGTGGACACTTTTAATGATTAAGTTACTTCTAAATATTTTCGAAGTCAAAACAATTCAAATTTTATTTTAATTAAATAGATGATAGTAAACGGATATTCCCTTTAGCATAGTCACAGTTATCTATTTCAACGGAATAAGGTTTATTTTTGTTATTGTCATTCTGTAGTTTGTTCCTTATTTTCAGACGCCCCTTATGAAGCCAGATGGGCTGAACAAAAGTGACCCGTTGAAAAGTCACCCACGGGAGCTATGTCAGAAGTGTATGGCCTTGGGCAGGTTTTGTGGCACCTCCTACTGACCGTGTCATAATCGGCTTTTAATTTTGTAATAAGCACCTTCATATTTTTTTGTCGATTTCTTTTTGTCAAATATTCATTCAATTATTTCATTGTTATTATATACAACATTATTTTTTGTATTATGTGCGTGACAGATATGTTTTAATATCTCATAAAATAGCTATGGGTTTAGGTTTTACAGCAACGACCTCAAAAGCTGAATATTTATGTCAAGACTCACAAAGTATTCATATTGCACTCCGGAAGTACAGTTATAATTATTAGTGTTTATTGTTTGTTTTATTTTTTGTAGAATTGGGGGAGGGAGGTTTTAATCACGTGCCTATGTACTACAAGTTTCCAAAAAGTATCAGGAACTGTAGAACTCAGCTGCATGTGAAAAGAATTCTTATTTGTTTTTGATAAGCTGCAAAACGATCTGCTACGGGAAGTTGGCAGATCATTTTCTCAATCGACTTTTTTCAAAGATAAACGCCAGAACTATTTCTAAAAAGTATCAGGAACTGTAGAACTCAGCTGCATGCGAAAAGAACCCTCATTTATTTTTGGTCTGCTGGACAATGATCTGCTAAGTTCAGTCACATCTACTTGACAATGTTAACATGTTAAAAAAAATAGAAGATCATTTTATTTTTGCATTAACAACGAATATTAAACATAAAAAAAACAGTGGAAACATAGAAAACAACAGAAATGTTTTTTTGTCACTGTTTGTTGACATGTCGTCCGGAAAATTGATACAATGTACAACGGCCTATAGGTACGCAAGCGCAGGGAAGTGAGACAAGTGACAAGTATAATCGTAGCATATCATTCATACATTTCTGTCCAACCCTTCAAGGAATATAAGCGTGATGCAATCTATGTATGTAACTAAGGACCGACTTTTCAGTGATTTCATTAAGCGATTCCATCCTAGTTATGGAAGTTTTTTTTCTCTGTTAAGTCCAAACAAAGATCAAGCTCCAATTTCAATTTTATGTAGTTAGTGAATAGTTCGGTATCATATCATTACCTATCTAATAATATTATAGTTTTAACCTTTGTTAATTAGGGATGTTACGGAGGTGGATTTATCGGAGGCGGAATCGGAGTCGGAGTCGGAGCAAAGCTACGAATGTAAAATGTAAATAAATAAGAAAGAAGAAACTTGTCGCAACTCGTTCACTCTTCGTTCATCAGTTGCAAAGAACACATGTACTCCGTCAGTTGTCAGTGTCACGTAGAAAGCGCTCAGTAGCGCTGCAGCGATAGCAAGTCATAACTTATAACTCCGATATATATATACCTCCGTTTTGATATATCGGAACCGGAGCCGGATTCGGAGGTGTAATTTTTATCGGAGGTTCCGACATATCGGAATCGGAGTCGAAGCTCCGTAACATCCCTATTGTTAATATAACAATTTTTAAACAATAAACAATATTGTTACTCCTCAACTTGTCGTTTTATTAATTAAACAATAAATGTTGACTGCCTTATTGGTCCAGTAGTCGCAACCCTGATTAAGTATGCGGTCTTGGGTTCGATGCCCAGGACCGGTCGCATAAAGTGTTATTAAGTAATTGAAAATTCTCAGTAGCTGTCCGGAATTCGGAATTGTGTCCACTTAAAACCAAGTGTTTTACTCTTAGGGCTTAATAATGACAAGATGACACAATTTCCTATACTTTCAAGGTACAAGGGAAATACTATATCGACTGTGAACTGGCAACATGTCCTATCTCGATTTTATGAGGATTTTACTTGGTTATACCATTCTAAATTATTTCATACCCGGCAGCGCTGTAAAATTCATATTTTACTTCAATCAAAATTAGACACTAATATATATTTTAAGAACTATAAAGTAACTTTCGACCGCGGTGTATGCACAACGCAGATGATAGTTTCTCCTTAATCCTGTAATGTTCTCAAAAATGAGATAGTACCAGTTGCCAGTTCACAGTCGATATGTTTGAATGTACTATCGGCAAAACTTACGCATGCTCACTTAAAAAAATATTCCTGCGGAAGCGCAGCTAGTGACTGACTACGCCCCTTCCTTACTCCATCCAATTAGCGACAATATGTAATCGTGTGAGTGCAGGGTGTGCGTGCACCAAAAAAAAAACAACAAACATTAGCCAGTGCCAATTTGCATCTCGCTAATTGTTCACGCTTCCTGTTCTCATCACAATTTTATTTTATGACCTGTTTATTTCTATTGGACTGATTTCCTGCCCAACTGTGACCTCTGCTTTGTATACTGGACTGTTTATTGTGGCTATTGTGGGCTGTGACTAATTTTATCATTAACCATGACAACCCGAAACCTCAATCAAGACGAAAGAAATGAAATTATTGTCATGCATAGGCAAGGATTGAATATTTCGCACAAGAATATGACGTTTCGATATAAACTATTCGAAACGAGTTGCATCGAGCTGAAGTCCATAACAGACGGCGCGCAAAAAAATATATAATGTGCGTGTTTTAATAATAAACGAAAATATGTATGATTATATAAAAATACATTTCAAAATTTTTATGTTAAAGTCTATTAAGTTTTTTGTTTAATGTTAAATTTTTCAATGAATCTGTAATGTTTTCTTATGAAATGTTGAATAGACCTATAAAAAATAATAAAAAAAAATAATTGGAATTGTTTTTTTTTTTCTATAAATACAAATCCATAAAATTATTCTTAAACAGCCCACAAGCAACCAGTGCTTATATCACACTAAGATTAATGCCGGTGGTTTTACCTTTTAAACAAAAATCTCATAATAAATAAGATAATAATTAAATAACTACATAAAAATAGTTTTATAAAACGAAATAAAAAACATCCTTTAGTACTAAATAACATAACTTATGTCCCTGCGCTACGCCAGTGCGGATAACCACGGGTGTTATGAATTAAGGTTTTTTTTATTTTATTTAATGATATATTCGGCTAATCGAGGTTCTCATATTTGGAGAAAACAGCGGCCATAAGATTTTAAAAGATAAGGAAGCAGCAATTTTTTTAACAAACAAAATTCTCTTTTGTTTGCTTCATCGGCGTTATCTATAGAAGTATATTAATAAACAAGTCAATAACTATTGATTTATCCACACAAAAATGCCGATTATTGTCACCTATTGATTCCTAGTAATATTTTACGCTTACCTTTTGTGTTCTTGCAGGTGCACTCCAAAGCAGATAGTAAAATAAGAATCGTATTATCTATAGAACTCAACTATAGAATTCACTACTTAGGAGTGCTCCTGCAAGGACACAAAGCCGAAAGTTCGTTGGAAATTATTATAAAACCTACCTAGTAACCTAGTGCCTACCTTCTGGCTCCAACATCGGAACAGTTCATATACGACACGACGATTAGAAGTTGGTTAAATTCGATTTCCAATATTTTCTAATATAGTTAGTTACAGGTGAAGCTAATAAAAGCATGTTAAAAAATTAATTCTAAACAGCTTATTATTGAGTGAACACAAACTAAAAAATGTATATTTCACTTCTTATTCTTAGTACATTTTTGTGGAAAGTTGATACTAATTAAATAAAGCAATACCAATAACACATTTTCTAAACCAAACAGAATATATGAGTACGAAATTACTTCTTGTCAACAATAATTCATAAAGAAGTAGGCCGTGTCACAGTTTGAAACCGATACGACAATTAGGAAGTTGGTGTCCATTGAAAAAACATCTCACAAACAAGTTAACACAGCTCACTAGTGTGCGCACCTGCACACTAGTGTGTGTCCACTTCTATACATCATTATATTTAGACGAACACAACTAAAATACGCTTCCTATTGGACAAAACGCATGCATACGATGGTTGAGTCGAGAGCCGTGCTATGCAATTATCGCCTTAAAGGTGAGCATGCGGAAGTTTTGTCGATAGTACCTATGTATCTCCTTAGACAAAGCAAACATACACAGACAGTTAAGATTCGGAGATAAAGGAAACTTAACTAATTAATATCTGCTGTCTCAGACCGCAGACATTGGGTCAAAGGTCCAATATCCTTAAGGGTCCCTTCTTCGGCCGTAAGACGTAAGTGTGGCATCCAGCAGTGACCGCGACTGACGAGGGGTTTGTAAACTACGAGTAATTAAGTGATCGAATACAGTGCTAGTACTTAAAAATATAAATGATTATCAAAAATATAATTATGACGTCACGATTACGTTAATACATATATTAAGTTTATTTTAGATTGATTGACAGGAGAAAATCCAAGAGAGAGGCTAGGTTAAAAAAATGAGCTTCTATTAAGAATGAAAGAAGTTTTTCCTTTTTTTGCTCGTTTGCATTCTTTGCAATTGTTAATTTATACATAGCATCACGCTTATTTTCTCCGAAGGGTTAGGCAGAGGTTTATATTGTACACCCGCATTCCGCCGATGCTGTTATTGAGTCCCATCATCCCATGTAATAGGTGGCAACCCTATTCCCATCTAGCGGGCGCAGTTCCAAACTCTGGACAGATACTGAGAAGTTGGTACTGACAGATACTGAGAAGTGTTATTGGATCTCTCTGCTGGAAAGCAGAGAGATCCGATAACACTGCCCGACCCGGGGATGGAACCAAGAATCTCACGCTCAGCAGCCGCGCTTTGTCATCACTACACCAATAAGGCAGTGTTAAATTATAAAAGACTAGCTTCCGCCTGAGACTTCGCCCGCGTGGATTACGAAGCGGTGAATTTTTTTGGGTCAAAACGCAGCCTACAAGCGTCTTCAATAATAATGTCCTTCCTGACCGAATTACGGTCACGGCGGCCAATCTCACCGGAGATTAGCCAACTACGCAGGAGATATTATAGAGCACAAGTGTGTGCGCAAATACAGGTGCTCTCTCTATTCCTTCACTCTCATAGTCCAATGGGACGGCAATCCGAGACGACCGGAGAGAGATTAGGCGCAGGATCAACAGCTATACGTGCTTTCCGAGGCACGGTATAGTTGCCGTCGAGAAACGTCTTCAATAATAAGGTTTTATAACTCTATTGGTTTACGTGGCGCACGCCAGTGAAACCCAGTAGTCATGATTTTTTCAACATCTTTAACAATCATCGTCAATTTCAGCCAATTTACGCAAAACCTTAATGAATTATACACCTAATCCTTCCTCATGAATCACACTGTCCATTGGTGAAAACCATATAAAAATCAGTTCAGTAGTTTATGAGTTTATCGCGTTCAGACAGATAAACGCGGCGGGGTAACTTTGTTTTATATTATGTACCTACTGATACTAATACCTACATCTTAATTATCTCACTTCGAAGGATTAACATGAGAACTAGACAGCGTTGTTTATATAATAAATAAGGAGTTTTACAGGTGGAAGCAGGAACTAAGCCTAATTTAAATGTAGGCAAATCCGTTCATTTGCACCACATTTACATAATCGCTGGAGGCTGATTAAATTTGTAACAACTGACGGAATCACTCGTCTGCACCTTGTTAACGTATAAATTGAACATTTAATTACAAGATTGAGACATTCTTTTACTAATTCAAATTTAATTTGTCTGTTTTTAAAATTAAATGTTTTGTTTTGTTTTATTATTATCTTTTACCGACTGTCTCATTGGTCTAGGGGTCGGAAGTGCGACTGTTGAACGTGTGGCCCTGGGTTCGCTTCCCGGATCGGGCAAAGTGTTATTAGATTTGTCTGTGTAGAAATTCTAAGTAGCAGAGCGGAGATAGGACCGTGCCCGATTGTTGGCAATAGGATCGTCCCCTGTGGAACATGGAACTTATTAACAGCATCGGCGAAATGTGGGTGCACAATAGCAGCAGCAGGCACAGAGTTTTTATACAGGGTAGGCAAAAAAAATAAAAAGCTTACTTACCAGTAATACCTATTGCTTTGATTTGCCACCTCAAATATGTTATAATAAATATTTATCTGAGTTATGTAGGGTACGCAGTATCTTTTTGTCTTTATGAACCGCACGCCACTTCACAATAGTACCTACGCATCTGCGTAACCGTTTGGGGATATAGGCGTGATGCTATGTTATGTTTTTACCTTATGAAGACTGTCGACTATTTAACGATTAACGAAAATATAATAAGCGGTTTCTTTAAACTTCATTGACTTTTTCAATATGCTCCAGTCTTACTCACATTACACGAAAAATACGGAGGTCTCGAGACCTACATCCTGGAGTGGTTTGTGTCCGCATGTCATTCCTGAATACTATGTCGCACCTTTAGAATTAAAGTGATCTAACTCAAAGTTCCTGAACAACCAAAACTGACCTTAAAAAGTATACTTTTTTGAAGACTTTCTTGCTCATTTCCCACAAATTACATTTTTTACTTAGGTCACTTTAATTCTGAGGGTGCGATGTGATGATTTCACAAGGCAAATTCCTTGTTTTACAGCTGTCATTGGCTGACATGTGTCACAACACACAAAGGCTACTGAGAAATATAAAGACACAGAAATAGATATTTTTATTTGTAACGGTAATTGACATTTATATTATGACCGTAAATTGCATAAACAATGCCTTAAATACTGAATATTTATGTCTATCCATGTATATAATACATACATTTACAAAATCACCATTATCCTACCTAGACTGCCTCATTGAGGCCCTGGGTTCGAATTCTGGGTCGTGCAAAAAGGGTTATTGAGTTTTTCAGTATGGAAATTCTCAGTAGCAGCACGGTGTCGGGAACTGTGCCCGGTTGACGGCAATTGGCTCGCCCCCAATTATCGCATCGGGACGCAAATTTAAGTATACACAACACTTCTGCCTTACTTTTTGTAGAAAACAAGCGTGATGATATGATGCATTATGCTACCTGAGTCGTACGGCCTTACCGATATTCCCAAACGTGAGGTTTGATCCCTGAGTTGAGCAACGTGCTTAAAAATTCTTAGTAACAGTTGGGAGTTTGGAATTGTGCTTGCTAGGAGCAAATACGCTATATGCTGAGTGATGGCCGTTTTTTCGCGGATGTGGCGCATATTTTCCTCAGTTGTCTTTCTTATATATACCTATATTTTGTGTTTTATTATATGCATCACATCTTGGCGGTAATAAACATATTTTCTTTATTTTCTTCTTTCTTAACTTTAACCCACACAGGGCTTCATCAGCAACTTGCGATAATCGATCCGCCCGGCAGCTATTTACCCACAAACCATTAAAAAAGGGGATACACATGATATAAATGCAAGAGGGAAATATTAAGAAGTTGGCCTGCAGACGCGTAACTTATAGTTAGTCGAGCGAAACTTTTCAGCCATAATAACTGGTGGAAAGTGCTCCGCTTGTAATATAAATTTTACTTAACATTTATCGCTACTTCCTCTTAGATACAGTAAAGTAAATCGTGTTAATATTCAAACTTACTTTGCAAAGCAAAATGCTGAACCTACGAATGTTTTCAAACATAACAATAACATTATTTTAAATGTTTCAATAATAAACCTTCGAGGGAGTAGAAGAGAAAAAAATATCAACAACGATCATCTTCAGAAATACAAATATAGGGATAAAATGAAGCCTTTAAAGATGATAGAAATAAATTCACTTTCTCATCGATTACTATCACATCAACCACTCTAAGAAAACACTGGCAAAGAGCAGCCAAGGATGGATACGTTTAGTGCAGTAGCATGTTTAAGTGGTTGAAAAAAGAAATATATGTCAAGTGACGAAGACCCAGACATCAGTACTATTCTAGCCGCGGGAGAGCTCCCTCGGTTCACTGAAATGAGCTGAAGGCTATAACTGTAATCAAGGCTTAAGTTTATTTGTTAATGTATTGTTTATTATAGCTACATATATGAGCCACATGAGACAGTAGATGGACCGTCAAAGATATTCGTTGTCCGCTACTAAACTTAGACCTTCCCCTAGCCAAATATTATATACAGATACACGGATTTAATTAAATTAATTATTGAACGGGTATTAATTAAATTAACGACAGGGGTCACATTATTACCCATGAGAATAGTTCTACAAGATTTCTAAAGGGTTTGTCCAGTCGTAACGAATTTGGTCTAAGTTACAAGATTTATCATTTTGTATACACCTCGGATTATGATGATTTCGTTTTGGAACAATGTATGCACTCTGATAATTATCAATCACCGTAGTTTATCACAGTTAAAGCTGGCAAGGTCTTCCAAAGAATTATTTTTTGGTTCTATAATATCTAAGGAAATGATAAAGATTATTTATGTTTCACCGTAACAAGACACGTCGCGGCCATTAAGTTTCAGTGTGTGTGGGTGGATACTGAGAATGTTGTTACTTAAAAACCTAATAACACTAGACCAACGAGATATATGAAAAATATTATCTAATAATAATAAAAAATAGAACTGACAAAATTTTACTGAAAAATTTAACAATACAGCAATGTGTGGTTATTTTTATATGCAGCTTGATTCGTTAACGCCATCTGTGCATTAACTTGGAACTATTTTAATTTTGTAATTGGCTGTCTCGAAATCCCTCATGCTTTTAACTTAGACCGCGGTCACAGGTGTCAGATCCAACGCTTCCTGCTTGAGGAGGCGCCGGGACGAAAGGGTCGCGGTCACTACCGGCCAGTTAAATTAATTGACCGTCTTATAAACACGAAGCGGTCATGACTTAGTAGGGGGAACAGAATGGCCATTGCCAAGAAATCATTCCGTACCGACTAATTTATTTCAAAAGTATTTCAACGTTGGAGACACAGATAAAATTTTCCAAAGAACTGTAGACAGATTTTTGAAAATAAGTTTTTATATAACATAGTTCATTATATTTTAAAAATAAAACGGACTGATTTTCTGTATGGAAATTCTCCGTAGCACGGAGTCTACAACTGTGCCCAGCAGATGGCAATAGGCTCACCCCCAATTACATGGGACTTTAATAACGAAATCGTCGAAATGTAAATATCTATCACCTCTGCCTAACCGTTCGGGGAATATAGGCATGATGGTATGTTTTGTTTATGTTATGTAGATTTCTATGTAGTAGATTTTTAATAAAAGTATATAGGTATATCTCAAATGATTTCGATTTCATGTGAAAACGTCATTTATATCTGTACTTTGTACTCTGTTACTTATCTTTTTGTTCGACTATATCTTGACAGACAGGCTAGTATTGCTGGGAAGTTTGTTTGGCACGTTCTTCTCCCCAAATAAAAAAAATTACGAAGTGGTAAAAAAATGGGGATTCAGCTCTGTCTTACAAAAAATGTCAACACGAAAACGTTTTTTTTTTTTAAAACGACGTCTTTTTTTTAATCCCTCTTTTCCCTACATCTTATTCTCTACATAAATGTACAGAAAAGCTGATTTATTTCCCGATTTCAAGATTGATCCAAACTAAAAGTTGTACTGTTAGCATCAAAATATGTATACATGTAGCGACATTCAAACGCTTATTCTTTGAAAACTATTGGTTAATTTCGTAAATATTAAATGACAATGTATTCTTATTTATTCGGAGATACTATGTGCAAAATTGGTTCAGATTTCAATCACTATTTCCTCCAAAAAACGCTTTTGAATTTCATTAAGTGTATACCTATGTATGTATATCTTTTTGATGCTGATTGTTTATATTGATGAGTACAATTACCCCTTAAAGAGATCGGAACTAGATAGGTAGGGCCTTATATTATATACAAAAAGTAAATATGTAACTTATAAAGTACTAGCTTCCGCTCGCGGTTTCGCTCGCACATTTTCCCGAGATAAAAAGTAGCCTATGTGCTATTCCAGACTATAATCTATCTCTGTGCCAAATTTCAACCAGATCCGTTCAGCCGTTCTGGCGTGAAAGAGTAACAAAGATCCATCCATCCATCCATCCTCACAAACTTTCACATTTATAATATTAAATATTAGTAGAATAGAATAGGATATAAATGTAAGTTATGCATAAATGTCAGACCACCTCCCGATAAATCCTAACATAATGACACGCATCGTTTTATGGACACGACAAAACTGATAAATATTCCAATAGACAATTTCTTTGAAAACATGCCCTTTTTTCTATAATTGCGATGACCAAAAATTATGATCTCTTCTAAAAAGTATAATTTGAAATTCTTTTTGTAAAAAGAAAAAGAAACAGTTTAATTGCTAATAATAGTTTGGAAGTCAGTTTGACATTCTCGTAATAAGAAATAATATTGATATAAGCACTAATTATTACGATATATGTTGTAATTACTATATTTAAGAATGAAAAAGTAAGTACTTATTTGTATTTCTTTAGTTTTATTACTTAAGTACGTATCGTACGCCATTTCCATTAGTTTCTAGTCGACTTTCAAATTTTTTGTATCGAGACTACCATGAGAACAAAAACTATGCATATCATAATAACATAGCGTTACGCCCGTTTTTCTCCCAAGAGTTAGGCAGATCTGTAGGTGTCACTGACTTACTATTTTTGAGTCCCATGTAATAGTGGACGAGCCGATTGCCATCTATCAGGCACAATCCGAACTCCGACTTGAAAAATCCAATAACACTTTGGCCCGACCCGAGAATCGAACCCGGGACTTACACTCAGAAATAGTACTGGCTACCACAAGGCAGTACCACAGTGAGGCAATAAAACCAGATTTTAATCTTAAGTTCCTTATCGTAGTCGACTTTTTCTGGTCGCAGGCTTTAGTGGTCACAGAACCCATTCATTAGCCCTAGTAACGCATGAAACTAGAATTTAGCGCGATTGTATAATATAATTTATATTCGTTTAAGGTCAACGTTAACTCCAAAACAGCTTTTTACGAGGCGGTTAGCCAAAAACAAACAAATAACAGCTAGACAAGAATGTAGTCCAGAAAAGCATGCTGAGAAAGAATTAGAACCATTGAATATAAAATTTGACAACGAGAAAAAGACTTTCAAAACACGAGATAGAGAACTAAAAGATGATCCTTATCGCAACCCATATGCCTTACCGGAACGGCTGAGAGTTACAACGAAATGTCTTAAACCTAGGAAGGAAAAACGAGTTCCATTTATTATGGATGAAATCCATACCGTATGTGACGTCTACCCAACGTTTTATAAAATCGTAGAAGGCAGGCCGATCAGGTCATTCTATGATATAAAAGCTTATATGACTCACATCAGGGATATAACATTATACCGCGCAGATGCAGGATATTTAAAAGAAGTAATCATTCAAATAGATACGCGCATCACAACCGAGCTTGAAGACTATGAGGCAATAGATGCAGCTTTGGAAACAATCAAAGCTAATTTCTTCGATTTTGCTGAAGATAGCTATTATAAAGCAAAACGCATGCAACGTTTATCAGAAGAGAAAGAAATGGAATTAGATAATATTACCGAGCAACTAGAAGCATGCAGTTTTAATTTTGCCAAATTGAAGAATGAAGTTTCTGTTATTGTCGGAACATATGACAACCTATTAAGGTACAAACGATTTTTGAACAATGTGGCTCCCGACTGGTGGCGAGAGCGTTATGAAGATATATGTACGCTAGGCTCTACTTTATGTTCAAAATTCTTTACTTATTTAGAGTCAGAAGAACAGGAGAATGCTTCATTATATAAAAAGAGTGCTTTATCCCTGGCACAATTACAACCACAATTGTACTTTAAAAGACCAATGCAACTCACCACCATATTGGAGTGTTCAAATAGGCAGTGCTTGAACTATATGGAAATTGAAACTTACTTTTCAGCTGATTTGTTAAAAATAAACAAATATCGAAAAGAATTTAAAAAGCAAATGGAACTTGAATGTACAGAAATGCAAGGGATTATAGAAATTTTCAAAGATAAAGTTCAGGCTTTGGAGGAAAGGAAGGCAGAGTACGAAGCTGCCTTTGATAAATTATTAAATACAGAATTCCAACGATTGTTCGCATCTTATGATTCTATTAAGTTATTTACGTATGTACAGTATGTTCATACTCGAGTATTGGGAGTCAAAGGGGACCGCAAAGACAGTTTGAAAACACTAATGAAGAACTTGGAAAAGAAATACTTTACACTTTGCACAAATCTGGACAAATTAAATGTAAATATTGTCAAAGTGGCAACAAAGCAAATCTTTTCTGAAGATTTAAAGATTATGAAACAAGCTTATGATGCCCAACGGCAGTTAAAGGAATATAATGTATTATGCAAAGCCCTCCATAAAAGTTTTGAACCACCAAAGAGAAAAACTAGAAACTAGTTTTCAAAAATTATTAATTCCTATGTGTGCACATTCTATGGTAGTTAATTAATTTTCTTGATTAAATGTGAGTCTTAAAACATATATATGTATTATTTGTCTTATGTTACCTGACAGTTACAGATATGAATAAATATACCACTACATACAAAACAAATATAATAGTATCACATCACGACGTAACAGCTGACTAATTAATTATTTGTCAGAGATGCATTCTGGATTATTTTTTAAAGTTGGATTATTTTGTCACTCTGGTAATAATTTCTCTTAAAGTCGCAGAAAGAAAAATGCGGAGAAAAAACAAAATCTGCCTTTATCATGAACAGTTATTGCATAAAAGCAATCAAGCGATTCCATCGCAACTAAATGGAAAAACACTAGAATTAAGAAAATATTTCGTGAATAAGGTAAGGTGGCTTCCTGCATCCATTGCTTTGGCTGGATTATTCCAAATATAATTATCATAAGTTAGAGCGCACACGAATGATCCCGCCAAGTGCTCTGTGTAACGTTGCTCGCCCCAGGACTAAACATTTGCTTTCATGAATACCTTACCATAACAGAACAGACGGCGCTGAACCCCCACCGTAAAAGCAACAATGTAAATTTAATCTCAATTCTCATTGTAAATAACCCAAGTTCCTTGTCTTAAAGCCACAATGCAGTTTACATTTTTTATCACACTTCATTTAAGAAAATAAAATGAGTAGCTATTAGGTTGTACGTTTCGTTGTAAAGAATATTCAACATGTAAATAGAATCATGGCGAGTAATCAATTTGCAATGTTTCGTTGAAAATTGAATAATCTCGTTTCTGATTACGCACCATGGCTGACACAAAAAGTTCATATTGTGTCAATTTAACTTCTAATCACTTTTTAAATACGTTAGCACCGAGACGCGCGCCGATCAACGAATAAATTTGAATTCATTAACAAAGTGATTCGTGCCCGCCCCGCTCACTATTGAAGGGGACGTAAATTGACTTTTTTATAGAAATTCTATTCACTGGTTTGTGAGGTCCTAACAGTAATCGTGGAGTTCTTCTAATTGCTCCAAAAAATGTATGCGCAAACACCAAAATCATGATCAAAGCCTGAACTTATGGTTTTACACAAGTGATTCTAAATTCTTCTATGCATTTATTAAAACAGAATTCAATTAACCCAACAATAAATTAAGACAACAATGCAATACCGTAGCAATATTAACGAAAGAATCCAGAGCGCCTGCATCTAAAAATATTTAATAATCGCAAGCTAAATTCTTTGAAGCATCGTTTATAGAAATCCAATTTATTATTTAAACAAAAGTGCTGAGAGATGCCGGAGGTTTAATGCACGCATACCTCTGTTATTAAACGGTGGTACGCTAGCCCGACAAAGGACTCATTGGAGCGTCGATTGATAATTAATATTGTTTTATTATAAGCTTCGTATCTCGACGGAACAACACGCCCGTCAATGCCCAAATTGTAAACCATCCGTGCATACATAATTCCGTAATGCTATTAAATGTTTAGATACTAATTATAACGGCCTTTGTTTGATATCCTCTGTTTACGTTTTTAACTTATGTTGAGAAGCAAATGTTTACTGGGTTCTATGTGGATTATTTACATTATAAAGTAGTTTTAGAAACTGTAAATAATGTGCTCCTATTTATGACTATGGTGCTTATTGTCTATTTACATCACATCAGGCGATTAAGAAATCAGAACAATTTTTTTCAATCTCTTTACCGCTTTAAGTCGTAGATAATGTAGACATCCAATGCTACTTATTAGCTTCTTCAAACAAAAGTCCTAACTATAGATGGTGTAGTAGTTTTATAACATTATATGTATGTTAGTCGTATTTACTTTTATAAAATTTAATACCGGTAACAACCGGAATTAAATAAATCAAAATCCGCTACATTATGCGATCACGAGGCAATTTTGCTGTAAACCCATGGATTGCACCACACATGACCCTATAATATTGCTATTTTAGTCAAGAAATTAGACAGATTAAAACTCTACCATTGCAGTTGCCATTTTAGGAATAGGCCAAACTCAATATTCTTTTATTACATATAGCTGTTGCCCGCGATTTCGTCTGCGTGTATTTTGTTTATAGTACGTAATTAGTGTTCTTCTGCAATAGAAAAAATAAGCCTATGTCCTTCTCCAAGTCCCCGGGCTACCCTTTTATAAAATGTTATAACAATCGGCAGCCTAATTACGTAAAAATAGCGACAACAACGCGTCAGCCACACGACAGCAACCTCACTGTTGGCCAGTACATATATGACACAAAAATAACGTTTGACAGAAGCTATCGCGCGATCTATGCCTGTCGCAAACTGATTGCTACATATCGGTAATTAGACTGCGGTTCAGTGGTTTAGTCGTGATAAGGTAACAAACAGACACACATTTATAATACCAAGTGTGAATTGCCTCAAATTACACCTAGCTACAGTGTATCATAGATAGCCGCAGTATCGTTGTCCGTGACTACATCGTGACATCGTTAACTATAACACTGGAATCATTAAAAGTTCATGTTTTCAAGAAATAATTCAACGTATGACTTTACAGTTTTGCGTTCACAATGAATTTAATATGGTTGTGGTGTGGTCTCGTGTGAAGGCATGCATTATGAATAAAGGGCGGTCCCCGGAGTC
This sequence comes from Shargacucullia verbasci, assembly GCA_947562105.1. NCBI lineage: Eukaryota > Metazoa > Arthropoda > Insecta > Lepidoptera > Noctuidae > Shargacucullia > Shargacucullia verbasci. The sequence goes on from OX387287.1 coordinate 10,425,610, forward strand.
TGGGCTGGCGTGGGCAAGCGCGGTGACTTGATAGATTACCCGTCTCACTTATTAAGTACTATGCAACCGCAACTGATAGTCGCCGTTAATCGCAAACGCATCAAATTTGTAGTATCTAATTGACTTTTTAAACGCTCGTTTCTTTATAATTCAAATGGTTCCTTTATTAATTAGTCGACCAACTTCTAAATTGCTTTCTATTTAAAAACTCCTTTTGTATACTATAAATTAAAAAACACACAATTTCGCCGTGTCCAACAAGAGTACATACTTAATTGTTACCAAATAAAAATAAAAATAAAAATAAACTTTTTCTGCCGTGTCGGCACGTGCTTTTACATTGGAATCGCTCATGCTGTATTGGAAAGTATAGCCTGTCAGCATTGATGATATCAATGCTGCCCAGGGCACGCCAGAGGATCTCAAGTTTCGTTGCTCCTGGAGGCTATTTCCTTCTTTCTGGAGTGCAAGAATGAAATCTATTAGTGAGAAAACAGTAAACCTTCATATCAATGACATTTACCAAATCAATAGTACCCATTTTTTTATATCAATCATTTATACTGAAACTGAAAAATAATAATATAATTGCATTCCAAAATTACATGTGCAACACATTTTTTAGGGTCGCAAGCAAATTGTAACGATTATTAAGCGACTAATTGCAATTTACGCAATATGCCCAACTACCTCGCTCGCTCAGATGAATGCCACAATACTAATTGGAGTTTTAGTATTAATTGCCGCCATTTTATCCAGAGCAACGATTGAAATTAATGCCCTTTGAGTTTTCTTTTCTCATCATTTTGTACCTTTGCCGAAAGCTTTCGTAATTATAGAGTCTACTAGCTAACAGTATAGCTTGTAATGTCTCTTTGATTTCATTTTATTTACAATTTTTAAAATACAAGAGCGTTAGGCAGAGTTTCTGGGTTTAAATCGCTCATGTTAATCTTCATTTAGGATTTATTCATATTATTTCTGCATGTAAAAAAAAGAATATAAATTTTATTTTGTTGGTGAACATAGGCATTAGTATTTAAAAAAAAAATCTTAGTCGTGCTCTAGTCTTCTTTGCAATAAACCAAACAACCAAAACAAAGACCGTACGCCATTTCACGCGTTTAAGCGTATTTTAAGCGCACGCGTCATCCGTTATCGAAATTTAGCAACATGTCTGAATCGGTACCGATTCAAAACAGATTTAGCATACGCATGAGTGATGGTGTATAAACTAACGACACAATGATACGATACGACCCTATGCCGCCATTTTTTAAACCAAGGGTGAAATGACGGTCACCATTAATCTCAAGCCCTTGGCGAAATGAAATTTTGCGCGGTTAAGCATGCGCCGTCCTTATTATTTGTTAGGGTTGTGAGAGAGACAAATGATGGCTTTATTTAGTACCGTCGTCCACTCGCGTAATCGTTTTCATGCGCGACTTTTAATATGTTGCGATTATAAGTAGCCCGTTTCACTGATGTAAACAAGTTTGTATTTTTTATGCAAAACTTTGTGTATGTAAGGATTTTATTTTTTCAAATTTACTATATATACCTACATACAGACAAACAAACTGTAAGTGTCCGTAGCTTCTTTTTTAATTATTTTTAACCATGCCACACTCTATGATTTCTCCTGTGTCGTGGGTACAGTTTACAAACATACAAATGGTACATGACACATGCACACACAACCAGCCCCGAAACAACTGTCCGTATAATATTTGTTCCTTGGAGGGATCAAACTCGCGACACGTAGCGCAGAAAGCTAATTGCTTAGCCACTGCGCCAACTGTGTCGCCAACTAACTATATGTAGAGCTACCATATCAGCTGATCTGCGAGGTTAAACAGTGCTGGCTCCGGGCAGTCCTAGATGGGTGACCGTTCTACACACATCAAGACCCCTCTTCGGAAAGCACTTTAAACAGTCGTGTCGTACAAAATAATGCTGCCACAAAAGAAAAATATAATATCGCGTCAATTTAAGTTGTATAAAAAATACAGTGAATCACGGCCCTAAGATCCAGGATTAATATACCCTGTACACAATTAGGAAAAAATGAATTTTAACCCTACCTTTGCCATTAGGCTTGTATGCCCCCAAGATAAATGACCTCCGACCTTCACAGCCTGAGAGACGAATACATGTGTGCATATTGAGAATTTGATTTAAACGGGAGATGTTATCGAAATATTGAATAGACGGCTCGACAATATTTTATCGAAACGTTGCCGTTGGTACGTATATTTAGAATTGAGTTTTGTATTATAGTTTCATGCGGGTTTTCCTTTGTATTATTAATACTTTTTGCTGTAAAGTTTGTAGATATACAGACAGACTGTATTATAACTGCAAGGTAACTGCAAAATGCAGTTTGGGTGCAGTTAATCTAACTTCAATGCAACTGTCAGGCGACCATATGTCATACTTAAAGTTTTATGTACGGATATCCGGCGTGTGCTATTACGCTAACAAAAGAATGCATTTGTTTTAGTGGTCTAAAACCATCTTCGCATTATTGCCTTTCTAATGAAAGCGGTTTGGGGCACATCGGTTGGATGGTTTCAAAGTCTGTAACGGACATAGGTAGATTTTGTTTTTGTATATATAGATAGGATGTGTTTATGACTTCTTAATATAAATAATCTTTGTATGTTTCTTAATTTACGGGAAAAATAAACAGAATTGCGTGATCCATCCTCTTCAGCATTGTCACTCACCATCAGGTTAAGTGCTGCCAAGGCACACAAAGTTGCAAAAAAAAACGTATAAAGTTGGTATCCATATAAACTCACTTTTAATACATAATATATAAGTAGGTATATATGTCCTTCAAATTATTAACTCCTTTGTTTGAAAAAGACATGATAATATTATTCACAGTATAACACAGTATAAGACCGATAAGAAATAAAATACTATTGATTAATTTATATGTATTGTCGGGGTGCCCACTATATGATTATATATCACAAAAGAAGGTGTTGCTACATATCTCCTGGCAATCATTAGTTACCTTGAATTAACCACACATCGCCGCCACAAAGAAGAGACCACTGTACTATACTATTGGATGTCGGAAACGACACCACGGTGTTGATATTTTTAATCATAATCATCATCAGCCAGAAGACGTCCACTGCTGAACGAAGGCCTCCCCCAAGGGGGGTTGCCATAATCCCCACGCTTGGCAGGCGGCTTGGATCGCAGTGGCTCACCGATTAGTGAGAGGACGCTGCTGCCCGTCCTCCGGTGTCTGGCCGCAGTTTTAGGACGTACCCGGGTCACGGGATATTTTTAATAGGTTATGTCATTTTTCTATAGGCCAATGACCGAATAACAATAATAAGTAATTTCCATAGAACTAAACTCATTTCGTATTTATGATTTATACCTAACTTTTATATTTAATACTAACCACACCATTAACCGCAGAAATTTTAAACAAAACAATAACACATCCACACACCATTTGATTAAAATTTCTAAAAAATAATATTCAAGAAAACACACTTGTAACACGACAATTCCCTCCGACATTTAATTTAACTTTTCTCGGTGTTGCCACTCGAAGAATACAGTTACCAGGTGGTATAGCTGTTAGATTTGCATAGGGGCTTGTGATCCGGCTTAATTTATCCGTAATGGGTTTAGAACGAGCTGCGAGAGTGTTCACACTGATTGCCAGACTCTCGGGGGACGGGTACAGAGCATAAACAAACGAACAAAACTTATTATTGAAACGATATATAAATGGAGCTTTATTTGATAGGGAGTTGACGGTTTTATGGTGGGAAGTCTGATTCCTGAAAGAGGCCTGAAAGAGGTGACGGTGGTGTAACAACTCTGTGAGATTCGTTGTGGTCATGAAACGTATTGATACGTGCGTATCGATATTCTTTCTTTTTTTTATTCTTTAAATATCTCTTTTTCGATAATTTTACTGACTTTGTAGAAAATTCTGAGCCTCGCCAAGTTCGACACCTAAGTTTAATTTTAGAAATGTTTTTTTTTATGCGTTAGGCGGCAAGCGAACTGACGGATCGCCTGATGGTAAGCGATTACCGTCGCCCATGGACACGTTTCGTAAACAATATTTTTTGTTACACTATCTAGGTATATATGATTGCAATATCAAAGTTGCAATGTCATTAGACAATGGTCCTTTTAGATCCATAGAAAATGTCAACGCACTAGCACAAATGATATTTTCATTATAGTGGGAATAATAGCTCGATCTAGCGATAGGTATTCTGAAATAACGCTACACGCCAATTTTTTCCTAAATAAATCTATATTGGTGATACATGGAGTTTCTCGCTAGTTCTTTTCAGCCAGTATGTAGTATTATGGCCTATACGAATAAAAATGTTTTGAGTTTCAGTCATATATGGGACTGTTATGGATGCACATAGAGGTCCCTAATACCCCTTTTTCTTTGTTCCAAGCTCCGTAAATCACCCTGTTCACGTAACTAAATATTTATAATGATCAGAGATCTGAATAGACAGAATATAGTTACCTCAACTTCAACTTCAAGGAAACAATATATGTATATAGAGTGGTTATTACCTCCCTATGAAAATACGGATTCCAATCCTATTCTAGTCTCTGATGATGACCCTAACCTTAGATCTAAATCCGTATTATCACAATGTATATTTCGCATGACGAGGAGGCTTTTATCCATCATATCGCATGTTTTGTACTTATAAATCCTGAAGGAAAACCCCAAACTAACATTGGTTTATGAGAACCTTTGCAGGTGGTTAGTGTGCCTAATATAATGCCTAAGATGCCTTTTATGACACCAAGAAAATTAAGGCGTCGACTAGTCTTAGTAGGAGAACCCGATGTAGGCTCTAGGGCTTTAACATTTTTGATTGAAATAAATAATTGAAGCAAGATACAAAATTACTGTAAGTATTTATTTCTGTTAGATACATATTACCTACAAGTATCGTTTATCGGTACAGTCAACGCTCGAAACAAACAGCGAATTTAATACTGTCTTTTTGTAGAAGCTCATGAAATTTTAAGCTGTAGTATTAATAAAGCTGCAAAGACTCGGTGCAAGGTGCTCTCAGTTTCGACAAAGGGATTCTCAGCGAGACGTCACTCCGCTGGGAGTTCGGCAGACAAAGTAAAATGCAAATTCTCATGTATTTCCAATTAGCGCCCGCGCGCCCCTCGCTCCCCTCTATATAATAACTTAGTAATGCCGGCGGCGCACTTGCGATTTCCGCGGCGATAAAATGAAACAATGCGACTATACTGTACCAATAAAAATATTAAATATTGCGCGTGAAAATATTATTTTGAAAGTTTTCTCAGTTTCATTTGTTTTACATTCAATAGGTAGATAAAAAACATTTTATCCAAGAGAAATCAAAGTTATGATGTGTATAAAATGCTAGTATGTAAATGATATTGGTTGGTAGTGAATTTGTATACCTAAGTGCTTCGTTATTTATATACTTAACAGGTTTATTGATCTTAGAAAACAAATTCAAGTCTTCCATTAAACTGATAGAGTGTATTTAATATTGATCACATAAAAATAACATTTATACCAAACAAATTGACAAACAAAATAAAAATAATATTGACGTTAAATCGCACGTTTCAAACGTAATTTTACAAAGTTGCGACAAGTCTCGGTCGTTGTAGTCGTAGTCGTAGCTTCCTGAGTGTTTCCAGATTTTATAAATAAAACATTTTGATGCTCTCAAGGAGATGCTGAGACAGTGTCGAAATGCACTTTAGTAGTAGTACGGTAGTTAGACACCTATGTAATACCTACTGCGACAAACAATTAGGTATCTATATCTATACTTTATTTCATAGTAATATAACAATAGATAAATAAGGCCCATTTTAGGGCCCATGTGTTTGCTTCCAAAATTTCCTGGGATTCATAACAGTATTATAGCTTTTAGAAACCATAAATGTCATTTTTTTTCATACTTGAAGAAATGGTTCTAAAGATATTCGTGTCATGGGCCAAAGGACAAAAGAAGCAAAGTAAAAGTTTCCATACTGATAATTATCACACAATGAACTAGAAGTTTCTGTTTATCACCCACCCGCCGTAAGGGATCTTCAAGTACAATTCCATTAAGAAACATCAGAGCCATAATTTTCATGCGTATCGACCAATGTGTGTTAGATATTTTTGTCTCTATAACTTTGTTTTTTCTGTATAACGATTGTGTCTTCCCTTTGTTACATTTCAAGCGTTTAAAGTAAATATTTACTTCTGTTGTGATATAATTCGTTAAAAGGTAAGAGATTGATATCAGGGACTTTTTCGTAATATCTCGATTTGAAATGACCTTTTATCGTACGAGAATTGACCCTTAGCCAAAGCAATAAATTTTTAACACAAGAAAAAAAAATTGTGCCTCATTGGTCAAGCGCGACTACTGAGCGTGAGGTTTTGGGTTCGATTCTCGGGTCAGGCTGAGTGTTATTGGGTTTTTTTGTATGGAAATTCTCAGTAGTAGCACGGGATCTGGAACTGTGCCCGGTAGATGGCAGTAAGTTCTCCCCCTATTACATGGGACTCAATAACAATATCACCGAAATATGGGTGTACAAATGTACACCTCTGCCTAACCCTTTGGGGAATACAGACGTGTGCTATGTTATATAAAAAACTATTTTCTTAAACAAGATACCCAATCTCTAATGTCATTAGTCCCGCGTTATTTAATGAAGTTCATCATTTCTAAAGTACATAACTAAGTAATTATTAAAGGCCATGGCCCAACATTAACTTTACACACAAACTCTTCAGAACGACAGCCATATTCCATCAACTAACTTTTAATTACCAACATTATTCTAAGTACAAAATCGATGAGATATGTCTTCCAACTCAATCAAATAGTTGAAGAGGTCGGGAGTCGAGACGCGTCGTGAACTCCGCATTTCGTACTTCATACCACAGCTTACTGAAAAGGCCCAGAAGGAACACTCATAACGCAAAACAAAGATTTTTTTAAACTGTGAGATAATTTTAAATTTTTTCATGCAACTTGCGTCGTTGGTCTAGTAGTTGCAAGTGCGACTGTTGAGCGTGAGGTCCTGATTCCGATTCTCGAATTGGGCAAAGCGTTTTGGTATTTATACCATTGTGGAAAGCAAATAAAAGTTTTGAGTTTGAATTTGGTGTTTTTCTGTATAGAAATTTCTCAGTTCGCACGGAGTTTGGATCTGTGCCCGGTTAAAGGCAATAGGTCCACCTCCTATTACATGGGACTTAATAACCACATCGGGGAAATGTGGGTGAACAACAGTATAGCTCTGCTTAACCCTTCGGAGATACAGGCTTGATGCTATGTTATGTTATGTTATGTTATGTTATGTTATGTTATGTTATGTTATGTTATGTTATGTTATGTTATGTTATGTTATGTTATTTATACACGAAATCTAATTTCCTTGTATCTTCGCATATCACAATACACCGCTCTGGCGCCATCCGTGTGATATTTTAAATTAAAAATAAAAAAAAATAAAAAAAATAGTACTGAATTTATGTTATATTGGCGATAAAAGACCAACCTATTATGATCCGATTTTTTTCTCCTACAACTACTAACAATATTCCTATATAGTCATAAAGTCTTATTAAAAGATGCGTAGAGGTGTAAAGCAACAGCGTAGAATCTAGCTTTTCCAAAGATCCTCCTTACCAGCTCCTTAAAAACGTAGTAAGCGAATCTGCCTAAATATCCTCAATTGTTGTTGATGATGTTAATAGTCACTGGCTCGAACTACTGCAGTTGCAGATTCAAAGCGCTTTGTTAGATTTACTTTATTTGATTGTGATGAAGCCACTCCGTCTCCATAAATATTGGCAAGCAAGATGAGATATAGCATCTTTGTTAATATACCAATTTAGTTGTAGGTAATGTTAACAAGAAATTTGTATGACCTAGACCTTCTGGGCCTTTTTGCGTTATTACTTACGTTGTTGACAATGTGTTTCGCTTTAGTCACGCCCATTAAAATTTACGGCCAAGACGACACTCCAATTTAATTTCTCGTTATTACGAAGACGAGACGTGCTTTGCTAAGAGAAAAATTGGCATTCCATAAATTATGAAAACGGCAAGACCATTGCAGACAGACGGCTTTGTGCTAATTAAAATGACGACGAAGCTCGCTTTTTAAATTGCATTGGCAATACATTAACATTCATAGTTAATGAAATGCAAACTATGTAACCGAACCTTCTCTTTGTTGATACTGCTTTTATTATGTCAAAAAATATACACTATTGTTTTTAGGTTTTAAGGAAATGAACGTGCTATTTTGAGACCGATCCTGAATTCCACTATGGAATATAAATAACATATCGACTGTGAACTGGCAATCGGTACTATCTCATTTTTGACAACATTACAAGATTAAGAAGAAACTATAACTATATATCGATGTTGTGTGCAAATTGAATGAAGTCGATTTTGGCACCTAATTTTGATTGCAGTAAAATATGCTTGTTGCGGCGCTGCCGGGTATGAAAAAGTTTAGAATGGTATAACCAAGTGAAATCTTCATAAAATCGAGATAGGACATGTTGCCAGTTCACAATCGATATACAACATTACAGAATTAACATTCATAATAGGTACTTGGTACAGACTGGTGAGTGATTTAGGAACAAGAATTTGAAAGTGTGTTAATTTAAGTCATAATACAGTGCCGGATTATTAGAATTAATTTATTCTAGGTAGAAGACAATACAGAGAACGTTATTATAATTACAATTTAATTGCAGAATCATCGCCGTATGCTATAATACCTAGCACCTAATATCTTAATAACTATTTCAAGTTCCTGATAAAATAGGCTGTCCCATTTTTTTTATCTTACCGTTATTGGTAAGTAATTTTTTTTTCTTATACTAAAGATCACTCCCGATCGACATGTTTAGGAAAAAAAAAAATAGGTACACGACAGCTCTGACATAAGAATCTTATTTTCGTCTTTCAAGTCATTGACAGAATGGATAGCTATTATCTTGACGGCTCGGTTAGCGCAGAGGTTGAGCAATCGACTACTGCGCTACGTGTCGCGGGTTCGATGGTCGCACGAAACAAATATTTATATGATCTACAAATTACAAATAGTTGTTTCAGGTTTGGGTGTATGTCCATCTGTTTGTGAAGGCACTCACGACACAGGAATTATTCTTAGTGTAGAATAACGTAAGAAAATAAATTTACTCGAGACATTTTCATTTAGTGTCTCGCAATATGAAATATATAACGTTACCCTTCAAGTACATCACCTGACGAACTACATACTTAGAAGGATTGAAGAACCCTCGCCCCTACTTGTTGCATAGACTTAAGATAAACTTAGTTTACAGATATCACAGAGGGCGAGACGACGAAAAAAATAACATAACGTTAAGATAGCATCACGCCTGTATTCCTCCGAAGGGTTAGGCAGAAGTGTACTATTGTAAACACACATTTTGCCGATTGAATATTGAGTCTCATGTATTACGGGGCGAGCCTATTGCTATCTATCTTACAGAAAAAGACTTTGCTCGAATCAGGAATCGATATTTCAAGAATACGTACTAAGAAAATCTCCTAAGAATTTTCTTCGATAGCGAATGGGACTTCATAAAATATCTCTCTAGTAATCGAAGCAGATTTTTGGCTAAATAACTTTTATTCCGTCCGAGATTGGAATGTACACCGCGCAGGTTGGCGCATGAGTGGCATACCAGCGCGCATCGCAGTCAGCACGCACCCAGCATGACTCTCCTCCACATATTCCAACTATTCCTCCATCCACTCAAATATAAACCTCGTATAAAATATATTATTTCGGCAGACGCGAGTCGCCGGACAAAACACTTAACCTGATTGACCCTCGGTTGGTATTTTTATTGCATCTGAGTCTCCGGTGTTTTGGCCTCTCGAGGACACTTATGCGAACAATCTCGCTCCTTTAAATAGAGAGAATTTTCATCATAAAACGTTTTCAGTGTTTTATAGGAACGCAAAGAGAGAAATCTAACTCTATTAATACCGGCGACGTTGCGTACAAAGGGCGAAATCGGACATTGCTCTCCGGCCGTCTATTGTGTCAACTTGATTCGAGGACCGGTCTACGGCGGCTTTTGTCATTCTCATTCCATCATTCATAAGGACATAGTGGCCGACCCGTCATGCGCTTGTAGAGACTAAATTGCTACAACGTGGTGAGAAACTATAGCACGTTTCTAGTTAGGGTGTTTAATTACATTCGCTTTGTACCTACACTCGTGAATTCATAAATGCAATGAGAATTTCCATCCAAAATATACATACATTTGTACACATCCAATATTCATGTCATTCTAATTTGAACGTGTACACAGATTGAAACAATAAATTGCACTGTAACAGCAACATGTGGGCACACACCCTAGCGCAGTCGGCACAATCTCGACCCCCAGCCTCCACACATTACGCCGAAATTAAGACAGCTTGCGATGCCAATATGCAAATACTGCCGCCGGCTTCCCTGCCGTGCACATTACATTCAGAACAAATATTGTTTATAGACCACTTACTTTACAAAAAGTGCAACGAAGCATATTTGGCTATACGGCTGAAATTGTTTTTGCCAGCTAACTCTTTGAACATTTCAAAGCACGAATGAATCCAGCGAATCGCCGATTTATTTAGTGAATACTATTGCGTCTTTTACCTCAAAAGCTCGGTATCCCTTTGAATTGTTTACATACGTTAAACAAAAGCGAGTTTGCATTTCCGCGACGTATTTGTTGCTCGTTTGTTCAAACAAACACTGGAATCCCTAAGTTCCTTTCTATCCGTGATAAAATATCACAAGGCAGTCGGTACGCATTCTTTCGATTCCCCGGGCCGGGCCACCGGGTCGGAAAACATCTTTTGCGTTTAACGATACCACCCTATTCGTTCACTACTGAAAATTGAGGAAAATTCTCTCACAAACACTATTGTTAATAATACTGATAACATAACATGTAATGGAATAGCCACGTGCATGATCAAGTATCTCTTTTATAAAGTTTTAATAAAAATCAACTCCTTGGAGATTTCGCTCGGTAGCGAGCTTGCCGTTGCAATTTTCCAATACAGCCATCAGAGGTCTGGAACAGCGGAGGTAGTCATCTTACAAGCTGAATTGATACTTCAGACACGCCGTGAAACGCTATTCTCTTGAAAGCTTTTATATTATATTATCTAAGACCTTTCAACACGTGGTGGAAACGTCTGTCGTCGCGATCTTTGGATTTCGATTCTCGCCTCTCCTGGGTATAGTGTAAAGTGTTCGATGCAGCACCACGTGTCGCCAAACACGGGCTTAAATAAATTTATAAAAAGGTGCTATCGATGCTATGCATACAAGAAAAACTTGGGAAATTCTTTGCGTTTTATTTGTGCGGTATTCGCGGTATTTTTTTTTAATTAGCTTTTCTACGACGGTGACCCCTCTACATTATTCAAAATAACAATTTTATTTGGAAATACGTGCGTACTAGTTGTAAGTATACGTCACGACAATGTCTAAGAAATTAGATTCCTACGCTACTGGTCGAGGGTTTGATTCCCGCACAGAATGGAATATTTGTTTGGCCTACACTACTACAGACATTTGTCACGAAACTGTACCCAAAAAGAAGCAGAAATGTAAGTTTGACGGAAAAATCTATCAAATCTTATCCATCGAGCATTAAATAAATGAATCTTCCAGATGGCTTACAATAACTTATCTCCGATTAGGATAACGTATTAGAGTGCGCATTAAGAGCATCAGTTTCTTGCAAAATAGCTGGCGAGTGCGGCTCCGGTGAGGTTCCGCTTTAGCGATCACCCGCGCCTGATATAAATCCACATTATGCAAGTAACAGCGTTTTGGTTCACTGCCAGCCGACTGCGACGGTATACAAATACCTATATGTACTTAGATACATAGTATACGTTAATTCTGTGGTACTCTGTGGTAAGAAGGCATACATTTTGCGTAATCCCAAGTCTGTAAGTTTGGTTTGCTACGCAAAGACGGCTGATGCGTTTGACAAAAATTTATATAAGAAATTGTCTGTTCCAAGAAAATGTTCTCTGAAATCTCGACTGCGTGTTACATTTCGACAATGAGAATTCGGAAAAAGGTAGGCGAATGAATCCGCTTGCTTTTTTCGATACATATCTCGATGCCCATATCACACATTCGAGCGAGAGAGAGACATACCGTAAAATGAGGCTATTTCGGAAGCGCGGGGCTAATTGAGATTTAGTAAAGGGAGGGCATTATGTGTGCTAATCATGGAGTAGTAACTGCTTTTAAACAGCGGTAGTGTAGGATGCTTTCAATGACAAAGGAAATTTTGATTTAGTTTAGAAATTATGTCAAAATTTCTAAAAAGAAATGTTAGTCCCAAATTGCCCCGTGTTTCCCAAATAGCCCCATTTTACGGTATACATATATTATGCATGAACACAAACTATGTGTTTTTCGGTAGTTACTAAATACATATCACCTTTATTGGATCTAAGAGACTTTTGTTACCAATGTATATGACGTTATTTATATGTAAATGTCTCATTGAAATCAAGGGCACTCCTTGTATTGTTTAAAATAAGCGTCCGTTCTGTCATGGGTGTGTAATTGTAATGTCGCACGCGATAAGCACGCACTGCCGATAACTCTCGCACAGGCGCGCTTTGTCACTAGGTAATGCTATGTAAACAAACAATATCCGAGTGGCTATCGTAATTAACTAACAATGTTTAAATTGTGGTAGTTGTAACGGAGCCATAGATAAGGGATACTTTACAATTTAATATAATCGTACCTTTGTTGTTTTGTCATCGTTGCATTATGAAGTGCTTGACAGAACGATCGGTGCGTGGTTGAACGATCGACTGGCGCGCTAAGTGTCGCTGTTTCGATTCCCGCACGGAGTAAATATTTATATGGCCCACAGATAGTTGCTAGACGGTTTTTGTTGGCTCTGAATATATAGACAAACAGACCCCAAACAACTCTTTGTAGGCCAGTACAGTTTAATACTAACAATATATGAATTTGCTGTAATTTAGTAAATTTTTTTTTTTTTTTTTTAAAAACATTGCCCCACACTAGGATTTCTCCTGTATCGTGGGTACAGTTTACAAACATACATGTCACATGCACAAACAACCAGACCCGAAACAACTATCTGTAGATCATACAAATATTTGTTCCGTGCGGGGATCGAACCCGCGACACGTAGCGCAGAAAGCTAATCGCTTAGCCACTGCGCCAACCGTGTCGTCATTTAAACTAATATTTATACCTATTATAACTATGTATGTTTTAAGTACGTTCAACGAGCCAGATTTATCTGCTTTCAATCAGGTAGTAGAATTTTAATACCCGACCCGACTCATAAATTGAGCGTTGCGAAAGTTAATTTATATTGTCTCAACTTCTCAAGCGGCATAGACTAGACTGCTTATTATTATTGTGCATATTAACTAAATCAAAACATAAGCTGTTTGCAAAAACAAGGTAGGTATTCCAAATTACAAGACGCAATATAACAAGATCAGCATACGATTTACATTAAAAAGCCTTCGGGCGAGTCTAATAAAATTAACAGTTAAGTTCTTTTGCCCAACAAGGTGTAGGGTGCAGAATTGAAATTCAAATCCGAAGTCTCAAGCATATCTAATATAATTAAGACGCTTCGGTAATTGAGTAGAGATCCCCCCCGCTTCGTTTGGAGGAAAAGTTCCACTAATAAAAAATGTCGTAAAAATCTGAAAGAATCAGTGATATTGTTTTCAACAATGGCATTGGATTAGCGTTTTATTAACTGTTGGAACCTAAATTTAAGGATCTATTTGTATTTAACGACTTCAACATTGTAAAATATTTTATTTAAAGTTCGTAGTCGTCGTTTTATTTAAACTAGGTATGTTTAGGTCGGCTCCCAGTCTAATAAGATGCAGCTGAATATCATCAAATACTAATGCTGTCAGCATGAAAAACACGGATACTTTTTGAGCTGCTGACCCCCTTATGGACTACTATAGGTATTCATGTGACACCCGGGACCAATTGGTGAATGGGTCTCAATAAGTGAAAAAGGAGCACCCATCCAAATACTAACCGCAGTAAATACCTAAACTCGCAAATTGACAAATCTGCCAATTAGCTATGTAGGTATGAGCCTCTCTAATCTTTATACTCTCAAAACATCCAAGTACCTATATCCACAACTACAATCTTAATAACATTACAAGCAAAATCAAGCGGCAAAATGGCTTTGTCAGTAAACATTAGTCTGAGATTAAAGTCACACACCTCGTCATAACGCCAACGTATAACAACAAACTATACGTAAATGCTATTACAGTTACGCGTACGTTACAAGTTAATACGTCTCGCTGTATGTAAATTAGAGCAGACGTTAGCCGCAAACATTGGCTGAATTAATGTCTTTCGAACGTCTTGCGTCCCCGGGGAAACAGTTCTGCCGTCTTGGCGGTTCCCTATTTTACATTTAATTATATATCGATTTAAATAAACAAGTAGCAAATGAAAATTAACTTGGATTTGTTCGTGTTATATTAGATAAGTGTACCTTATTAATAACCTAACATCGTGGTGTATGTCTGAATGTTATTTAATGTCCCGGTCAGAGGTCGTCTGGCGTCTTTAAATAATTTCGCTGCGTATACTGAATTTTCTGACGGAAAAACTCAAATAGGTACATTGTTTCTAACCTGGAAATCGAACTCAGGACGTTACGCTCTTTAGCTGCGGTTTCAACCAATAAACTAATAAGTTAGTTAACAAAACCGGTAAAACAGGGCTATTAACACATTAACCGCCAAAATGAAAACAGCAGGGATATTTTCATGAAAAATTTATTTTACTATTCTTTACAAAACCATATAAACTAGAAAGTATGAAAAGTCAGGTAAAAAAATTATTAGCCTCCCTTAGAGGGGGTGCATTGAGTACAGTGGCATATTACAAGTGAATTTTTTTTAAACATTGCTTTTAGACACATAATGAGTTTTGAGACACTTTCTGCATTGCCAGCAAACTCTATATACCTGCTAAAATCGTTATTATTTTAGCGCACTATATGTCTCCTAGTAAATTAAATTGAAATAACAAATGTAGTTTTTAAAATTTCATAACTACCCTCAATGTTTTTGCTGTACTCAATCAATTACAGTGGCGGTTAATGGGTTAATTAAGACGAACATGTCATATTTTATTTTTTGTCGAAAATACCTTTATTATTTAAATATTACCTACTTATATCTGTAATATTATACCTATCTACTACCACTGACTGGTTTAAATCAGTTAATTTTAATGAGAAGCATAAATAAATTAATCCTATTCCAAATCCTAATAATTAGCGCTGCGGTTCCATAATAGTCCCATTTTGTATTGCGTAACACTGTCCGTAAAAAAAACGATAAAATATTTGAATTCTACTTAACTTAGAGGAGAGTTTGTAAGTTTGAACCTTTTAACTCCGAACAATGTATTTTGACTTTGAAGAACTCTTTTGTTTACTATATTGGTCAAGGGTAAACTCCTTTGGGGTTACGCTTGAGAAGTCGGGGTTAAGAGCCTCGAATAAATTATTGTTTTCGCCGCGGTACGTATGAACAGACTTGTAATATTTTGTACCACTATGACTGCTGTTTAATTTGTTTTACCTTATAGGAACTTTATTTCTAATTTTGGTGTTTTTTCACTACGTGTCACAGGTTCGTATTCCGAGAGGTTTGGGTTCTGGTTTGTCAGTTTGTGTAGTACTAAGTCACTTAATGTTATAAGCTAGAGTAGTACTCACAATAACTGCGTTATTGGTTTAATGGTAATAAACGTGCCTGCTTAGCGAGAGGTCCAAGGTTCAATCCTCGGGTCGGGCAGTGTTATTGGGTTTTTCTGTTAGAAAAATCTTAATAGCAGTTCAGAGTTTGGAATACCCAGTAGATGGCAAAAAGCTCGTCCTGTATTAAATGGGACTTGTAAACAGTATCGGTGAAATGTGGGTGTATAATTGTGTGTTGGTTACACCTCTGCGTAACCCTTCGGGGAATACATGCGTGATGCTACGATGCTCACGATACAGGTGTACTTAATGATATTGTTGTCCGTTTATTTATATACGAAATAAATAAGTTGCTGATCACCGTTTTTAACTGATAAATAATTTAATGGTCACGCAAAAATATCTCCTAACAATATTAGAATAAAATACACATTTCACTTACCTTTGTTTTTTTGGTAGAATGCTGCTATAGAATCCGTTATTGATGTTCAAGCGATCATCGGCAGGTTCACATCCAGTATGTCCACAATAATTTAAATCGAGAGAAACTAACGTTCTGCCTGCGGGGTCGTTTACAGTCACACTAAATATTTGACTCAGTTACTGAATCACGAATTCCACACCATAGAATTTCACAAATGTTCGTAGCCCCGGATGTCTTATAACAAAATCACGCTGTCCCGAATCATTGTACCAGGAAACCACGGGCCTACAAGTAACGCACTCCACACACCACGCACAGAAATCCTCTCAGTTAATCACTAAAAATGAATGTTCAATATCCATATAATATTCTCTAAAGGTACCTGTCAATATAATTTCTACGTCAAAAAAATTATTGTTATACCTACTGGCGTTTATAAGTAAGATGGGTGGTATAATTTGATGTTCAGTCGCGCGAATTGGGCACCAGCAAACAAGGTGTATGCAAAAGATGCAATTACCAGTGGTTGCGCTCATATTTCCCCTATGGATGGAGTCGGCTTATGACTATGCTCAAGGAGACAGACGTTGCCCCACGTTTATAGAGAAGCCTCTGACCAGTGTTTGTGTTACGTTTCAGGGTAATACAATAAAAACACATTTTATCAATTAATAATTAATCATTTATTAATTAGCTACTCAAAGAAATCATATTAAATTATATGGGCAGATTCTACCTAACAGTAGGTAAGGAGTTATATTTACTCATATTCAGAAAAATGAAATTACAGTAAAGTTTCACTCAAAAGACAGCTTTAATAAGACAAAATATCTACCTTCCTTCTCTTTTTCAACTGTGTTAGTCTATTTTCAAGCGACTGCTAGTAATTGACACACTTCGTTCTTGTAAAGTTGGTACCTACTTAGTTTGGAAGAGAAAGGGAAGTGAGAAAAATATATTTATTAACAATCTATAACATACTATATCCTACTGTAGCCCTTTAAAGTTTTAAAGAGGTCCGAACAAGCCTGTCTTCAAGAACAGACATTAAGAACAATTATACCCTGATATTTATGAAATAAATAACGGCTTTTATTATAATTTCATATATATAAAGCGAATTATGTGATGACATATTTCAATTTTGTAAAAACATAACTCTCCTGGGTCAACAACTGAATAATATGTATATTCAAAAACACGATTTCTAATAATTTCTTTACTGGGAAGAATTTACATTATTCAATAATGAAAGTACGAAATTCGTTAGACCTCACAATGGGTAATTCTCTGTGGGCTCGAATTTGAAAAGTAATCGAAGTATATAAATTTCATACTTTCATTTCACAATTTTAATACATAAGTATCTATAAAAATAATACGCGACTTTCCAAACAAAACGATTCTACGTCTAATATTAATGATATTACATTAAAGCTATAATTTTAGTAGTTCTACTATTTAGCTCAAATTAACGCGAGACGCATATAGTAACACTTAATTCTAAATAAAACTAAGAACAATTCAGGTTACTGGGTGTATCCCAAACATAACCAAGCGTATGGTTAGATTATAAATGTAAATATAGATATAATCTACTTCTATATGTATAATTATATAAGGTATTGTATTTGTACTTCACAACAGTATTACTGAGTATTGTTAGCTTGTATAGCGACAATATGCGCGCGCGCACGATTAAGGCAGTAGTTAACACAGCTAGAAGAGTAAAAATAGTTATGTATATAAAATTATACACGAAAACTATATTGGGAATAATTATTTGGTTGTAAGAAGACTTATGTAAGCTACATAAGGTTAGGTATTTGCGATTCAATATCTTAGTAATACTAGCGATATAATTAATTCTGAATTATATTTAAGTTTTCAGATCCCGATTATTTTTACGTTTTAATAAAATCTTTAATTAATAACAGTAAATATTAAATCTTAAGAAAATATAGTGATATACGATATTAAAATATGTACGTATGGCACTCAAGTTTATAGCTTCTTAGTATGAATATATAATATATAATTATTATATCTTACACGGTATACTCGACATTGTGGGGCATTTGTAAATAGCAATGATTTATTATAATATGTCACGTTTAACAATAATTTATTATTGTTTAAAGTGGTAATAAATTATTTGAACACGTAAATCCGATTACGTAATCAATATAATGGAAGAAACTCTGCGCTGGCTACAATGGGCGCCATTTTAAGATTTTCGTATTTCATATACCATTGAATAAATCATCATAATACAGGGTGACGACAACGGCACGACATTAATTGTAACCGTGTATTTGAAACATTGCGTTTTGTGCCCGTATTCAAAATCAATCAATAGTTTAGCCACACATTATTATCACTGGCTCTAGGCGAAGTTTGAAGTCTCTAAGTTTGAAGTCTCTAAGTTCTAACCTGTTCTAACCAAAATAATCTTTAGCTACTGGACAGAAGTAAGTTTTTTTAGAACTAAGTTTCTACTTCGATGTCTCTTCATCAAGACGAACGAGAACAAGGAAAATCGTTGTTTTGTATATACGACATCAGAACTAGGTACGAAATACGTCGTTTCGTTTAAATTCCATATTTTTGGCTCTACCCTGTATATGGAGTTTATCATTCAAGCTTATTATTCCATTACCTTTCTCTATTCGCAGCAATGAAATAATCCATTGGTTAGATAGAGTTTTGATAACCAACAGTCAAAATTGGAGGGCTATGTTCCTATAGGTAAACCAAACGTAAATTATTACACATTTATAATATGTATAACTTCGTACGTACAACACAAAGTACAAGCGTTAAAAAGGCACTTCTTTATAATTACCATCACAACGCGGTAGCACCATTTAAATTATATTTGTGCAAGTTTCTACGACATTTTCTGTGTATAGCGTATCTGCTTAATATTATGCTTATTAACAAGAAAATTATATTATTTACAAAGACTAGTAACAATAAATACGAAGCTATATTTACAAGTTATTCGGATGATACACTCAAGGCCTCAAGCGGTTTAGTTTGTTATTGATTTAATAGCAACACCAATTTGAACAATGCTAAACTAGTTTTTATGAATTCTAAATGTTGTGTAAATATGTTAGATGTTGAATTATTGCTATAGCACACTAATGTAATGATTATGACCACTGAACACTGACACAAACATTTGTGACGTTCTTTCACTCATCCTTTTCCATAAATGAACACTTAATGAAATGAAAACTCTCAATTTTGTTTATAATGTAAAATACGGATATGATATTGTCTCAAAATTGCTTATTATTTTTATAATATAATCAGATACGACCAGTTTTAGTCAACCTTGCTGAAATAATTCATATTGCTTTTCGTATTGAGCATTTTTTTTACCGCTCAACTAATTCTCTACAATTTACCGATGCAGCTGTATTCTAAGATTCACTGCAGAAATGTAGAAACATGTTAGGGTTTTATCCTTGACAAGCTTTAGTATGTTTACTTGTTGACAACTATAACGAGTCACCGAGCGTCTCACTTCCCCACGCACACGTTCGCGACAAAGGCGACGGCACACAATATCAATAAAGTTAACTATAAGCCGGCCACGTATGAGGCGTGTATGCGAAGCGGGCGACGCGGAGTGTTTAGTTATCATTGCCGAATAGTAAAACTTATGTATGTGTGTGTGAAATGTAATTATTATAGTAAGACTAAACCCCTCGTTGACACCACGAGACCTTCACTGCAGAGTGCACCATCCGCGCAGTAGTCAAAGGTTGACAACCCCATTCTCGCCATAGTACTCGGCCACTGTCTCATCACCATTGAGTTGTTGATCCCTGATCACGATGGTCGGGTTGTTGGAGCAGGAGGAGTTGTTGGAGAGTGTTCGACGGGTCGCCTTACACCGTTGGCATTCTACCACAACGATGGAATTGGTGTCCATGTCGGTTTCTGTGCTGCTTGTGCGACGGAGGTGGGTTGGACTGTTGTGTAAGCGATGCTCTTGGATTGCCCGCCAGAGTCTTAGTTCGATGCCGCCTCTGTGGAAAGGATTTGATGATTCAATTGTTTTTTTTTTTATGGTAGACATAATGTTATGCTTGATATTTTTTTTTTGTAGAGTATTACGTGTAGTTTTTTATTATAATTACTTTCTTGTCGAACTGGTCTGAATATTACAAATACGTAGGTATTTATTATATTCAGACCTACAACACAACAACAGGAAAAACGCAATGGTAATTTTATCGCAACATAGCAAAAAGTACAGCGCCATCTATCGGATATAAGTCCAAGTGCAAGCATCAAGATTCGTGTCTATAAAATTACTCTTATAATATAAGAGAAAACACAGTATTGTTTAAATTTTAATAAGTAAACCTACTTGAGGTTAAGCCTTGCGACGTCTTCTCTCTGCGCGTGTTGCAGCAGGTCGGGCAGCACGTAGCAGTGCCGCAGCAGCGCGGTGCCCACCAGCGCCGGCAGTCCGCGACCCGCGACCCACTCGCGCAGGCGCGCGGCTTCCGCGTCGTCCACACTGTCGCTCACTTCACCGCTTTCTGACATCTCACTCTGACTGACAGCCACTTCCGGAGAGCAACTGCTGTAAAGAGATTAGCGAAGTTAATATTTTTACATAAATACTTCAAACCTATGTAAACAGTATAGTCATCTGTTTACTTTTACGTTTATACTTTGACACTTACCGTGACTTCTTTTCTACTAATTCTCTAAGTATCATGGTGTGCGTCTTCTGTTCTTCCAGCATCTGTCGCAGCAGGCTCTGATACTGCTGGTAACTTTCTAGAAGTTCTTGATGTAGTCTGGAACGAAAGGCACATAGGTCAAATAACATGAATTTGTAATTTATTTAAAAAGAAAGTAAGTTTGTTAGTTATGCCTAATTCAGTTATAGCCACCGATATATCTAGCCACCGAAAGTTCTCTTGCTAGGCAAGAGTTCTTGGTTATAGTCCTACGCAAACCATTGATTGAATGTGGAGTAACCTTATTAGCTGCTCGACACGATAAATTTTGCTGAGTTATAAATAGGGATACCCAAACAAAATCGATCAAAACACATATTTTCCGGGGATCAATGTTGTGCCGGCAATGTTATGAATCACTCGTATGTATGTATAATTCGACACTTACTTCTGGTTCTCGTGTCTCAAAGAGTGCAGCACGTGCGTGTCCCTCGCGGAGTTAGCGGAGGAGAGCGCGGAGGGCGTGGTGTCGGCGGCTGCGCCCGCGCCGCCGCGCCGCCCGTCCTGCCCCGCCAGGTTCGCGCCCAATTCTGAACAGTTCAATTATGGATAAGAATGAACTTTGCCAAGCATTCTTCTTCGTGATAATAAAAGGTTCTTTTCCCCTTTTAAATAAAAGTCTAAAGAAAAACAAACGGAAGAATATTTTCCACATACCTGGTGATAAAACTGTAATGGCAGCCTGAACTGCATTCCTCACTAAGTTATCCAAAGCGAACATCCAATGAGGTTTGATGCTGTGCATCCTAAGTACAGCGTTTACCGCCTCTTGGAACATATAGATGGCTGAATGCAACTCATTTATGGCGTTGGAGTCGAAGTCTAGTTCTTCTTTCAACGTTATTATGGCTTGCTCTATAACATTTCTGTTCTGGTCCATTATGTACTCTTTTAGGGCACAGCGGAGCATTTCGAGGTGGCTCTGTAAATAGGAAAGAAAGAGTAAGAAAAGTATCAAGATGTGTTGATTTTTTCATTAGCTGATTAGATTGTTCTAACCTACGGGATTCACGTCTTGTGTGTGTACACTCTTTCACTTATCCTCAGACCCATTATCAAAATAACCATACTTATTGTCATATTTAAAACCACGCAGTTTATGCATTCTTTAACTCATAAGAATAAAATAACAAAAAAATTTTAACTACACCAAATTAAAGGACACGTAAGAACTACATTTCGGTTTTATTACATCTATGTATGTATTATGTCTAATGTAGTATCTTAAATAAATAAAATTAGTCTATAAGTTGTATAACTTCTTTTAGTTCACTATGGACCAATTCTTTAAAAGAGTATAAACTTGACTGAAAAACAGTCAGTAAAACGTCTTTCTATTAACTTTACTAAAACACTTCTGTACAGTCAACATAAAAAGTCACTTACTTTTTATGTTGGATCTTATCAGTTGAATTTTAAAATTAGTGAACTATTAATTCAATTATAGTTACAACATGATATATTATCAGTATTGATATTGGACTGATCATACTTTTGATGTGGCTTGGACTAGAACTTGTACATTTTTTACCATAGTAAGCACTGTAGTCCCGAAGTCTTGATGTATGCTGAGCATCCATTTAGAGCAGATTTTCTCGCTGTCCTGCTCTAGCACACGAGATAGCGTCAGTCTTCGTTGGGAGTCCTTCTTCAGGAGGTAGAAGCCGTCGTGTTCAGGCCCGTCTATTGAACAACGAGGGGCGTTGGGCATGTCCACCTACAAAAAAAACTACATGTCACAATAACAGTTTCTATGTGATATGGTGCGTACCTAGTGAGTTTAGGTTCGGTTCCAAGTAAGATTGGATTTTCTTTAAAAAAAAAACATAACTTATGTGGACGGACTCTAAACACACAAGCGTTAGCATCAGATGACGCTAACCACCCCTAAAGCGGATATCACACTGGAAAGCATTCCACCCCAGTATGCGTTCGACGGAGCGCGACCTCCGGACGGGAACGCGTTACGAGTGTGTTTTCATGCAGTGCGTATTTTTATACAAGCAACACTAAAACAGCAGTTCCGTATAATGCTCCGGTGTCAGTTCCAGTGTGTCATTCTGTTCAAGGCGATAAGGTTGAACTCCCCTTTGTATAAATTTTGCAATAAAAAGACGTGTGGGCATTACGATGATTTATTTTGAACTAACATATTCTTAGTGGACTGTATACGGTTATATATACTTATAGCTTGCTATATGCTACGTTAACTACTCTTTGAACATTCCGCCCCCCAAAGGACGCAGTTCTTTAATGCTATATAAAGAAAGTACACATTAAACTCATAAGTTATGCATATATCTTGACACAGTAAGTTTACAATAATACACTATAAAGTGTACACAAATCCGCATAATTAGTGTAAATAAGGTAAGTTTTACAAAGGTCATACACGACAACAACAGAATTCTTCACAACTGCATAAGGTAAGTACATGCTTCTTGCGAGTATAAGATAATTAGTAATTTATAACATTTTTCATCTTTATCACATAGGTAACGGATGCATGCATAACGGTAAGTAAGTACATTTACATATTTTATTTTTATTTTTAGTAGTAACTTCATTTCGTTAATATACATATTTTATTTACAGGACGCTTAAAGACGCCGTTCTTACACTTGATTGATACAACACGAGTAAGGTTATCGGGTCCAACATGTTTTTGAATTATTTTCCCTAATATCCACTTACTAGGTGGGATATTATCTTCCTTTAGTATAACGACGTCATTGATTTCTGGTTCAGGATGTTTTGTATTCCATTTATACCTTTGATTAAGATTAACAAGATATTCTTTGTACCACCTGTTCCAAAAATCATTGACAATTTTTTGTGTTAGCCTCCATCTCTCTAGGTGAGTGATATTTTTACAGAGTGTATAATTTTCATCGACTAAATTTAATATAGGCTCACCAATTAAGAAGTGACCTGGTGTCAGGGGGAGGGGGTCATCGGGGTCATCACTTAGCACTGTTATAGGTCGCGAATTTAAGCAAGCTTCTACTTGTGCTAACACAGTAGAAACTTCTTCGTAAGTAAGAGTACTATTACCAATTACCCTTTTAAGATGTGATTTTGTACTGCGCACTCCAGCCTCCCACAAGCCCCCAAAATTAGGCGCATGTGGAGGAATGAAGTGCCATGTAGTACGCTCTAAAGTTAACAACTCTGCTATCTCACTTGGTATAGAAGACTTGGCATTATCAAACATATCTCTCAATTGCTTATCTGCACCCACAAAATTAGTGCCATTATCACTGTAAATATCCTGACAGTGACCTCGTCTCGCCGTAAATCGTCTGAACGCTGCGATAAATCCCTTTGTAGTCATATCTGTGACCGCCTCCAGGTGGATGGCACGGGTAGCCATGCAAACGAAGAGACAGATGTATCCCTTGTAAGATTTAGCTCCTCTTCCCGGTGAGAATCTGATATTAATGGGTCCTGCATAGTCCACACCAGCTGATTTAAACGGTCTACTGGGGGTTAATCGTACCTCTGGTAATTGGCCCATTAATTGTACATTATTATTCTTCGAATATCTAATACAAGTTACACACTCTCGGTAATATCTCTTTGCTTGATCCTTAGCTCGTAGGATCCAATACTTTGACCTCAAATAATTTAGCATTACTTGTGGCCCACCATGCATCGTCTTCTGATGAGCATCAATAATTATTAGTCTACTAAGATGACTTTTAGCAGGTAAAATTATAGGATGCTGTGTGTCGTATACAGTATGTGACTGCTGTATACGTCCGCCGACTCTTAGAATTCCATTATCATCAAAAATGGGACAAAGATTGCGCAGTTTGCTCTTCTTGGGAACAAACCCATTAGATTTTAGCTGCTTTATTTCTTGATTAAATTGTATACTTTGAACTTGCCTAATACAATTATCTAAGGTTTCATTAATTTCTTGTGTTGTAATAAATTTAGTCAAGTGTTTACGTATGTTTTTATCTAGTTTTAAATTTAACCATCGTCTACAATATGAAATAACTCTCAACATATTTGACAAATTAGAGAATTTAGTCCAAATCAATTCTTCTTCTGTGTTAAAAAAAGTAGTTAAAACTCTGACTCTTTCCTCTTCCTGTGTATCCTCGATATCAACTAAATCTAAGTTTAGATCTAGTGCGGACAACCAAGACGGGCCATTCCACCACGTTGTATTACTTAACAACTCTGGTGCCTGTAAACCTCTCGAAGCACAATCAGCTGGATTTGTGTCAGTGGTAACATGAGCCCATTGCTCATAATCTAGAATGTTTAGTATATCAGACACTCGGTTGCTTACAAATGTGTTCCATCGACTCGACCCACCTTTCAACCAAGCTAAAACTATGGTTGAGTCTGTCCACGCGTGTAGGTTTTCCTTAGGGATGTTCATCACTTGAGATGTCTCAAATATCAATTTGGCTGCTAGTGCCGCACCACAAAGTTCCAATCTAGGTATTGAAATTTGTTTCTCAATAGGAGCGACTTTGGTTTTGGCTGATATTAAGTTTACGTACACTCTGCCTTCCTCAACAACTCGTATATACACCGCTGCCCCATATGCTGTCTGCGATGCGTCTGCAAAGACATGCAACTCTATTTTAGATGTGTGAGAACAGTTTAACCACCTTGGTATACTAACATTTTTAATGTGAATCAAATTTTCTCTGAAATGTAACCATTCTGTCAGCAACTCTCCGCTTATAGTATCATCCCATTCTAGTCCTATTCTCCATAATTTTTGTATCATTAATTTTGCTATTAGAACAACAGGAGCTATCCACCCTAGTGGGTCATACAATTTGGCTACATCAGAAAGGATTTGTCGTTTAGTCATCTGTTCCCTTGGTTCTGGTAAGTTGAGAGAGTATACAAAACTGTCAGCTTCTCGATTCCAACTAACTCCTAATACCTTTACTAAACTGTTGACCTTAAGAGGAAGTTCATGATCCTCCCGTTTATTCTCGCCCATATATTTTAACACATTTTCATTATTACAGCTCCATTTTTGTAACTCGAAGCCTCCTAAGCTCATCAGTTTATTCATATCATTGTAAATACTAACAGCTTCATCTTCTGTCTCACATCCCGACAATAGATCATCCATATAGAAGTCAGTCTTTGTTATTTTATCAACAACAGGAAATTTTGATTTTTCCTCATCTGCTAATCTCTGTAATGATTTCACAGCAAGATATGGTGCACATGCTGTACCAAAGGTTAATCTCACAAGTCTGAAGTGTTTAATTTGCTCAGTCGGTGACGGTCTCCATAATAATCTTTGAAAGTTTGTATCTTCTTCTGCTACACGCACCATTCTATACATCTTTATAATATCTGCCGTAATGCAAATTCTGTGAGTCCTCCATCTCATTAATATATGACGTAAGTCCTGTTGTAGTTTAGGACCTACCAGCAAATTATCGTTCAAAGAAACATGGTTAACTCCTTTACACGAAGCGTCGAAAACCACTCGAAGCTTCGTAGTATCTTTATCTTCTCTTACTATTCCGTGGTGAGGAAGATACACCGCTTTAGGATTATCAATATCTGCAGAAGACACTTCTACCATATGATTTAATTTGATGTAGTCATTCATAACCTTATAATATCCTTCACGAAACGTGTTATTTCTTGCAAATTTCTTCTCTAAGAAATCAAACCTTTTAGCAGCAATTTCCCTCAGTCCGTTATTTTGTAACTGTGTGCTTTCGACTTTGAACGGCAATTTTACCACAAATCTTCCTTCCTGGTCCCTTATTGTTGTAGCTTCGTAATATTCTTCACACCTTTCTTCTTCGTATGACAACCTCTTTTGTAAAAGGTTTGGCTCGTTCTCTAACTCCCAAAATAGCTTAAGCATCTCATCTTCTTTGAGTTGAACATGCAAGCTTGTGAAATTTCTCTTGGCTGAGGTGGAATCTCGTGACATCCTTCCCGATAAAACCCAACCTAGAATTGTATTTTGTGCTAACAAATTACTGAAAGGATGCTTAATAACACCGTCTAATAAGACGTCGCTGTACACCTCAGCCCCAAGCAGAATATCTATTCTCCCTGGTGTTGTGAATCCTGGGTCAGCCAGCTCTAAGTTTTTTAAGTCTGGCCAGTCAGGATTGCTCATATTAGTGGTAGGTAGCAGTGTTGTTAGTGAACGCAATACATATGCATTTACTCGAACTGACGTATTGGGATTGTGGCATGATTTCACGCAAAGTGAAACCATGTATTTAATTCTTGTCTGCCCTTTTCCCACACCTGACACCCAACCACTCACTGATTTACGTTTAATATTAAGTAACTGAACGGCCGCCTCTGTAATAAATGAAGCTTGTGACCCTTGGTCTAACAATACTCTCATAATGTGTTTACAACCATTCCTACTATCTACTAACACATTAGCTGTAGCTAATAGGACACTATTTGATTGTATATGTTCACTAGAAAAGTTGGTTACAACGTGTGCATCATTGGATACGGAAATAGGCTTACCTCTAGATGACCCACTCGGTATACCTGTAGTTGTAGTTTCGCCTTCATTTGGTTTCTCGATCTTGGGTTCTCTCTCAAAGTGCAGAAGGGAGTGATGCCGCCGTCCGCATCTTCTACAACATGATGACTGTCGACATTTGCTCACGGTGTGAAAGGGCGCTAGGCAATTGAAGCATAGCTTACTCGTCTGTACAAATTCTTGTCTGTCCTTGACTGACATATCTCCAAATTTCTTGCAAGTATATACATAGTGCTGACCATTGCACAATGCACATTTAATTTCGAACTTTTTTTCTTCTTGATTAACATTCGAATGGAAAGTTTTAGGTTTATTTATAGGTTTAGGTTGCACAGTTTTAATTTGATTACCTTCTATCATTTCCAAAGTTCTGAACCTTGTTTCTAAAAACTCCCTCAATTCTGACCAACTGGGTAGGTCGTGATTGTTTGTACAAATTTGTTGTTCCCACAGCTTTATCGATTCAGAGTCTAATTTTGACACAACTAAGTAGCTAATTATCATATCCCAGGTATCAGTCTCCACACCTATGTTCTTCAAAGCTTTTAAACAGGTCGAAGTGGTGTCTACTAATTGTTTAATTGAATTCGCTGATTCTGTGTGCATAGATTTTTGTGTAAATAAGATCTTCAGAATTGCATTGCAGTTGTATCTTTTGTTGTTATAACGTTTTATCAGTTGATTCCACGCTTCTTCATAGTTTACATCTGTCGTAGAAAAATTACGTAACAAAACCTCTGGTTCTCCCGATAAATTAGTCTTCAAATAATGTAGCTTCTGTACCGGCGATAAGTACTCATTTTTGTGAATAAGAGTACCAAACAGGTCGTAAAAAGTTTGCCACTCCTCGTATTTTCCAGTAAATGTGGGTATCTTTATCGTAGGCAACTTAATTCCTCTGTTCTTCATTGACTCCTGCATATCGGCAACTGATGAAGATTGAGAACAAACAGCAGGTTGCAATTTACGTGCATCCAAAAAAGGATGAAGAGATTCCTTCAACATCGACTTATACGCGATATACAATTCTTCAAATACCTCGTAAACATCATCCTCAAAATAAGAATCCTCTTTATCTTCCTCTCTAGTAATTTGTAATATAATGCTTTTGTGACCTTCTTTGAACTCATTTCTTAGTTGTTCTAGTAGTTCTAATCTCGTTTCCAAATAAGATTGCTTTATTCTGTCTTTCGGTGACTTTTTAAAGTTCTTTTCAGCATTCTTTAGGTTTTCTAGTAGTTTATTTTGATAAACCAAAAGATTCTCCATCGTAATAATCAGCTCCACAAGTCGCAAGTAACACAGATGTAATGTAGGTAAGTTGACAAAAGTACGGTAAGTAGTAGGTAAGTATGTTTTAGTTTGTATTTTTCGTGTTATAAACTCGTTATAACCCGGTCACTCACTGAATTGACTAAAACAACACAATCCGTAATAGTCTCACAGTTAAAGATGTATGCGTTTTTAAAGTTCACAACACGTTATAATGTCTATTTATTACAAATCACTAATTAAGTTTTTAAAATCTTCACGGCAAATCCTTATCGCTCAGGAATGCTATTGTTCTCACGGCGCTCGCACTGGGTCGGTCGACGACCCGAATCCGGTTCGATTTAGGACCATATGTTCAAGGCGATAAGGTTGAACTCCCCTTTGTATAAATTTTGCAATAAAAAGACGTGTGGGCATTACGATGATTTATTTTGAACTAACATATTCTTAGTGGACTGTATACGGTTATATATACTTATAGCTTGCTATATGCTACGTTAACTACTCTTTGAACACATTCCATATCTCATTATAATGGAAAAGACTGGATTGTTGTAACTTAGCGTTGACTTACAAAACATTTTGAACGTTGAGTTGCAAAATGAGACACTGCGTAAACAACGAGTTTCAGATGGTTAACGAATAACAATAACAAAATACTCGCCTCAGGAGACAACAGCCCACCCGACGAACTCCTGCGATTGAGCAACGTATCGCTGCCTTCCATCTCATCAGTCGACGGGGTGTTGGGCAATGTACTAAAACGTAACCAAACCATTATGAACCTTACACGAAACACGATTGTATTAGAGGCCCTAATGTAAGTTTCTTTTGATAAACTCGATTTAACGCATCGAACGCGTGCGGCGCTCCGATTGGTGGGGAGCACGAAACGGACCAATGGGAGTGCCGAACGCGTTCGATGCGATAAATCGAGTAGATACAAAAGAAACTTACACTAGGGCCTCAGCAATATTACTTGAATACAAGTGAATAGTTAGGAAGTCCCAACTTGGATTGTAAAAGCGTTAGTAGTGATTGAGCGTTTACACGAAATCTGATGTTATTTTAGAATTTACATCACAGATTAATATTATAATATTATTGATTATATTTCGCTTGAATTATAAACATTGAAAAGTTAATTCAAGATTGGCAGGGGCTCTTCCCAGTTCCTAAGTTACTCTGTCTTGTCAAATGACAACACACTCTAGGTACAGTCAGCGACAGAAGTAGTTGAACTTTACATAATTTTGAAATTAATTTATCAATAATAATCGTTTTAAAAACAACCATAACACTACTATAAAATTTACTATTCTGTTTTTATAATTATATTTTTACTTTACTTTTGACGCTTACTGTACTGGTTATTAAGCGATGACACACGAAAGCAACGTCATCGGAATCTCCTGCCTTAAGTCTTTGGTGATGTCGCTTAATAAATTGAATGTCTTAAACAAATGGAATGCCCATGCGCATATTTCGTAGTTGAATCAAAATATCTTACGCATATAAATATGTTTTTTAATCAATATCTCTCAAAGTTTGAGGACAAAAAATATAATTTTTCAATATGTATAAAATAAGGCGGTGAATAATTCGATATCTATAAAATACTTATGAATAACTAAATAAGCTTGGTTTGCGCTACTTCTTCACTTAAAGTGCATTTAAGTTAAGCGACGTGTATAGATGTACTTTCATAGAATGCAATATTTCATTACGTATACCTATATTTACTATAGAACTTATTATCTATCTACATTTACGATCTAACGTAATACTATTCGTATCATGCTTTATATGCATCTTTTATGCAAATAATAGTAACTATACCTTGTATGCAATAAAATTCTATTTAATTCGTGCACATACACTTAATACTACAGAAAAAATTGTAGAAGAAAAAAACATTATTTCAATTTATTTACAGCTGTCTGTTATTTCAAAATAGCAACAGAGAATTTCGAGTCTTCTCATCGACATCTTAGGAATTAAAATCAAATGCTATTAACATTCGTGATTTCCTTCCAAGGGCGATGTACACCGATAAAATAACAGAGTGAGAATTTTGTTTAACTTGAAACTTCTCTCAAAAAATTTAGAATCCCTTCCAAAAAATAAAGTATTCTATGAATTTGGAACATCAATTAGGTGCCTTTATAAAACTGTGACTGTTACCTGCTATTGGACAAGTCCGGTGGGTATATCAGTATCGGTGAGAGCATCGATGAAGCAGTCCTAGTGATTGTAGGATTAGACCGGATCGTTTTCACCCTTGTGATGGGAACAAATGGAAAAAATACACGCTTAGGTGCCAAGCAATCGACATCGTGTTAAAACATGTGTAAAACACGACATGTTTGGGTGTGGTCTAGTTAAAATATTATGTTCACAATTTTGTGAAGTTTTTCATAAAAGTGTGACTGTGTTGCGGTACAATTACACTTGTATGAACGTATAAGATAAGTTTGAAATTCTGTTGAGTCGTAACACGGAGTATGAAATTTGAGCAAAAAAAAAAGTAGGTGCCGTCGAAAAGAGTACGATTGTATTATAATTAAACTTCTCATGGACCAGTTTCAAAAGTTTGCTCTGCATTATACTACGTACTGAGTGCTTTGAATAAATGTTACCTTTAATTAGCATTTTCGCATAAACATCGCAACACTGATTTCCCCGACCTAACCGCTAGATACCTCTATGACAAAGATAGACCGGTTGTCAAACTAGTCTACAGACTGGTCCGTGGACAGACGGGTAACACCTTAAAGAGCGTTCCAAAGAATTTAGAACAAACATTTCCATTAAACCTCCGTGTTACGACTTACGAAATCTGCGATGCATAGATCAAATACTTGTACATTGTTGAGTGTGAATGAGTTTATGTATGCCAATTCGTTTCATGTAAAACTCAATACGACATTTAACATCGCTAT
Source organism: Shargacucullia verbasci (assembly GCA_947562105.1). NCBI lineage: Eukaryota > Metazoa > Arthropoda > Insecta > Lepidoptera > Noctuidae > Shargacucullia > Shargacucullia verbasci. The sequence goes on from OX387287.1 coordinate 10,457,384, forward strand.
AAAATTAGTTTCCTTGCCCAATACATAAGCTCCCTCTCACCACATAACGTATGATGGTATGAGAACATCACACAACGTATAACAAACATATGGAAAACTGTTTCAAAAAGTATTTAACCTAGAATTAAGGCCATGCGTTTAACTTGTTCGCTGGAGCCGAGGAATAGTGGAACTACTTCGAGAGATTTGTTTACTTGTTCGGACAATGTGTTACCAGTGTGTTGGTTGTCTTACCGCCACTCTCGCAGAAAGCTTATATTCAGCAATGAACTGCGATAATCTAAGCAATGTTACTAAGTGTCTCAACAGTAGTAACAAACATTTTGCCGTCAAGAATATTATTTTTAAATGACCAACACACAATAAAATCGGCCGCAACGAACACGTTAAAATGGATTAACTTTTACTTCAAAAATCTAGAGCATTTGATTACCATGCGTTGCAAACTCTAAATCAACTGCTATGCTCATAAATAATATATTTTACAACTTACTCGATTTCCGGGGAACTAGGCAGATTGCCAGCTATACTGGGCTCTGATATCTTCTTCTGTGCGGTGACTGGACGGGCTTTGTCGGCTGGTACTGATATACTTCGGCTGTAGTCCATGTTACTGCCTAGCCGGCTGGAGGGCTTTTTCTTTCTGTAATTTTGACATTATTACATCTTTTGACATTATTACATCATTAGACATGATATGTGTTAGAGATTAGCAGCGTGAGATTCGACTGGTTTCGAGTCGTCAACGCAAGTCTGCAGAAAAAAATCTGTTGATAAGCGTAGCATATTTTCGTTTAGGAATTGTTTTAATTTATAATAGTCAAAACTCCGCTACAAATATTCTACTGAATAAAATCAATGCAACAACAAAATAATATTAAATATAATTCTGGGGTCTATATACTGATTATTCTATAGAATAATTTGTTTATTGAAATCCAACATTGACATTTAACTCAAGAAAAGACTTACACCAAAGGAAAAATGTTACAATGGCTTACAAACTACCTACAAGAACAAAATATTAAAGAATGACATGCATGTAACACATCATATAAGGACGACAATAATGATAATACAATAAAGAAGATAAACGACAAATCGGTGAACAAGCTGATGAGCAAAACCTATGGTCTATTCCAAACTCCAGACTGTTACTGAGAATTTTCAAAGAAAAAAACAAATGAACGTTTTGCCATAGCTAGTATCGAACTGTGGACTTCTTACTCAGTAGCCGCTAGCAACTCTAGACTAATGAGACAAACAATAAACCCCACAGGTTACTAAACTGAAATACTACATCTAATGTAAATATCGAAACATGATGAACGTCGTGTATAAGTCTTCGTACTCACTTGCACGGTGACGATTGAACGGAGCGCACGAATCGCTTCACGCTTGCAAATAAATATCGTTTATATTTACATCTTACGCTATTATAAACAACTAATATACACTACATTTATTGCTCTCTCCTGATTTTCTTACAAACGCCATTGAAAAAGGACAGTAACTACACACCCTTGTCATTTACGAGAAAGTAGGTGCGACCTATGGTGACTAAATTCACGTGTGATAGGATTTATATGTTCCATCCAGGATTTAAAAGTTCCAAAATCCATCCTTTCCTCAAGTATGTTCTGTTCTGACGAAATTAGTTAAGATTGCCATTTCCCTCGTGCCTTGATAAGCATACTGAGATCAATTTGCCAATTGGGATGTTTTGTCTATTTAATACACGTGCGTAGCGTGTCGCCTGTACTGTACTGTTAGCCTGTTTCATCCCACCGGTAGGCAAAACTTTTTCATGATGATGAACACAAAGTTTGGTACTTACTCGCAAAGGAAGGGATCTTCTAAGAGTTCGGCTGCGGTGGCTCGCTGTTCCGGTTCAGGTATGAAGCATCGTAGTATGAAGCTCTTGGCTTTGGTCGATAGCTCGCTTGGGATTTCTGGGTGCATCTTATAATATCCCACCTACAAACAATTTGTTATAGTACTAAACATTACGAAGAAGTGGTGACAACTCATAAAGGGTAAAATGTTGTTGGTGTGTGCTTTAGGATAACAACAACAAGATTTACTACAATATTTTATATGGCGACACAATTAGCGCTCATCTCACTAAGAAGATTACTGACACTTGTAGCGACACTCGTAGTAGAGTGTTTTGAACACTTGCTTGTTTTTTATTTTTATATTAATTGATTATATTAACTAACCTTGAAAACAGCTGCTTGAGGAGATCCTAACTCGATGAAAGGCGGGTTTCCTGTAGCCATTTCAACGACTGTACAACCCAGCGACCAGATGTCGGCCTGAAATATGACACAATGTTCAGTGTTAAGTTTTCTGTTTTCAATGCAATGGAGTGTACATTGCATTGAAATTGATTAATTATTATTTCTATCATCAAGCCTGGACGGACACAGGCCGGCCAGCCGCTTGGACGTGCCGAAGTCGGAGATGTTCAGCACGCCGCTGTACGTGTTCAGCATCAGTTAGCACAAGTGTGACTCACCGGCGCTCCGTACCCCCTCTGCCCCTTGTCGATGACCTCGGGCGCCATGTACTGCAGCGTGCCCGCGAACGTCTCCGTGGACGGACACAGGCCGGCCAGCCGCTTGGACGTGCCGAAGTCGGAGATGTTCAGCACGCCGCTGTACGTGTTCAGCATCAGTTAGCACAAGTGTGACTCACCGGCGCTCCGTACCCCCTCTGCCCCTTGTCGATGACCTCGGGCGCCATGTACTGCAGCGTGCCCGCGAACGTCTCCGTGGACGGACACAGGCCGGCCAGCCGCTTGGACGTGCCGAAGTCGGAGATGTTCAGCACGCCGCTGTACGTGTTCAGCATCAGTTAGCACAAGTGTGACTCACCGGCGCTCCGTACCCCCTCTGCCCCTTGTCGATGACCTCGGGCGCCATGTACTGCAGCGTGCCCGCGAACGTCTCCGTGGACGGACACAGGCCGGCCAGCCGCTTGGACGTGCCGAAGTCGGAGATGTTCAGCACGCCGCTGTACGTGTTCAGCATCAGTTAGCACAAGTGTGACTCACCGGCGCTCCGTACCCCCTCTGCCCCTTGTCGATGACCTCGGGCGCCATGTACTGCAGCGTGCCCGCGAACGTCTCCGTGGACGGACACAGGCCGGCCAGCCGCTTGGACGTGCCGAAGTCGGAGATGTTCAGCACGCCGCTGTACGTGTTCAGCATCAGTTAGCACAAGTGTGACTCACCGGCGCTCCGTACCCCCTCTGCCCCTTGTCGATGACCTCGGGCGCCATGTACTGCAGCGTGCCCGCGAACGTCTCCGTGGACGGACACAGGCCGGCCAGCCGCTTGGACGTGCCGAAGTCGGAGATGTTCAGCACGCCGCTGTACGTGTTCAGCATCAGTTAGCACAAGTGTGACTCACCGGCGCTCCGTACCCCCTCTGCCCCTTGTCGATGACCTCGGGCGCCATGTACTGCAGCGTGCCCGCGAACGTCTCCGTGGACGGACACAGGCCGGCCAGCCGCTTGGACGTGCCGAAGTCGGAGATGTTCAGCACGCCGCTGTACGTGTTCAGCATCAGTTAGCACAAGTGTGACTCACCGGCGCTCCGTACCCCCTCTGCCCCTTGTCGATGACCTCGGGCGCCATGTACTGCAGCGTGCCCGCGAACGTCTCCGTGGACGGACACAGGCCGGCCAGCCGCTTGGACGTGCCGAAGTCGGAGATCTTCACTACGCCGCTGTACGTATTCACCAGGACGTTGTCGCCTTTGATGTCGCGGTGGACTATTTTCTGATCGTGGAGATATTTTAGACCTGGAATGATGGAGAAAATTTCTAAATATATGAACTCAGTAAAAATGTATGAGTCAACGCAGTAACTAAGACAGCGGTCTGTCCATGGCACAAGATTTGATTCTGTAATTGTGATATGAGCTAACGCACGCAGGGTGATACGCGCGGAATGCTGGTGTGCGCGCCGCTTGGTGAGCGACTGAGTCGGCCCTCTTTGACGCGCAGGTGGGATATTTTACGTTTTGTCTGTCACGTTTTGCACACACATTTTTCTGTTCTATGGAATCGAACCCAACCCCGAAATGTTCGCAAACATGTTTGTTAGCACTATGAATATATAATACGGTAAATGAGTACTAGTCATCTGTGTTACTTTTTATGAACTTTCAAAAATGACATTTTGTTCTTAAAATGTTTGGAATACAAAAGCGTGACGTCATAGTTTTTCATTGCCATTGATATAATTATTGTGAGATTTTGATAAATTAAAAATTGGAAACGCTAAAGGCAAGCAAGAGATTAAGTTTTACTGTGTTTTTAGAAGGAAAACTATTAACCAAAAAAGATTTCAAAATTTATTTTTGCTGCAGTCATCTAGCCTATTACAGGGCAGACGAACAATGCAACATAAGTTTAAAATCTAGTCTGTTACTATTACAGATAGCGCTTACCTTCTAAAATCTGTTTTGTGTAATATGCTATAGTAGCCTCATTTTCCTTGAGCGGTCCCCACTTGGACCTCAACAAAGCAGACAGCGAACCTCCAGGAACTTGCTCCATGAAGATCTTGAAGTAGTTGTCCTCTGATATTGAGCCCAAGTACTGAAATTAGGTATGTTTTGTTAGTGAATAACACCTTCAATTTGTCAATATTACGACAGGTGGTTTAGGTATGAATGAATCTTCATATTGCTTCTATTACGCATCGCGAATAATACTAAATAATTAATTCATTCATTAAGAAAAGAGGCAGCTGCAATTATTTTTGTACTAACATCATTGTATGTTAAACATCCAAGCATAGAGGTTAAACTACGTGATATGTCGCTATTTACTGTACATATGGTTGTCATGGTTTCGACTACATACAAGACTTTGTTTACATTTGTTGAAGTCATGACAACTTAATATATGTATAACATAGACAATACGCGGGTGAATGTTCCTTTTAGCGGTTATTAGGGGAACCTACTGACATATTGATGACTAGTCTTTGCCCGCGACTTCGTCCGCGTGACTGTGACGTTGACTTTAAAAAAGACCTCGACCCCTGAGTTTGTTTCGACGTTTCTTCTGAGGGATAGTCATAGGAAATGCCGACGCTATCTAGTTTAGAAAAGACGTGTAAATGTGATTGAAAAATGCTAATTGTAAAATAAATAATTTCATTTCATAAATATATATAATTATTTATAGTCTACTAGCTGTTGCCCGCGACTTCATCTTTGCTCGTTTTGTTTAGGTATTTAAATAAAGGTAAACAATCTTGATGTGACTTTTTACACAAACACATATTAAACAAATAAACTACTGCTTAAACTAGTGGTTCAATTGATTTGGTAATCGTTATTGTTGTTTTACATTGGTTTTTAGTCGCGTTTTATTTTTAAACTGAGTTTTTAAACAAAAAATATTGTATTAAAAAGACACATCAAGATTGTTTACCTTTAGTTAAATACCTAAAAAACGAGTATACGTGTATTTTGTATTTATTATTTAATTTGTGTTTTGCTGCCATAGTATGAATAAATTATGTCCTTTTGAAAGACCCGCGCTAACTCTTTGTAAAATTTCATAACGGTCGGTTCAGTGGTTTATTCGTCATGAGGTAACAAACAGACAAGAGTTACTTTCGCATTTATAACAGTGTTGATAGCACTTGGGGATAATGTACCTATTTATCACCTTACAAATTTTACCTCCTTATGTGTACTTTACCTGCACAATATTCCGGTGTCTTAGCTGCGAGTGTAACAATATTTCTTCGTGTAACGGCTGCACATCGCCCAGATTTCGCTCGGGTATCTCTTTGACAGCTATCCGCACTTGTGTATTGAGGTCGCGAGCTGCGTACACGATGCCGTAGGTACCCTTGCCAAGGACTACGCGTTTGTTGTTGTCATCTAACTCGTATTCGAACTGAAGAAGAGAAATACAAAAAAATATTAAGAAGCTTGTTAGTTTAGTTAAGGAAAAATTATTTAGTCGGCGGATAAAATGTGTAGGTTTTATATGTAGATATTGGTGGGTGCAAGGAACGAGCCTCCACAATTGACAAATCATGAGATTTGTTTGGCGCAGTCAGCCTCAAAACCACTATTGCTGACTGGCTAATCTTTCCACTACGATATGAGCGACCTCCATGTAATAACTTGGTAACCGTTACATTAATACTTTGAAAAAACAACAACAAAAAAAGTTCACGTACACATAGAATATTTAGTAAAATGGTCATCAAAAAATCCTCAATACCTTTAGTTGATCCTGCATAACACTGGTATCCAAATCAGTGACCTTCTCATGATCAGCGGTCAACTCTCCCAACAGGTCATGCAAGCGCTGACGGCACGCTTGCGATGGCAAGAAGATTTGGAAATCATCGGAATTCTCGCTCACGTACAGGAACAAGCAACGCTCGTCACGCTTGTAAAGACTGGAATAAAGTTAGATTTGTACAGATAGATTAAAAGTCATGACGATTCAATCGTAAGGGCAACGGCAAGACGAGGACCACATGTACCGACAAAAATCTTTTTTATTTTAACAGTTAGGAGTGTTTGAGTCAATACGACATACTGATAGACATCCTATAAGTTAATTAATTCATAAATATAAATTTTGGATGGCAGCGCTCAGACAAAATAGATTTTCTATTGTTTTTGCTTTGCTTCATTTGATGGGTTATTTTGTAAACACATATAAAATAAGAAACAGTATGCTACTTATTATAAATGAATGTAATAATTTATAAGATTTAATCATTTATTTGGGACCGGGTACGTCTTAAAACTGCGGCCATACACCGGAGGACGGGCAGCAGCGTCCTCTCACTAATCGGTGAGCCACTGCGATCCCCAAGCCGCCTGCCAAGCGTGGGGATTATGGCAACCCTCCTTGGGGGAGGCCTTCGTTCAGCAGTGGATGTCTTCTAGCTGATGATGATGATGAATCATTTATAATTGTGAAGAATATTACCTGTAGCTCCGGATCATGTCAGATGTGAAGAGCCAGCGGTGCACCTGCCGGCACTGGCCGCGCATAGAATCCAAGCACAAGTTGAGGATCTCCAGGGACTTCTGTTCCGCGCCCATATTCACGTTAACGTATGAGGGCATGTAGACCTTTGTTGTTTCTAAAATTAATACCTGGAAGAGAGAAATAAGATTTTTTTTATTTTTTATGTTACTGTTTCACTTGAAAATGTATAAAAAACTCACGAATTTCGGATCCTCTTTTTTGAACAAAAAGACAAAGACGACTGTACCGTGCATAGTTGTACACTCACTTTTCGCTTTTTATTGCCATCCATTGACATTAATTATATGCTTCGTAACAAAAAAAAACATAAGTAAGAAACTTAACTAAACTCGATATGATTCGATTCGATTATCGATTAAATCCAAAACCTCACTTTCAGTAACTGTGGTTGCGATTGATCGATAGATAGATTTGAACCTGTCCAAATGTTATAATAGGCTAGTTGACTGCATCAAAAATAAATTCTGAAATCTTGTCTGGTAAATAGTTTCCCTTCTAAAAGCTCAGTAAAACTTAGTCTCTTGCTTATTTTTGGCGTTTTCAATTTTTAATTTGTCAAAATCACTCAATAAGTATGACAATGGCAATGAAAAACTGTGACGTCATGCCTTGCTATTCCAAACTTTTTTTTTTTTTTTATGTCATAGGCGGCAAACGAGCAGACGGATCGCCTGATGGTAAGCGATTAACGTCGCCCATGGACACCCGCAACACCGGAGGAGTCACAAGTGCGTTGCATTTTTAAAACAAAATGTCGTTTTTGACAGTTCATAAAAAGTGACTCAGATGACTAGTAGTCAACTACCGTATTATACTTACAGGAAACCTGATAATGTTTTCACATTCGCTCTTAGTGGCTTCTAAGAAGTATTCCATCCAGAAAGAGAATACTTGTTGTTCTGCCGATGTATCTTCACTTTTCCTAAATCTGGAACATGTTATTTAATGATAGTTGTAGCTTACTTATAAAATTATACATAGCCATATTATACTATGAAATCTTGTTAATACACAATACTTTTACAGACAAAACTATAAAACATGATTTTTCATTCATGCGCTATCTAGACCCACAGCTTACCACTTCTTAATGTTACTATTACACAGGCACCGTTGGAAATATGCTTTCGTTTAATTTTTTTTAATATTTAATATCTTACTTACAACTGCAAGATTTGGGAGATAGGTAACTCATAGGGTATAGGCAACTACTAAAAGAGGAATTAAAAAAGGTTTGAATGAAAAACCTTTCATTTCCACCAGGTAGAAGTAGCTAGAGCATCTAGTTATGCATATAATCATGACTTACCTATCAATAAGCTCAATATTTCCTATGGTGGACTTGAGGTACCAGTTTGGTGGTTTAAGTTTGAACATACATTCTGCCGCCTGTATCGCTTTCACGTAGTCTTGCGCCAGTACGGATATCTCGAAGAATGTGGCCACATCCCAGTAGTCTTTGAGTGACGATAGGCTGCCTTTCTTGCCTATTAGGTGGTTTAGTACCATTCCTGGAAAAAACAAATTATGCAATTGAGAGTTACTAAGTTTTTCTGTAAAAAAATCTTAGTACAGTCGGTGCCCTACATAACCTGACCCCCCTAGACATTATATGATAAATTCTAGAGGGGTCAGGTAATGTAGGGCACCGACCGTACCACTCTGGAGTATTTATTGCAGCCATGATGGTAGTGGGCTTGAACCCTATTAAAGACTTAACAATAGCATCTTAAAAAGTAAAACTGTAACCTCTGCCAAATCCTCAGGGAATACAGGCGTGATGCTATGTTATTTTATAGCAGATTCCCTGCTGGTAAAAATTTTAATGTGCACCTGACCTTTTTGTAGGACATCATCAATGAGGTCTGCATAAGTCAATTGAAGGCTTGCAATTTTTACTAATAATCTTGTTATAAATCCTCTTCATCCTTCTTCTCTAATTAGGCAGTTAGGGATAGTTAGGGATTTATAGAAACAAATTAATGAAAGCTTAAATAAAATTGTATTGAATTTCGTGACATTTTTATTTTTGACAGGACCATTTTTGCCAAGTCCACAGCTTTACAAGATAAAAGAGGTGTTATATTGATACAAAATTTTCCATAAAAGTTCAATTTATACTGGTATAGCGAGTAGTAGTGCATTAAGTAATATTGTCCATTCCAAACCCAATGACACAATTATTTAGACTACTTTATTTTGCACGCTCGTTATGTCAAACGTTTCATGATATATAGCCACATAAAATTAATAATCTATTAGACATTTGTCTATCTGGCGAAATGCCAAGATCTAATGAAAAGAATTTCTTAGTAATAGATGGATGACCAATGTGACACCATACGAAATAATTCAAAATATTTTAATATTTATGTTTGATGTTATAAACTGGTTAATGAACTTCATTTTATAACAATCACTTACCTATATGTTGTAATTCTTGTGAGTTTTTGAAATCATTGCCAGCTATAACTAATAATGTTGCCAAATTTATGCCCGCATACTCATTTGGCTGCACTTCGAAACCCTGTCTGTACCTGAAATATTAAACACATCAATTATGCTAACTTTAACGCATTAGCTCAGAGACATGTGCATGAAGATGGCATAACAGACTGTTATACTAAGCAGTTGTAAAATTGTATGTCCAATTATATTATAAATATTCCAAATATTAATCTTTTTAAAAGAATTTCTAATAAATAAATGTTATTCTGATGGGTAAATTTCATTATTACCCACTATGTGTTAAACTATTGTTTATTATATTAATGAAGTATACAAATTTTTCATAATTTTTAAAAATATTATCCATGGTAATACCTATTACTAAATATTTTGCTAGCCTAACACCTTTATCATGTACCAAAAATTTTATTAATTATCTGCTTAACCTTTTACAAAGTATGTTGTGTGCAGCTGAATAGCAGTAGTTTTACGAAGAGCGAGTGACATCTGACCTCTGCCACCAAATAACTGATAGATACCGATAATCTAAGCTTAAGCCGGTTATCAGACTTTTTTGGCTTGCTGACTCCCGTAACGACTGTCATAGTTATTCAAATGACAACTTGAACCAATTTTTTACAAGCTACCCAATGCACTTGGTCTTGGTGTGTGAATTGAAACAGTATGTATGTGGTATCGAATGGCTATGATAATATATTTGACCTTCTGATTATGAATTTACATGACTTCATACCAATGTATAGCATTTCCCAAGCTCTCCTTGTCAGTGTGCTGAGATTCAACGAATTTGTCCTTGTATATGCGCCCGCACAGACACAGCATATCGGGAAATCTGTTCTCCTTTTTCTCCAGAGCTTTGACGCATACTCTGAGAGCATTTTCTCTATCACCTTCTTTGTTTCGTCTAGAAAAAGAATATTAATATTTTATAAGCATGAACACTGAGCAACGGTTATATGACGCGGCCGAGTAACGCTTCCACTCTTTTTAACGCTTAGCAATTTATAATAGTGTTATATCTATCTCCGTCTGTCACTCCGAACATTAGTCCCATTGCTAAATAATTGACTTGTAAATACCAATTGCGACAATACAATTGGTACTAGTGTTCAATATGTACATATCTTTTATTGCAAAGATAGGGATTGCTGTATCCAGGAACCTGTATAGCGACGAAATGTAGACATACGTTTTGTTTTCATACAGTTTTCTACTCATTAGCTAATGAGGCAAGACACCCAGTTAATAATAAAACGTATCGCTATGATTCCGCCAACCTGGACTCAGGCGCGGTCGCAGCGAAACACTGGGGGGGGGGTCATATTAACAGTAATATGGGGGGAGGGGCAAATTAAGCAAATTTGTATTTATTTCACAAAAAAAAATTAAATAATTATAATAATTTATTTTTGATGTCATTGTTTTTAATTAATAAATTGTTTAAAATTTTCGTATATTGACTATTTTTAAGAGGTTTTCCAATTTGCCGTGTATGATTTCCCGACCGCCACTGCCTGGACCAGACCAGCGTAGTGGACTAAGGCCTTCTCATTTTGAGAAACGACCCTGGCCTAGCAGTCTAACAATACATACAACAATACATAATGGGCTGAGTTTATTTATCAAAAACAGCTATATTTCTTCTTCATTGTCTCGACCACAAAAATGTTTCCTCTATATATGAAGTGCCATCTCATACTTAAAAATAATAACAACGACACGAGTAATTGAGGGTAATAGACGTCAAGTGTTAATGAATAAGTTCTATACCCAATGTTAAACTCAAAACAATCTTTGAACTATCATTGTAATAAACCATGTTAATCAAACAAAATTCCATATAGTACTTTTCCTACAATACAAACTTACCTATTCATTGCAAATGCGTACATGAACCTAATAATAGGCATATTGACATAATTCTTCCTATTCATAATAGTTTTTAAATCGTCCACAACATGTACTATAGCGTCGTAGTCTTGTATCTCTCGGTAGGATATGAGCATGTTGAGAATGGTGTCTCCTGATAGTACGGCTGGGTCGTCGAGGCGCCGGCGCATTGCGTGCAACATGTTGGCAAGCTCCAAACCATTGTAGGTTTCGCGGGCTTTGCGGAGGTCGGATAGGAATTTCTCTTGGAGATGGGCTCTGAAAAAAAGATGAATGCATTGCTTTTACCAGAGAAGACATACAATACATTGGCAATCATACATATTTTGCTGACGCAGATGTCTGTAATATTCCTAATATAATTTAGGATGTACTTTGATCCCTGTGCCTGTAGAATATTTTAAATCGTCTGAAGCTTCAATTTTGCACATTTAAAAAATAATATGCGCACAGCCTAGTTGGATGAGAATAAGGAGTAGGGGGCAACTCGAGTCCATCTCATATTTTGCTCTAAGTTATTATGAGCGAAAAACAAATAGAGAGTAACATACAACATAGAATTACGCCTATATACCCCGGTGGTTAGACAGAGGTGTATAAAAGTCCAATTGTACACCCACATTACGTTAATGTCATGTAAAAAGGGGAAAATCATTTCCCATCTACCGGGCACAGTTCCAAACTTCGTAGTGTTACTGAGAATTTCCATATAGAAAAAGGTAATAAGAGTCCCCTACCCGGCAATCAAACTCAGGAACTCTATCAGGATCACTAGACCAATGAGATACTCAAAAGTAGACAACACACACCACTATTAAATCCGGTACAATGAAAATTCCGCAGAAACTTCATAATGCCTTTTCAGAAACTACTTACTTCGTCTGAACCTCGACATCTTGCAGTATATTCTTCAGTCTCAAGGTCAAGTGCTGTTTGGGGTCCGCAGAATCTTCGCCCTTGAACTTCGTGGCTGCTGGGTTGGTCGTGACGCAGGTCCCAGCGTCCGTTAGCTTGTAGGAGACGAACAGGAAGTTCGGCAGCGATAACTGATAATGGGAAATACCGAACAATTCATTCATGGTGCCTATATGAGTCATTCATTCAATATATACCTATATGAATCAATCAATTGAACAAGTATTACAATATAAATGGAACGAGTATTTAGTATACAGTTACGGAGTACCGTTTGCGGTTTGTTGATTTCTATTGAAGTTATTTTCTACAATAGGTTTAGTTTCTATAATATACCATCAACCCTGTATTCCTCTAACCGTTAAAACGGAGGTCTACTTTTTCATTTGTTTAGCAGGAAACAGAATACTTTGTTCAATAGAGAGACTAAGACACGAGTTATATGTTAAATGAACAGCTCACTGTTACACAGATAGAGGTTAGATAGAGGTTCTCGTATACGTAGTATATAAGAAATAAATAAATATACAATTTATGTAATTTATCGAGCACAATTCCAATTTTTGGCTGTTACTGCGAATTTCGTAATATAACAACACGACCTAGGAATTGCACTCAGGACCTAACGTTTGCCAGCCGACTTGTGTCTACTAGAAATTAGTCAGTTTGGTTTCCGTGATTCCGCTCAAGAATCACCAAAAGGAGAAATACTCGATATTAACACGAGCAAGATCGCAAACAATTGCACAACATCTAAAATACACTACAAATACATAACTCCAAATAAAAACCCGACATAATTGAATTAGGCATAGAGGTATTTGAATTGTCATCCTAGTTTGATTGAACACACGGACAGGACAATTTGACAAATTGAGAGTAATGGCTATAGAGGTGCATGTTCAAGACGTGGCTGACAGCATACTACATACATATTTAAATAGGTAATAGGACAATTGCACCTAAACTCCGGTTTGTAAGGGGAATGGAGGACATTGGAAGATAAACCATCTATTCAGCTTAGGGCCATTCTCACTGACAAAATAAAAGACTATAAAGACAAAATCGACCATTTAATGTCGTCCGTTGTTAGAGAATTTCCTCTTAATGTCCGTTTAAACAAAAACAACTGTTTACTAATAGAAATGTTCGTATTGATCGGCCGTTATGGTGTTAGACTTTTTTTTTTGGTCAATTTCGTCCTTACTGCTGGAAACCTAACATCTATATAAATAAAAATCAATTGCCACATGTATGACGGAGCATCATTTGAGAACGGCTCGACCGACTTGGCTGCTTTTTTTGTTGTTTTTTTAATTGTCAAGACAGGGTTTGTACCATAGAATTTTTTTGGAAAATCCACCGGACAGAATTTGGATGGTATTTTTGTATGAAAATCTGAATAAAAAAAAAAATGTGACGTTCAGTTTGACTGCGCACTTCTCATTAATAAATTGCACCCGTGCGAAGTCAGGGTGGGTCGCTAGTGTTGTATAAAGAAGTATGGTCATCTCTGATTAAAAACGGGGATTTAAATTATATGGATGTCATAGTAGAGAAGATGTCAAAAACATGGGCAATAGAATCTGCACCAACAGACTATTCCTGGGCCACTTGCCCATCGTCATCAGGGTACGTTTATTGAGTGATGATTGATGGTGATAAAGATTGCACCACGGCGAATTGAATTGATGAATACACATCACAAGTGTGATTAGTCCATCTATCTCATAATGACTCCAGTAGAATATTTCCGTGATGCAGATCAACTCAATTGCCCACAATAAAGATCACAAAACAAACAAAGCACAATGATAAGTGTTACAACTCTCTTGTGCTAATCTACATAAATCATTATACATTTAGAACCAGTAAACAGAAAAGAACAGATAGTTTTCCTCCTACCGCTAACCACAGCCGCAGAGATTGTAAAATTCTATGTAATGTAATGTTTTTAAACTTAATGGCGATAGTATACGGTTAGTCATAAATTTATAATACAGCTTCATGTTTTAGGTAAATTAAGAAGACAATTTTTGTTACGAAAATATTAATAACAATGGCTTGTAAGCATTATATGACTGTCTATTATTGAGATATGTGTCTGTTGACTCAAGATATTATTTTTTAATTCACGATGCTTTAGGGTATCTATGGAATCGTGGGTACATTTTACAAACTTAATAATATACATAATGAAGGGATCGAACGCGCAGTAAGTAACGCAGATGGTCAATCTCTTAGCTACGGCGCCAACCATGTCAACTGCCGATGCCGTCCCGTATAACTTGTGTATAAAGCTGGCTTTTGTATTAAAAATTAAATCACCAAATGGGAACTTATAATATCAGCATATGGTCTTTTAACACTTTTAGAGTCTGCGAAGTAAAGGGTTAATATACTGGCATGATGGAGGGTCGTGAGGAGGATTTTGCTGACTGTATGACACTACCAATCATTCGGTTAGCTAACTTTTACCGCGAAAAGCAGTTTCTTCGCTGAAAACCATGGCGTACGTGACGTCATATGAACCGTCATAATATTATTATCCTTTTAGCATTCTAGAATACAATGATTACTGTTGAAAGTCAACAACAGATACGAATTTATGTAATTGTAAAGTCAAAATAATAAAATGAGATACCGTAATAAGACCAGTCTGAAATTACCACATAGTATTACTAGATGAAAATATTATGTCAGTCCAAACAGTGATGCCATCATAGCTTTTTATAAGTAAATTTTGAGGATTAGGCTCACATTTCACCAGTGCGGTTAAGTCCCATGTAATATTCTGTCGGATTTTGCTGGATCCGGGGATCGAAGAGAAGCCACACTTGTTGTCAATACACCTTTTTTATAATATTAACAAGCCAGCTGCCCATCAAAGCACTGAAAACCATCTATGGACTGCAATATCAGAGACAGTACTGGTGTATTGACAACTGTTCTCAGGAATTTGTGCTCTTCTTCTTTTGTAAACTCACATGAGCCAGTCTGCAATGCTCATATCCAGGCCAACTGACTAGGGTGCCTGAGATGAATTCAGAATATGTCACACATGTCTCTTTTTCTTGTTTATGTGTTATGAACATAATGAAGTGTTACATGGAGTGAACAAATTACCTTAAGCCTGAGCGTAGAATCAGCATCAACATCATTGTATAGGAGAACATTTTCCTTCATGTCAAAGCTCTCCCGTACTCCCAAGTGGTACAGCAGAGAACTCTGCTGCAGCTGCAGGCTGAGGTCCACCAGCGCCACATCAGCATTGTAGAATGTGTCCAGCACATTTGTCTCACCAAAGTCAAGCTTTTCGAACTGAAAAATTATGTTTAGCTTTATTTATTTACTTAAGATTCCTAGTGTACATGCAACCCTAGTGTTCCAATAATATTGTAGTTCACGTCAGGACTGGACAGGTTGGACTATATTCTAGACGGACTATTTTACTTTTTAAACAATAAATAAAAGAAGATCATACCCTTTTCCTGTGGAGTAGGCAGAAACTACAGAATTTCATATGCTACCACTAACTTTTTTACAATGATCAATATCAATACAGTTTTTATTGTGTCTACTTTGCCATGCATCATGTGACGGGTTAACTAATTAGCTAGCTGAATAGGTATATTGAATATTACAAGTATTGTTCCTGAATCTGGCTTATAGGGAAACCTAATTTTCAGTTAACTATATCTATAATTATAACATACTTTAAGGTCAATTTGCAAAGGTCAGATCATAGTATGGTAGTAATTACACCATTGCGGCATATCATTTTATTACATGAAGGATTTGTCTCAAGATTAGCCATGTATACAGCTGTATATCTGAGACGAGAGAAAGAGTTTCAAGTCACTCTAATATGAATTTTAATGAATGAATGAATATCAAATTAGTGAAGAAAAAAGGATGACTATCAAATTGGTTAAGTATTTAAAACATTTACACATCTTAGATATACTGGAAATGTGAATATTAAGATAACCTCATCCAATGTCTCCGTATGTTTGTATTGGAACATTAAATTTGATTTTTCTATAACTTCAAATGTTTATTTTCAATGCCAAATGTGATTAGAAGTCACAAAAATTGTTAACAAGATGTCTTTACATTCTAAATTATTATCAAACAACTTTGGTAACAGGAAAGTGGTATTTGAAGGACACTGTTTGGCTATCAGCTAAAATGGTTAGCTTTGTTTAAAACACTAGCTTAAATGTAATTTTATGAAGGAAACTTACATGTATATGATGCAAATTGGCATTGACCAATTCAGAGGCCAGTCGAACTTCTTCTAAAGCCCTTTTTCTGTGAGCTAGGTTCAATGTTTGGGTTATATCCAAAACACATGCTATATCCATCCGAGGTCGCTGGTTGGAGCCCCCGGGCTGCACCGTCGCGCTAGAGCCATCGCTGCACACACTCTCGCAGATACTTCTGACTTCCCCTACAAAACAACAACTCAATAAAAAAAAAAAACTCACGTCTCACAGTTAACACGAAAACGAAATAACAAAGTTCACAGTATCGCACCTGTATCTTCTAACGCCGCGGAATTGTTCCCACCGCCGAATGTTATCATTTTCTCACGTGTTTATTAACATTTGGATAGTTTATACACACATTTCACATTCAATTTACGCAGCATAAAAAATAAATTCCACAACAAGTATTTGCGGGCTTGTGTTATTTAACATTAGTGATGTAATCGATGCACATAAAGTCATCGTGTTGCAGTCTGTGACAAAAAAGTATTTTTTCCAACATAACACTATTGTTCATCTACTACTAGAGTTCAATTTGATTATAATATTACTATTATTTTATTTTTATCGAAGGGTTATGGGATTACATTACCATCACTGTATAACAAGGTATTACTTTGACTAACCATAATTGCTATTTTGATAAAAATATTTTATTACAAAATTCCCGAGAATACAATAAAAAACATGATTGAATAGATAATTCTGTATATGATAAAATGTATGAAGGATATTGTTAAATATTATTAAACAATACAGGCACACCTTTTTAAAAAGAGACCAGACCACTTATTACGTACTAATGTTTATTTTGAAATGCTCTCAAATATTAATTTAAACTACTAATATTGATTTTATTAAACTGCAGTTTTAATAAAATGTTATCATTTCAACATAAATAATAAAACTAATCTATGTGGATGAATTCAATGTTGAATGTGGACATCACTATTTACGACCTTGAATTGATGAATTAGTGCCATCTGTATGCAAATATTTAAACTTTTCAAGAATTAGTATAACAGTAAAGTTTCTACTATTGGTCACAAGATGTCACTTTTACCAAATATGATGCAATCAGATTCTTATTATGGGGGATTAATTGCTTTTGTGAATAAAAATTTTTCATTATATTACTAATATCAAATTGGCCTAGTGGTCGCAAGCGCGGCCGCTGAGTGCGAGGTTCGATCCCCGGGTAGGGGAAAATGTAATTGCGTTTTTCTGGCAGGAAATTCTCAGTACGGAGTATAGGTTTGTGTCCGCTAGATGGCAATAGGCTCGTTGCACGCCCTTATCAAATGGGCCTTATTGACATAGGCGAAATATGGGATGCAATAGTATATCTCTGCCTACCTCTAAAGGAAATACAGGCGTTATGCTTTGTACATTTTTTATCAATTGGATCTTGCATTCCGCATAGAAAGCGAGGTGCACCGCTGGACATGGGCGTTCTAATGAATTATTAGTAGGTATAGATTATAGATTGATTTATCTACCAAATATCAAATTAATTATTATCACCATCTTCAACATGGTAAGTACCTACCTCTACGATTTCTTTACTTCGGGGTAGCCGGTGGATGTCCTGGGGGCCTAGACAAGATGCGAACGATATTACATTATATTCAATAACATTAGGAGAAAAGTCTCAATATGTATGGGGATGATATATCTAAGAGGTCTGGAGTGGACTTATGTCATTCCTATATATTTTGGAACTGTTCTATCCTAGACCTAAAAGTATCTCTATGACCCGGCAAGCAGTGCCGGATTAAGCAAGCGCGGGGCCCGTGGCAAATTCTATCGAGGGGCCCTTGATCTGCTGTGGGCTCATAAGTATAAAGTGACTTTTTGTAGAACTAGTACGTTTACCGTATGAAGTCGGAAAACATGTGTAACGTTTCACGTTTTTGTGACATAAAGTAAATTTAATATACCACGTCTTAATAAGTTTCACTAAAAAAAATACGCTTAGGTGGAGGTGGGCGGATTTGGATACGCGGAGCCCCCTTTGGCGCGGGGTCCGTAGTAATTTCTACTCTTGCTAGGTACGTGGTTAATTCGGCACTGCTGATAAGTGATGAAAAGTAGACACAATAGAAACAGTGGCTACGGACTACTTTCTTATGTAAATACTAAGGTAATAAAAACATAGCATCACGCCTGTATACCCGAAGAGTTGGACAGAGGTGTACTATTGTACGCCCACATTTCGCCAATGCTGTCATTAAGTCCCATGAAATAGTTGGCGTGCCTATGGCCATCAACCGAGCACAGTTCCAATCCGTGATGCTACTTACTGAAAATTTCTGTACAGAAAAACCCAATAAGACTTTGCTCGACCCAGGAACCTTGCGACCACTAAACCAATGAGACAGTAAGTAAGGTTATGTACATTTTGTTCCACGTATCGACTGTGGTACCAACTCCATGGGTGGCATGCGCATAGCAGACAATGTGTAGGTAATAATTAGGGATGTTACGGAGCTTCGACTCCGAATCCGATATGTCGGAACCTCCGATTAAAATTACACCTCCGAATCCGGTTCCGGTTCCGATATATCAAAACGGAGGTATATATCGGAGTTACAAGTTATGACTTTCTATCGCTGCAGCGCTACCGAGCGCTTTCTACGTGACACTGACAACTGACGGAGTATATTGTTCTTTGCAAGTTTGCAACTGATGAACGAAGAGTGAACGAGTTGCGACAAGTTTCTTCTTTTTTATTTATTTATATTTTACATTCGTAGATTTGCTCCGACTCCGACTCCGATTCACCTCCGACTCCGCGGAGGTCACTACGAGAACCTCCGACTCCGATTCCGCCTCCGATAAATCCACCTCCGTAACATCCCTAGTAATAATACAGTACTACGGTACATTATCCTTTTGCACACAGAATTGTAATTAGCAAATCATACAAAAATTAGACACAAAGGACATTATTTATGAGAATACCAAAAATGGCGTGACGCTCACAAAGCCTTTTGTGTTAAAGGCGGTGGAATCATCACTCATTCGAATCCAAGACTTTGAGTAAGTAACAATTCATTCTAGATTTTTGTTGACTGCAGGAAAGGAAACCAACAAGGTTAGGTATATCATATTATACAATGACGCAGGTAATTTATACCTACTTAACTAATTAATGTATATTAATTATGTACTTATGTATGAGAATGACGGATTTTTATTTTTATCTCTACATTTAGATGTTGATACTGCTAGCGTCAGTTAGGTACCTACCAAGGGCGGATCCAGCTTTCAAGTCAGGGGGGGTCACATGTTTGAACGCTAGTCGGGACAGGCTCCTATTTGATTACAATAATAAATACTGTACGATCAATGCGATTAGAAAAATTATCAGTGGTCGAACTACAACCAGCCCAGGGGGTCATGACCCCAATGACCCCCCTGGATCCGCCCTTGGTACCTACAGTGGATAAAATAAGATGTTTATATAAGCAAGTAATTTGTTTAAATCTTCGGGGCTCGTAGCTACTTAGCTACCACATAGATTGGTCGATCTGTGAGGTTAAGCAGCGCTAGACGCGGTTAGTACTTAAACAAATGACTATTTTTCACAGATCGAGACCTAGCCAGGCCAGCGTGGCATTTTTTGAAGATGTCCATGTCTCTCAATGGATTATAATATTATTATTTCCTTTATTTAATTGAAAAAAAGAGCATTTATAAATATAAAAAAGAGACCACCAATCGGGAACAGGGTCCAAGCTACCGGTGGTTAGAGCTCCAGGGAGAGGAACCTCCTCAAAATACGAGCCGGGTCGTGTAGTAAGTACTGTCTTCTGTATCAAGCCGTTGATTTAGCCCCTCAACGAGAGCCTCTTAAGGTGTTGGTTGTGGCTGCTGGCTATAATGACGTAAGACTGCCGAGTCCACATCCCACATGTCGACAACCTCATTTACCAAGTCAAGATATTTTTTTGGTCCTTCTCAGCTTTCAGGAGATTCTCGTTTCTCGATTCATTTTTTTTTTAGGAATTTTTCATCTTGGAACTCGAGTTGCAAATAAAAATGATTATTTGTTTCACTGTGGTTGTGTTAGGTAGGTTGCCATAGACAAAAACGTGTATAAAGTTATTGCATTGGAGTGATTCTATAAAAACCTCTATTTCAACTAATCTTAAAGTAGTAATTCGTCTAATTAAATAAAATAATGTAAACCACATTAATAAGGATACTTTATTTCATTAAATTAGAAATCATAAGATAATGTCGGTGGAAATATTGAAATTTTTGGCAAGTTAATATTTTAATCAATACAATAAAATAAATAATACATCTACGTTTTGTTTTAATTGATAAAAATACAAAAGCGTTAATCCTCATCCAACATCAGAACAAATCACAGTTTATTGATTAAAACTTACAATTACAATATATAAATGACATTTAAAATTATGTATAAATAAATTTATGAAGACTATACCACTAAACAAATTGTACCTAAACGAATTAAAAGTACTATGTGTGGCACCTAGATTTTATTTTTTATAATAATAATAAAATCCACACTAGTATGTAATAACGACATATTTTTTAAACACATTTTAAATTTGAAATAAAACTAAAATTATTCAGCAATTATATTATCGCCTCGGCGTCATTATGTTTTATTACATATTTTAATGTTATATAATGAATGGTAAGTCAATTTGTGTAATTAACACAAATTATTTAAAATAAATAGACAATAATCTTATGTCATAAAACTATAAACATACAATTAATGTGAACTAATAAGTATAACTGTATACATTATAAATTAACATTAATTTACTGCCGCAAAATCTAACACCCATAACACTAATCGCTCTTTGGTTTCTGTTATCCTGGTACTTCACTTGCCAAGAATAATTTTGCGGGAAGCGCCGAAGCTCTGGCCCGACTGGCTTGCCAGTTTGTTGGTGCCAGCCTGAAGGCCGATGACAGATTGGCCTGCACGGAGAACATCTTCGCTGAATTCACGGCGGTTTTCTTCAGCGGGCCTGGGGCCAAGGAAGGGGCCGCGCCATTCTGGGTGCTTGTACGCCTGCAAAACATGAAAGAAGGAGCACGAGTGCTTTATTTTTCAAAATAAGAAAGAAATTGTTTTTGTTGCAGATAATATTAATCATAATAAATACATAGACTGACCAAGATATGAAGTCTAAGTATATAACATATATAATATAGATATGAAGCGATAATTATCAGGCAAAACACATCTAAGGGTAAATTAATTACTTTGAGTGTTTCTTAACCTTCAGTGGCAGGTAGCCTTCGTTGTTGTGCCAAATACATCATAATCAAAATAACGCCATATGGCATACGTACCGTCCTGCCAAGGGCAAAGATGGTTTGTGTGACGAGGGCGATGTTCTTCTGGTCCCAAAGATCTGTTGTCTGGAAGAGGTCCACATCAGGAACGCCATACTTCACACACGCCCGTTGGAATCTGTGGAAAATAAACGTTCATGTCAAAAAATTATAGCAATATCAAACAAAATATATTTTTCGTTTGTTTCTATTAAGAACTCTTTATAATCTATCATTAGTCGTAGTAGTTTTATATAATTGATTTAGGTACTACGAGTATACACCCACGTTTCATCGTTTCGTTCCATGGGGTAAGAATTGTGCCTGGCAGGCTAGGGCTAGACTATTGGCACCTATATAGACATAATTCCACTCTCCAGCCTGATTCCTGTATCGTGGGTGGCTTTATAAACACAATGATCTGTAGGTCATACAAATATTTCTGCCGTCGAATCGACCGGCAAAACGAAGTGCGGTGGTCGATCGCTCAACCACTGCGCCAACCGTAACGTCATCATGATTTATTTTGGAAAAATCTTGTAGTATATATTTGTTCGTGTAGGTACGATATACTAAAAATAAGGGAACGGAAGAATTTGAAGGTTGATTGAAAGTAGAACTCATTCAAGCCATATTTTTTCCTTGTCGTTGTCAACCTTCACGACTGATTTTTGTATTGTAACAGGAAACCAGCAAATAAAACTAAAAATCTAGAAATAATCGAATCCTGTTTTATTGCGGACATAGTGAACTGCTTGTTGTTAAAATAACTGATATTAAATAATCACAATAAGCCCGGTCGATCTTCGACTCAATCAATCTTGTTTATGGGTTTATTTACAATTTCACGCTCCTGTTTTAGTAACAGTGTCAGCTTTTGTGTACAGAATTTATTGAAGGCGATAATAAACTAGTGTGTAGCACTGAATACCTCTTTCTTTTAAATCGGTGACCGCAAAACATGCAATCTTGGAATAATTTACGAAAACACCAAGAAGAAGCATGAAACATTAGAAAGTTGGCTGTACATTGAGATCACTTTGTGAAAAAAATATTCATAATACGCAATCTTATGCTGCAGTTAAATAAAGAACAACACTAAGTAATCAGAGTAAAGTAATACCTACGTATAAAATAAACCTATGTGAGTCACTTGTTTTTAACTTGAATTAAGTTTTATCCGCCTGCGAAACGTTATATTTATTAACATAATTATTTCGGCAGGGAATTCCGTGATTACTTCATAGTCCAGAACATTATGTTCTGCCATATGTTGCTTCATGCTGGCCTGGTTCAGGTTGGTGGACTACGCACAGCATCCGTAAATTTTATAAGAGCACAGGCTCAGGTGTTTAGGTTCTCCCAAAAAGTTTTCTTTAAAATGTCGATACGCAATGGATTTTGAAAAGTATAAGGTACCTACCCCAACTCACTATCGAACTCAGACCCTCCTACATGGAAAGCAATTGTTCAACTACTAGGCTATTATTGCTCTTGCCTCGTGGTAACTTACTGGTTAATGTTGTCCATGTATTTGTAGTCCCCGCCGGAGACGTTGACCTTGGTGATGATACCGGGCTGCAGGCGGTTCATCAGTTTGCACAGAATGATGCCATCTCGCAGCGCTTGCTCATACGGCATGTTGGGAAACCTCTCGCCGATCACTGCTTCGATCCATTGCTGGGCTTCCTGCTCCTTCTCGGGTTCACGCTTGCCCGCGCACTGGAAATGAAGATAATATGGAGTCAGTTTTACTTCTTTTCAATTTACTTCTTGTTTATGTTAGAGGATGATTCGACCTTTATAGTTGCAGAGCATAAACATTTCCAACCTATATAAATTACGGATACGTCGCCAATCTCATCAATCTCTCTCTCTGGGTGTTTGTGCATGTGAATATCTGCATTCGTATACGGACCCACTATAAAGGAATTGTTAATAGTGTGGGGACACG
Organism: Shargacucullia verbasci; assembly: GCA_947562105.1. NCBI lineage: Eukaryota > Metazoa > Arthropoda > Insecta > Lepidoptera > Noctuidae > Shargacucullia > Shargacucullia verbasci. The sequence goes on from OX387287.1 coordinate 10,481,258, forward strand.
CTTAAAAAATCTCATGTTTCCTTTATGTTTAGATAATATGACTGGATATTCCTAAGAATCTAAATAACACTTTAACGGAAAAATAACTAGGTAGGTACGCTTATAAATAGTAGTTAAACGTAATTTGGGGAGTAGTTGTGCTCTTAACGAGGAACTCTAGTGTCACTTTATTACAATAAATCACTAATAGAAAATTGTGATGGCTTATATTTACGTTCTCCCAAAAGTGCGAACTACCGCTCATGAATGACTTAAAGAGTTCGGTATAAAAAAAAGAAAAGTCCTTGAGTATAGCTAAATCGAACAGCAAAGCCAAATAGATAGACAATGATTGAAAATTGAGAACACAATACCATTCATCAATAGTCTTTTAGGATTGACTTTTATCTTGCCTTTTCTGTCCATCGAATCTTTTGAAGATCTTTTCTTTACTTTTTATTTATTTGCCCCACACTAGGATTTCGCCTGTATCGTGGGTACAGTTAACAAACATGACGTGTACGTCACATACACACACAGCCAGACCCGAAACAACTATCTGTAGATCATACAAATATTTGTTTCGTGCGGGAATCGAATCCGCGACATGAAGCGCAGAAAGCTAATCGCTTAGCTACTGCGCCAACTGTGTCGTCAATCTAAAATTTAACATTGCATGTGGGAACATTCTGTTTAAATATGCAGATAGATTCAAACCATTTAACTATAGAAGAGAGAATAGAATCCCTTAATAATATTCTCTATTAGTACCTAAAGAAAAAGACTTTCCCATTTTATTTATACTTTCATCAATAAATCATTCAATTTAATCTTAAGAACATACTAAATGTTCAATACCTATCATTAATTGCGTTTTTCACGATAAGTATGATGATTCATGTGACAAAATTGAAGATTTTATTACTCATTGACTTTGCCATTGAAGTGCAGAAGACATACATAATTTATTGTACGGGCCATTATAACCAAGCGTTGGAACAAACAATCGGTAGTAACTGATAACACTGCGTCCGATACGAACCTTGACTTTCCTGTTTTATATATTTACACATGCACCTAAAAACTTATTTATTCATTGCTGGTACTGTGAAGTGTGCGTTCATATAATATTTTGAATTTAAAGTGTTTCTAAATTAACAAAATGCTTCTTTCGATCGTCTTGTGTTCTGTGTTGTTATATTCCGCGGTGCAATCGCATCCTTTCGTAGTCCTTTTCTTATTTTTCTATATACCGAAACAATTTTCTTTGATATTATAAGGTGTACTATTTAGTTTAATTTCATAGTTTTAAAGCTCAAGTATATAAGTTAATTAAATTTAAAAAATATTTAATAAGATGTGGACACGTTAAAACAAACAGATAATGCACAACGGATATTTTATAACAAGGTACGTAATTTTTTTATACGTCATCGTGGGGAAAAATAGTAAAAGTCTTCGTTTTTTGAAGTTCGTTAAAAATGATTGTCATTTATTTAGTAAAAGATCCGAGGTATTAGCAAACTGGGCGGGAACAATTTTGTTTGTTGCTTGGGTTTGAGTACCGTAGGACTTACCTCAGTCGGACCCTGGGTATCGGCTTGTTAGATCCCAACACACAGGACCAATAAAATCGTCTATGGTATGAAAGTGTACCTACGTTTTGAAGTTGTTTTTTTTTAAGGACGTTAATCATTTTATATACATTATTATAATAATATTTAAATGTATTTTATTTTCACGGTTCGGTTCGGAAACACAACAGTTCGGAAAGTTTTATTATAAATCATAATTATTGCTTCGAATAACTAAATTACTGAAGATTAAAATTACCTAAAGGTAGTAGGTATATTAAATAAATCATGTATATTTTATATTTGTTGTCAATTATGTCTATAGATGTGTGTAGAAATAATAACACTAAGTGACGATTATTCAAAAAATCACTTAGAACGTACATATTTAATTTAGAAACAATTCTCAGAGTTTTCCGCTCATGTTCATTGACCGTTAAGGATCACAAAGCAATGTTGAATCCACGTTGGAAGCAAACACGTTATTTTATTTCTATACTTAGGTATATGCTTTTGCTAAAATGGGCGTTATTTATGAATGAAATAAAGCAGGGGTTGCCAACTCGATTAGACTCAAGATCTACTGTTTACTGTGCGACACCGTGCGATTGACCCACACCACGTATTAAAAATTTATTTTTCTTTGCCTTGCCACGATCGACTGGATTACTGGCCGCGATCGACTGGTTGGCCACCCCTGAAATATAGTATAGTAGGGTCCTATATTGGAACACGTTTATTTTAGGTTGTACTATGGTTCAAATGATTCATATGGTTCTTTTTTGTCTTGTGCCAGTCTTTAGGCTAGGTAATAGTCAAGGGTTATTTGTTGCTAGAACCATCGTTGTGTAACTAATGTATTTTTATACAATGTGTTTACGACGCATTGACATACAAAGAATGGAATATTTGATGTATGCGACAAGGACTCATTTCCATAAATTAGGTGCTTATCAAAAACTGAATGTTTCTAATAAATCAAATAGAATAATTTAGTAGTTGCCTAGTATACAATAAACATTATTTTCATATTCAAACACTAAGCACTGCTACTTATTATAAATAAATGAACAATTTATTCAATTCAATGATAAATCAGATAATAATAAATAGCTGTCTTATATATCATTGAAAATGATACTTAATTATCAAAAAAAAAAAAAATCGCACGTCAAATCTACGACGACGCGGTTGGCGCTGTGGCTAAGCGATTAGATTTCTGCGCTTCGTGTCGCGGGTTCGATTCTCGTACGAAATAAATATTTGTATGGTTGCAGATACATAGTTGTTTTGGGTCTGGGTGTGTGTCCATGTGACATGTATGTTTGTAAACTGTACCCACGATACAGGAGAAAAACTAGTGAGGGGCAACATAAAAAATAAATAGGAAAATGAATATCTGAATTTGAAAAAGGAATTACAATTCCTAAAAACCAATAATTTGCAATAAAAATGTTGACTTTGATAAGCAAATTTGAATTTTACGGTTACAAGTTAGGACCTACAATAAAATGCTAATTATTTCCCTACACAGCTTGTAGCATATTTCAGGACTCAGTATTGTCCCAAATAACGTGTCCGGTATCACAATAGCGTCATAAGTACCTACAGCGATGTTCCGCATACAATGGCTCTATTAGCCAAAACAAAATTCAGGTACATAGATACCTATACGAATCCTTTTGTATAGGTACAGCCGAACAAATACCAGTCAATATGGAGGGTCACCAGATAGGTACCCATAGATGAAGTTTGTTCTTTAAACAGATAATCGATTATTAAGGGTATTACGTACCTACTTTACTGTTGTTTATCTATGTCTAATGTATGTAATATTTAGAGACCCCTTGTTCTTATTAGAGATGCAACGAATATATCCCAACATTATCCGGTATCCGGCCACTTTTAAATCGCCCCTATACGGTATACTGGATACCTACATTTTATACAATCGCGTACATTTGCAATTCAAACACGTATTCATATCAGATAGTACGATAAATTTTTCTGGAAAAAAAAAAATCACTGCAAGATCACGAAACGTAACAGCTCATAATTTCTGTTGTGAATCGAAGACATAAGAATTAGAGATGCAAGGGAATACATCCCTATCCCATCCCATTCTTATGTGTTCGCCTGTATATTGGGAGTAAAATTTGTTAAAGGTGGAAATTATACATACTTCAACTGATTATGATAATCTCTAGGAGTATTTTCAGACATGTTATCGTAAACTATTCGCGATCACCTTTCATTAGGGACATCAGGAAAAAAGTACCTACTTAAGAGATATTATATAAGTACGTTATACCGTCTTCGTAGCCATCGACGTAACTGATTGTGAAACACCCGTAGCAGTTAAACAGCGCCATCTGTCACGTATAACTTAAACTATGTATACTTGAATTTGAGCATGGAATTAATCGAGTATAGCTTAGAACTATGTCTAGTGAACTTCACTAGTGCCTAGATATAGACACACGGTGGCACTATAGTCGCGTTTAGTTAATTCTTTTACAATGCAAAAGCTATATCTATGAAGCTTTAGGTACCTATTATTGTATCTGGCAGCCCAAATTATATTTTGGGTTCATCGATCTGGGTAATCTTCTGTTGTGTCTTGAGCACAAGCTATCATATGGTGATCCGTCATAGAGGAAACATTATTCAGTTAGCAATACAAATGTACTCTGTGGTTAGCAATACGGTAGTTGACTACTAGTCATCTGAGTTACTTTTTATGAACTGTCAAAAACGACATTTAGTTCTAAAAATGTTTGGAATAGCAAACGGTGACGTCATAGTATTTCGTTGCCATTGACGTACTTAATATGCGATTTTAATAAATAAAAAATCGTAAACGCCAAAGATAAGCAGGAGATTAAGTTTTACTGAGTTTTTAGAAGGAAAACTATTTACCAAACATTATTTCAGAATTTAGTTTTGATGCAGTCAACTAGCCTATTGTGATATCGACGCGATGCTGATTGGGCAGGGTGGCCAAGAATTTTTGTCAGGTTATTTTCTTGTTATCTAGAGGCTACGAGACCTTGCTTAGGTGGAAACTGTTCTGAAGCGTGTACACGAGACAAAATAAAACATAAGTCAATATTTTTCAGTGACTCTCGATACAAACGAACATTACTTATCGCTTTGTTCTTCAAGAATGGTTGTCACTTTAGTATACAGTAGATACATATATATCTACTCGTAGTTATTGAATAAATAATATGAACATTAGCCTTAACATAAAAATGCAAATTAATGGACTGGTGACTTTCTACAATTAAACAAAAACAAATCAAATCGTATAATTTGTTAACAGTTGATTTTCGGACTGTACGTACACACGGAAATGTCTATAAAAATATAAAGAATACGGTAATGCAAATTAAAAATATATATCTACATCAAAAATAAAGGAAATAATAAAAAACATGCCATGAAGTATTTAATGAAGTACTTAAGTAATAACTGCCTCATTAGTTTAGTGGTCGCAAGTACGACTGCTGGGGGTGAGGTCTTGGGTTTGATTCCCGAGTCGGGCAAAGTGATATTAATTTTTTTGTATGGAAATTCTAAGTAGCAGCAACAAGACTTAAACTGAGCCTGGTAGATGGCAATAGGCTCGCCCCCTATTACTCAATAACGGCATCAGCGAAATGTGGGTGTACATAGTACACCTCTGCCTAACCCATCGGGGAATACAGGCGTGATGCTATGTTATGTAATAATACCTGTAATACTATTTGCTTATGTCACACTACTTGCTACTAAGTACTATACACGAGCTCGTTAAGGCCATTGGGTGCAATTAGAGTTTAATTACATTTTCCTGGTTTACCTCCAATTAAATCCATTTGAGGTGACCTACACTTTATATATCCGTTGCATATGTTTTCTCAAGTTAAATAATGCATCTAGAATCACGATGTTTTAAAAGGGCCAGATACAAAAGGTTTAGAGGCCCGGGGGCAGAAAAAGTGAGGACCCAAAAAAATAAGATTTTACATTCAATCAACATTATTATGTAGGTATCGTGGAGGCCCCTCAGTTGTGAATGCCCTTTTGCCCTACCTTAAATCCGGCTCTGCCTGCAAAGTCGTATTTAAAATAGAAATATTTGACCTGAATTGGATATATTTTTACATCTTATTTGCCATATGTCAATGCCAAAGTTGAATTATAATTAATACTTATGAATATTGATTGTACGAAAAATAGTGATTTGGTTTGATTATCATTGGAATAAATGAGACTTGAATTGTTTATAATAATTGTAATTTGCTTTATAGGTCAACGAAGTCGAACAGATAAATACGATATCGTAAGAAAGGTTAATCGTAAGATGCTCTTTTTTTGTCATATGCATCTGACACCTTAATGATGCTTTGAATTTATTCATTAAGATATTTTTTGTGTATGTTTACGAAGATGATGGCGCTCTGACATCAGCATCGTTTTATCTTAATAGAAACATAAATTATAATGTTAACTATCTTTGAAGATTTTTTTTATATCAAGATCTATAAACGCACAAGGAATAAAGCGATTGTATGTAGAAGAGTAAAAATGATTTCGTTTGCTCCGACTGAAAAAAATTATCTGTATTCTTTTTTTGAAAGTAGTATATAATAAAAATTAACCTTTCTCCCACAATTGAAGTAGTATTGTTTTGTGGACATCACTACATATTATAAAACAAAGTCCCCTGCCGGGTCTGTCTGTCTGTTCTGTTCGCGATAAACTCAAAAACAACTGAACCGATTTTAATGCGGTATTACCAATAACAGTGTGATTCATGTCCTCATGGTTCAGGTGTATAATGGTGCGCACCGCTTAAATGCTCGACGCAACAGGTTGATACGGTACTACGACAGAAATAAAGTAGGTGTACATGCTCTGCTACCCGTGCGAAGCCGGGACGGGTCTCTAGTATTCAATAAAATGGGAATATGATATCTTTTGATAGTCCAGGGGTTTCCCATCGCGTCTCCGGACATGCTTCGCCTTTATTTGGCTCGAAGCCAACTCTGATAACTAATTATAGAAAAGGTACATTTAATATCTTTCAGTTCCGACGTAGGTATTAATGTCTAAACTGTATACATAAAGTTTGTTAAGAGTCTCATCTGTGTGTTATTGGTACGGTAAATCATTTATACTTGGCCACGGAAGAAAGTGACACTGAGTTAGGAGGATCATTTGTGGTGTTACTTTGAGAGCTCTACCCTTTTTTACAATTTTAATTTAATTTTTTTTGGGAAATTCTTATTAGTCATTATCCCGGAGTTTCATTTTGTGTCCGCTGAATGGCAATAGGTTCACTAAATAACTCGAATCTTTACCTAACCTTTCGCAGAATACAGGCTATAATGACTTTTAAACAAGTGGTAGGGCACACCGCTGACGTTCCGCCTAACAGAGTATTATGAAGGAAATTGTGTGGCTAGAGTTTGTCAGTCGGATAGATTGACAGCATCCGACAATCGGCATATAGGCTACTTCCACACAAATTGACAGAATTTGGAAAATAACATGTGGAGGTTGATTGATTCAAAGGGTTCTTCTAATAGTTTGTGGTTTTGTACTGAAAATAAAATAATCTATTTTTTTTTCAATTTACTTAGCAACGAGGTATTTATTATATTGTTTATGTTTCTACTCGTCAATAAACAGAGTTACGACCTCTAATAAAGCTTGATTAAGAAGCATTATGTGCATATAATGGGCTTTACAGCCGTAACTACATATTGTATGTATGTTCATAGTATATAATTTTATATATATAATTCCGGTGTCCGTGTTTCGTAATTCTGAATGGTTCTTAGCTATAGTTGGCCCGATAGGTGGCGTTGTTGAATCGAATTCCAGATTTTTTATTTTTATTTATTGACCATACTTTTGTTTTGGGATGCCGAATAAAAAAACATATAGTTCCAAATCTTTTGCCTTCCAGCACCTCTGAATATATATATATATATGTAAGTCACGCGGACGAAATCACGGGCAAGTAAGCTAGTTTGATATAAACTAGATGTTAAAAGAGCTCGCCATGACCGAAATCTGTCAGAAGGTACCAAATCAGTCAATATTATAACTTTATTCATAAAACTACATTTATAATCACTGACGGGCGACGTAGAGTTACGAAGTGCCAAACATTACAAACATTATTTGAAACGCAGCGGTGACTTCAAATTTAATTAAAATGTATAGTACCTAGGTGCCAACACTGGTACTACAACATACAACACACTGCTAATTATTATCTTAAATCAAATGAGCATCAAAATTTCAACAGGAATTCGCTTGTTGTATAAGCCTTTTGATCTTTGATATTCTTGATTTCACTCATTACACTAGCAACCAAATGTTTAATCTAGTGTAAGATCTATCATAATTACAAACCCATATTTTGTTTTATTGTATTTGAATATACATCAAAGTTAGACACAGGATCTTCTCATACATCTTGACGTTAAAACGATGACGTAAGTCAAAAACTAAAATTAAATGTATGTATATCGTCAGTCGTTGGAAAGTGATCTAATTTTACGTGTGGTATTAAACGCATACTATACATAACATTATGTTTCGCACAGCTGTTTTGACGCTAAGCTCTTTATTTATACTATCGTGGCGCCGCACGGCACTACTCGTCAATTTTAATCTAAACATCGGAAAGAATGTTAGCTATTCGACAATTTGATATGATAAAGAAGATTCACATTTATCTTCTTAATTCGGATCAGGGAAATCAAAATAACATTTAGTTTTAGCATTTTTTTTTACTTGTAATAAATTGGCATGGCTCATTGATACAATTGTATTTCTCAATGAGCCGTACAGTTCTTATACGAAAATCGTAATTGAATAGTCACGTAGAAGTGCCGATAATGGGCCTCTGCATAAAGCGATTGTGGCAATGACTGATCATGAGAACGTTGCCATATTCAGCACGCTTGGCAAACTGTTTGAAGGGAGTTTAATCATTAGGGCGTATATGGCACAAATCATTATTCTGCACAAAATTGAGAAAATTCGTATTGTGTGCTGTTCATGAGAAATCATTTGACGAGTTGAGCCCTAGAGCTCGTGCTGCCTTATTTTGTCGAAGCTCTCGTCAACGAAGCTTATTAGGAATAAAAGTAGGAGCTTGGCTGACCGTCCGTAAGTAAGTAAAAGTTTGGATGAAGCAGAAGGCAAAGAATTGTCATAGAAAGTCTGCAAATTAGTGTAATCGTATATTTTTGATACAAGCGAAAATGTGGAGCATTGTAGGGTGCAACGGAGCTATAATTAAATGTCATTCGTTTTGGTTTCGTATATAGAATACCACATTGTATTTCTTAAATAGATTCTTCTAAGAAACTTGCTGTTTGTCACACGAAAATATTTTCCTTGTTTACAGGGAAACAACTACTTAAAATATATTTTTATTAATACATGGAATTAAATAGATTTTGTATATACATTTTACTAACTACTTATACTAATGTATTAATTAACCTAATAAAAAACAAAAATGAAAATCTATCCTAATCGAATACTTAGGCATCAAAGTACTCCACACCCCTGTCAATTGGGCAGCGTACCCAGAAGACTGGCAGCATTACCACGTTGAATGGCAATGCTTATTCTTTGACCAAAAACCAGGCCAGCCCACTGGTCATGTGTACTGTAAAAAAGAGACGTGAGCTGAGCTAGGAAGATGGGAATGGGCAAGGGTGTCGACACAGGATGCATCCCACACCAGAGAACTTCCCAGATTCCAAGGCAATAACGACATACCGTCTGGTCTCTTAAAATATATTCAGATATTAATACAGATATTTAGATATCCATAAATATAAACAACATTTGGACATTGTGCATTAGTGTAATGTGCATAAATAATATTAAAACTTTTAGCAAGTACATTGCGAAAAATACTTTAAGTATTTTAAATAATTTATATTAGCATGAAATTAAAAGGCTGGAGGCGATAATAGCTCAAATTGAAAGTGACAATATTTAGTGTATACCAAGCCAAGGAAAAAGTGAACTAAACATTCTTGTACTTTGCAATAATATTCAATGTTTATTTAAACCACTCAAGTTTCAGAATGTTACAGAAAACAAATTAAAAATGTCTGTTTATTTTCTCGTGTCATCTGTTACGAAATATATTTTCGTTACAACATTATTAGCTGATATACTGAAAGTATATTATATGTGTTTCGCCAGTGCTATGTCAGGTTGTCCTAAAATTTAAAATTAACGAACCCTATCCAATAAATCATATAGCGTTCCCATTAGCAAAATGATATTTTGAATTATAATAATATCTCCGACCTGTTTATATTAAAATAATCTTTAGAATATTTAAAACCCTGATAACTAGAGCATAATCTGATAATATTATTTTATGTAAATCTGTTACATATACAAAACATAGTATTATATTAAAAAATATAACATTATAAATCATTAACATAATCTGTAAACAAACGAATGTATAATAAAAAAAGACAATCGCAAACCGCAAACAATACTAATTTATTTGAAAAAACCGTGGGAAGACCTTATGAATGAAAGGGTTTATAACGGCTTTTATTCACTGATTTTTTCTTCTAATGATGTAAATAACAGTGACGGCATATATTTACGTGTTACGTACGTAGTTCAAGAGTTAGTGAACGTTCCGCCCGCCCCCGCAGCGCTGCCGGCTTGGGCGGGCGGAGTGCACTGCCTACAGTCCACAAGACGAGTTCGAGGCGAAAGCTCGCGCAAGCAGTGTAACACTAAAAAGTTCTGTGACATACCGTAGTAACATGGCTGTACGTATCACTTGACAACACTACTATACTTTTACTGTACACTTCCTTATAAAGTTAAAAGTCTAGACATTTTCCATTTACATTTTTACCACTTTTACATAGATTATTTTTGTTAATTTTCCAACATATTTATGTTCTTTGTGACGTCAACTATTACTTCTATACTGACATTGGTTAACTAAATCAACACCCATATACCTACATATATATATTATGCTTCCACAGTAATTTGTCTGTCATCCAACTCATCTAACTCTCACCTGCCTGTCATAAAACACTCAACAGTTCCATAAATCATTACGATCTATATACTCATAGTAACACATAGTAGGCTTCCAGAAGTTTGTTCAACAAAAGTACATAATAATATATTACGCCGAGTGTTTAATGACGTCAATGCGTTAGAATACTTTGGATTAATGATTAGCGCACGCGCAGCTGCGTGCCGCTCATCATATCTCTAACCTCCTTTAGGTTACTCTAAAAGCTTTCCAGATGAAACCCATCACTGGGATAACAGAAACTTGTTTCGTAAACGAGCTATTTTCGGAGGTGATGCTGGAATTCACCCGGTCGCCATCAAACGACTTGGCACTGGAGCGAATGTTTTACGGCCAGCCTTCGAAACTTGCATGTTTCGATATTTTTTTCTTAGAATTTATGGGTTTTCTAAACATTACTAATTTTATGTGGCAAAGATTAGTCATTGCACATCGTAATCATGTTTAAGACCTGTTTACGAAATTCGATACACTTAATGTTCTAAAAGGGGTGTTCTTTTACAGCCCAGGAACAAGGAACAAGAACAGGAGGTGCTGAACTGGATCAGCGCCGTCCTCGGCGAACCCCTCCCCAGCGCCGCCTATGAAGACTACCTGAAAGACGGCATCGTTCTCTGCAAGCTCATCAATAAACTGGCTCCTGGATCAGTCAAAAAAATCCAGGAGAGAGGAACCAACTTCCAGCTTATGGAGAATATTCAAAGGTATCATCTTCAAAAATATACCCAACTTCATGACAAAAGTAAACAAAAAACAATTAGACGCTGTTGCCAAAATGTGACAGACATTTTTTAAAGTAACGTCTTCTTGGTAATAATAAATTATTCAGAGTATTCTAGTGAACACAATTATTTTTAATCTCATTTCAATGTTTTTCAGGTTCCAAGCTGCCATCAAGAAATATGGAGTGCCAGAAGAAGAAATCTTCCAAACTGCTGACCTGTTCGAGAGGCGCAACATTCCTCAAGTCACACTGTGCTTATACGCACTCGGAAGAATTGTAAGCAGAATCTTCAATATTTTACGTAAAACGTTGATCGAACTACTTTGGTTGTATTCAATTAACTTCTGTTTATTTTCTAGACTCAAAAGCACCCGGAATGGACCGGTCCTCAGTTAGGACCTAAGATGGCTGATAAGAACGAGCGTACCTTCACTGAAGAACAACTGCGCGCTCACGAGAGTGAACTGAACCTACAAATGGGCTTCAATAAGGGAGCTTCGCAATCCGGACACGGCGGTTTCGGAAACACCCGTCACATGTAAACCGAGCAACAACGGCTCACCGTCTCTTCCTAAACGCTTGCCAATGATGTGTGTGACCAATGCCGAATATTCGGAACAAAACAGTATTTCTATGTATGTCAAATGAAGGTCGAAATTATATGATTTGTATTTTCTTCTAAGTCAATGTCTGCGCTGCTTAACAATGTCAAAGATTGTGTGATAGTTTTAAATTATTACTTATTTTAGTAGGTACCTATTATAACTTCTAACAACGCTATTTTTGTTAAGTATTTTTTACCAATATTTAATTTGTAAATATTTAACTTTATCTAATAAATATCGTTTGTAAGTAATTTGTTTTGTTTTATTGTATTTTATATCTCACAAACTTATAGATAATAATAGAATCGAGATCGAGATCGAGAGTAGGTAAGCTCCATTCGGTGAACAAATTTACATAAGTACATATAATTATGTCTTTGTTAATTTAAATTAATTGTCAAAGAAATATTAAATCTCTTTTATTTGAGACTGTAGAATTAACAGATACTGTTGATGATGAGACTAAATAACCTTCGAATGAAGATAAAATGTTCCAGTTTAAACCGTTCCAAAAGATTCCAGTGTTAATTACGTGTGATTCATCATCATCAGCCAGAAGACGTCCACTGCTGAACGAAGGCCTATCTCAAGAGGGGGTTTGCCATAATCTCCACGCTTGGCAGGCGGCTTGGAGATCGCAGTGGCTCACCGATTAGTGAGAGGACGCTGCTGCCCGTCCTCCGGTGTCTGGCCGCAGTTTTAAGACGTACCCGGGTCAATACGTGTGATATAATTTGGTTATTCATTATGCTTTCGTTTATACTATGTAGGCACTGGCTGTTGCCCGCCTTTAATATTTTACGACAATCCTAATGTCAGGATGAAAATTATGATCCCATGTCCAATCCATCACAGGAACTGCACATGTGCCAAATTTCTTAGTTGACGGGTTGCAGAATTATTGGGTTACAAAATAAATAATCATGGTTTTGAGTTTTAAGTGTTTATGTAGGAAGAATAATACTTTGTTTCGTAAAATAGTTGAATAGTGTTTGTTGATAGGAAGCTATATTTTTTAGGAAGGATCGATTTATTTATCTTATATATCATATTTGCCTTGATCTTGTCGGTTTATCTAATGCAGCTCTCATCTTCCATTCCTTTTAAAATATCCTTATACCAAATGACTTCATGACATGATTATGTCTTTTTATGAGATGAATTAATTTGAAACAATGTATTTTGCCACAGATTTTACTTATAAGAATATTTTGAACACTGAAGATTAGAAAACTAATCTAAATAATGCAAGCATGCAATGCTGAGGGCTATAAATAAATAGATTTTATCCAAGCACTCGTAGATTAAAAAATAGTATTGTATACTTCTGAAAATATCTAAATTTATGTGTCGCGAATCAGACATTAGATACATCTCATTTATTCATCTCAATCTTGTTCTGTGAAGAATAATGCCAGATATATTTTATATTCTGAAAGATAATCATGTATCATTTTAGGATATTTAATCAAATCTAACTTTAAAACACATTAGCCAGTTGGATCTTTAACATTTTTTACCAGAAAATATTGATTGATACTTGAAGATTTTCTTATTTACTATTACATTTTTTCTTTTTTGTTTTTAGGACATGGACACAGATAAAGAAGTATAATTTGTGGACTGTGGTTATAAAGATAAACTATTGTAACGAAAAGCAAAGAAAGATAGAAGAAAACAAAACAATAAATTATGTGGTAATCAACAATCGACTATAGGATTGGTAATAAATGTATAATTTAGATATGCTTGAGATTAAATCTTAGGTGTTGATATGGATCATAATAAAAAATAAGTTGATAATAAAATCGTAGATCCACTCAGCCAATCGCATTTCACTCCTAAAATGGTGCATCACACTCTACAAAACTCGATATTTACAGCCAGTCTGTCAAGTACATATTCTCTAGCAATATTATGCTAATTATTTAATTTACTATTCCTTAATTATACCGCCTTTTCATTTCAGTCACTGTGTCGTTTTGGTTTGATTTAGACGCGCTGTTTCCAATAAAAATGAAATATTATTTTAACCCATAAGATCTGCTACCAACCAATATCACTCCTCGCAATATAATTTACGACACTACGCAGCGGTGTGCTATTTAGTTTAATATTATTTTAGCACAAAGACACAGAGAGGTCGTTCAACCTATTCATTCTTAAATCTACGTGTGTTTTTGTAGTGCTCATCTGCAAAATAGTTTGACTTGGAAATAACCGCTCCATACACATTTTATGTTTTGCGGCTTTGCAACATTGTAGCAACAATATTTGTAGGTTAAGTATGCTACAATTGTTATAGCCCAAAAAACATGGTATAATTTGTTTAGATATTGAGCAGAAAGATATTTGAAATTCCAATGCTCAAGAAACCAGAGCTGTTTTAATTGTCCCCCGTTAACTATCAAGGATTTACATGTACTAATGTTTCTTCTTTAATTTAAGAGCTTAGCTCTTGTCAGTGGAGCAATCGCCACTGTTCTCTATTTTCTGCATTCGTTTTGACCTCTTGATACTAATGTCCAAGGGACTAATTTTAAAAGACGGTATGGACTCTTTCAAAGGTCAATTTGTCAAAGTCCTGTCTGTGTAATCAGTTAATGGTAACTGAAAACATTTGAAAACAAACAGTTCTATGTAATTAATGCATTGAAGTGCTCGGAAGACGATCGCAACCAAAGAGTACCTACTTTATATCTAGTTTTACCTACTTTCTTGTATTCACTGCTAGCCTGGTGCTCGCTATAGCGACTGCGGACAAGCGTGCAAAGTTTACAGTAGCGTCTTTTTAGCGCAATACCCACGAAATCATACCGTGCTTTTTGTAAATAAATAGATCATAGAGCTATAGAATAAATAAATTATGACATCAGTTCCAGAAAGAGCATTTCCATCATCCAAGCGTGGGCAAGACATGGTTACTATGAAAATTATTTATCTTGATCAACGGCCAAGATCCGAGGACGATGTTGGATTCATCTTCACGACACCTTGACATTACGTATTATATTAGTAGACTAATTACTTGTAATTAAGAGACATAACGTGAAGGTCAAGGGACTACGTAAGTTAAATATACGCCAAAATTCTAGTTAAAGTCTGATAATTACAAAGTACAATGTGCGTAGTACGAGTAATTTGGCATTAGTTCAATTTTCTGCTGGTTTAGGTACCTTTATAAAAAGCATTACGTTTATACAAGAATATGGTTTTCACTCTAACTGCCAAATTCTCTTAACAACAGTGCCTCATTAGAATAAATATTTGTTGTGTCTATATTCAAAACATTGTTGCGTATCTCGTTACGGCTACCTACCATAGTTTCAACAACATTGTTTTGCATTTTATGGTAAGCTTTGGTTTTTATTAAGAAATCCAGAACAACTAATTCAAAATAATTTCAACATTGTTTCAATTTCTAGGCAATAGGTTTAGACAGAATCCCATTAGACGTTTGCTAATATGTCTAAAAATCTTAACACAAACTCACAATAATTATTTTGTCACAAACTGGTCAGAATTGCAAAAGACAACACGTGTTTATTAAGTAATATTGATTTCTTAATAAAATTATACCTGCTGATCGTGATCTAACAGACTGTAATCCTAAGACTACAGTCTGTTAAGATAACAGAGCGGGGTACGTCGTTATTTAATGTAAAGTAACTCTTAGTGCCATCCAAATCGTTTCATTAGATAGTAGGTAATCTTTTCGCCTTCTATTCTTGTCCATCCTAAGGTTGTCTGGTAGGGATCGCCGACTGCGATAAGACCGCCCTTTGTATATATATCTTTTAATACGTAAGTTGTATCCAAATTTTTATCGGTTTACAATAAAGAGTATTCTATTCTATTCTAGGTAAATGTTTTCTGATTTTTTTATCGAAGAATATTTGTGATGGAAAGTGTTTTATTTTATCAATTCTTTCCTTTCGCTAGTTTTAGGTTACCTTTTGTGATTTAGCTTTTATGTATGATATACGTTAGAATTTACTGCTTCTAAGTAATATTTAATTTTTTTCATCATTGCTGGTTTCAGATTGGCTGTCGTGGCACAACTAGCGAGAATTGGTGTGTGTTTTGGAAAGAGAAAACTGGTGATCCAGAACCGAATAATCTTTAAAATATTATAATACCGAATTTAGCTTTATCCCTTTCACGCAGGTAAAACAGATACAAATACAGCGATTACCATACCGCTTATGGTATGATCAGAACCATTATTTCACAACGACCTCCTCTAGGCGTCTAGTGCCCGTGTAACTGGTACGTGCTGTATAACCAGTGGTTGACTAAACTGCACCGATTGCATCTACGGGTCAAAGTCGTTCAGCGACCTCGAGGACAACCCGAGAATTATTATAAAACTCTTAAGAAATCCCACAGACAAAAATAAACCCAAAACCATGTGTAACTGTTGATATATCTAGATCGTGAGTTGAAGGTTTTTTACGATGTGTGAACGTAAATACTGTATCGTGATGACATTTTAGTTGGAGAATATCAAATAAAAATTGTTTATAAATGCCTTTCTCTTTTTTCTTTGTCGTGTCGTGGACTATCTCTATCTCCCACACATTATATTACGTAGTTACAGTTGACCTCTTTGTCCCTTTACATCATTCTGCAGCATACAACATAAGGTCAAACATCTATTTTGCTACCTAGCCAGTTTGAGTTTCCATGAGATTGTACAACTATTGTAAAATGAATGACAGTAGACTTTTACTGGTAGATTTTCTTTCGAGGAGTTATATGATAAAGGGATTACAGTGGTTGCTAGCGCGGCTATAGAGCGTAAAGTTCTGTATTCGATCCCTGAGTCGAAGGCAGTATTATTGGGCTTTTCTATTAGAAAATTCATTGTCTTGTCTGACGCATGATACTCATTACTTCTGTACTAAAGTTAATGGTTTATGTCATCTGTTTGCTATGATATAAGATTTACTGGATCATCGCAATGTTTATAAGAAACTACATACCTGGTTGCATCATTGGTGTTTTTTAGTTAAGCGCTCCCAGTGGTTTCCTTTGTTAACTCTTGCCATCAAGTATTGCCTAGTTTGCCTACGTGTGAAATATCTATAGTAAAGAAAACTATCTATATCTAATGTAGCATTGAAGTAGAATACATAACATCTATTGTAACTAAGGTCGATTTATATAAAATAAATAGGGTAGGTATCTTGCAATACATCTGGGCACCGTATATTATAATATTCTAAACACCATAATATTCATATTTCAAGGTGATCTACCAATATTATCACGAGTTTAACACATTTGCGATTTAAATAATGAGGCGATTATTAAGCAATAACATAGGGTTGTGCAAACGTAAAGAGCAAATTAAAGCAAGTCATAGGCATGAATACAATTACAAGAGGGTTTGTCTGTATATGTTGTAAGGTTGTGTAAAGAACTTGTAGCTACGATCGACAATGACAAAATCTGACACGCAATCTCTTCTGAATCTACTCGTATACTAACTGTAACTACACGTTAACTTTTTGGTAGTCTAACTGCGTGTGCTGACTCTATGGTATTTAATATTTTCTATGTTACAATGATGTGTATTGCCGATATTAATAGTAAGAATTAAAAACTAAAAATACATTTTAAATAATCTTCTTAGTTTCATTCAAACCAATACGATCTCCAAATACTTTAGTATTCTTTTTTTTTTTCAAATTGATTTTACGAACGAAATAAGCGCACGCTGTATTTGAACCACTGTTAAACGAGTGTGTGTATTCTAACGAAAAATGGTGCGTTCAGCCCACTGGTGAATCAAAAATAGATGATCCAATTTTTCAATGCAATCTTTCTAATTTATTTTCAACGTCGAGTTGAGAACAGCATCTTATATAATTTGAACAAACACTACATAGGAAAATAACCACTAATAAATGACGTAATAGAAAGAAAGCAATATAATAATTTCATTGCAATAAAATTTAATTTAAAAACACAAAACTCAGGATAATTAGCCAATATTATAACAATAAGTCTACGTAAATGATTACCAAACGTTAGCCGTGTCGAAGAAGAAGGAATCGATGTTACGGAACGAATGTAACACTTACTACACGTAAGGTCTTAATTGCTATTCAACTAGTCTATTTAACTTGCACTAATTGTGTGCATTTCTTTGAGGAAATTGTCTTGATTTTCTTGATTACTACGGTACTTGCAATAGGCTCTCTAAACGTCTAATCATTATTTTTTGTATCTGTTTTCTCTATTATATTTCATCAAATATCTGTGATAATAGATTCAATGTCTGCATTTTCTTGCACTTTTTTGTTGGGAGGACCAATTAAGTTATTTTTGTTAATTATCTCCTGTATTTTGTTTTATTCATTTTCACGTTACTTCACTCTTCTCATGTCTATCTTACATAATATCTAGCTCTGAATTTAAAAACATTGCCGCCTGTCTATTAAATTGATATGCGTTATTAGCAATATTAACTTAAGCAACGATAAGTTTAAGCTTTATTTACATAGTTAACAATTGCGTAGAGCCCCCCTCCTCGTGGCTCTCTTGAGACATGTGGAGACCCGCAGAGCGGGGCCTTAGTATCGCACCACCTCCTCGAGCTGCCTGCTCGGGGCGATCCTGACTAACTTCTACAACCTCAAAAGATGACGAACCGAAACATGCAGTTTAAATTATTTATAGTGACATTAGTGCTCCATTGTACTACCGGAGAATATTATAAAACGAAACGTAAGTGTTTTTGTATATTGATACACTTTTATATTGTGCTAATTTTTATCCCGACCTACTTAGAGTAGAGTGTTTTGTTTCTGTGATTATCTGACCATACAAAGTTAGTCCCGATGTGCCGGTTCTCTCCATTTCATAATGTTGTTGCATTGCATAAATCGAATATGTCCGTTATATCATCAACCGTTGCGGCATTTTCTAAGGTATCGAGTGGAATGCTCGAGCCGCGGTGACAATATCCATTCACATTGTTTTTATTTGTAGTTTTAATTAATACCATTTGTGTAACACCACTTTTCCGGTGTATTGATTGCAGTTCTTTTGAAACGTACTTGTCCTTATTTTATTTGTGACGCAAGTAAAAGTAGTTGAATTTTGTTTACAAAATGTTTGAGCAAGAAAGATTTATTTCCACATAACATTAAATTATTGTTATTATAGTGAGCCGTTAACATGTTTGCATCTATCTTGTTGTATACAAGTTGCGTTTCACTATGCAAAGATTGTCGGTTGCGATCAAATCTGTACCAAACATAATTCAATACATACGCAAAACTTTGAAATGTGCTTTGTGGTATTTAATAATATACTTTTGTGTGTAACATAGTATTTATTTAAACTCCAAAGCCACAGAGACTGTTATTTTTCCAGAATAAAACAAAAAAATCAAGAGGTCTTTAACGATTTTAATCGTACCGTATCGAATCCAGATGTGGCTTGTAGTTTTAAAGTGCACTTTGTATTTGTTTTGTTTTATTAATTAATATTCATTAGAGTTCAATTGCTATTGACCTTGTTATAGCTCCATCATAATGTTTTTCTTTTTATGCAAAGCCGTGAGTTTGCCACCCGACACCGTTATCACAGAATCTTGACAGATGACACGGTAAAAGTTCGTTTGAGCGCTCGACTCAGCAGATTGAACTAGATTTGAATTCATGTCAGTGTCAAGGCCGGTTGAAAGTAATAGTTGTTTAGATGTCCTCAATGCGCTTGCACTTTAAGATAATTTCGACATTACACAATATAGGTACTATGATGTGTTTATTATATATATTAATGTTTTATTTCTGATATTTCCAGCCGATTTCGTGAAGACATGTTTGAAAAGCGATCCAGAATTCGACGATTGCTCGCGGCAAGCCGTTCAGCAACTGTTCAATGCTCTTGGTCCAGGTAAATATCTAGCCTTTATTATCATTTATGATGCCGATATATTCCAATTTTCGTCAAAGGAAAATATAAAGGAAAATACTTGAAGGCAAATTTTTGATTAAATAGTTTTTTTTTTTATTTTATTTTTTTGGAGTGACTTTTAACATCATAATTGTAATAGTGCAAAAGTGTTTTAAAGGCAACATTGCACTTCTTTCAGAACTAATGGATGAAAAGGGAGACAGTACCAACAAATGAAATACCCTCCGCATATCGGTGAAATGTAGAGCGGTGTATTTCAATAATCCATTACCATTTTGATAAGAGTCTTTTATCTTGTGCAACCATTAACCCACTGATTCGAAATCTAAAAATAACGAACCTGTCTTGCTCAATCAAAACATCATCTGTAAACACAGTCAAGTAGCCGAAGCTGGTACTGCAATATATTAGTGAAATTACCAAAACAGACGCAACACTTTTGATTGGTGTGAGTGGAACGTTGTTATTTAGGTACGAGTGGCTACCGGTGAGCCAGTCAACTTCGTAAGTAGCTGGCACGATTTCTGTGTGCCTGGTTTGTTGCACAACCGCTCACAGCTGTTCGTGTTTCGCGCTTTGCACGATAGTATGCCGCTTGCCGGCTTTGCGCTCCTAGTACTTTGTTCCCCCACGCGTTTGTTAACGTTAAATGTTTTGCTGCAAAATGCTAAAGATTTTCTTTTGTATCATATTAAATTTCATTAACCAGCCATAATACCTTATAATTTTTGGCTGTAGGTAATAATTTTTTGGTGGTTGAATATTTATCAAATCCCCAAACTTTCTGATTCGGCGTCAGAAATAAAGAGGTTACATTTAAGAGATAACTCTAGGGACACAAAAATATTAAATGTACCGATTTTCTTTGCTGCTTATTAATTTCCATAAAGCAATGAATTTTCTAGGTGTTGTTAAATAGCTAGTATAATAGTGGGTTGGTAGATCCACAAGCCACTGGGCTAGTCACATAGCCTCAATTACGAAACATTTGTACATAACTTGCGGAAAGCGAAAGCGCTATTTCTTCACCATGCTCATGTGACGCTTCGTGGTATCAAATATGGCTCGATACGGGGTATACTTTCGTTTATTATTATAAGCAAGATAATGCACAAAAACTTTGATACTAGAATTGTTAATTTTTACGTTAATTCGTTATCTATAGAGGCTAAAAACTAGCGACATCTATGTATTATTATACTAAAAATATATTTTTCTTGTTTAAAGGTATTCCAGAAATTGAAATGGAGCCTTTAGATCCCCTGAAAATTCCTAAGATAAGGATTTTGCAAGGTGACGGCCCCGTAAACGTCAATGCTGCTCTCGATGACGTCACTGTTACAGGTTTTGGAAAAACAGAAGTGCTGTCTAGTATGTAAGTACTAACCGCTCTGCGTTTATTTAACCCTGGTACCAAAGACGACTGTTTGATCGACTAAGTTGAGTCAAAGTCGAGTAGCAGCTATTCTCGAACGACTGTTCGATTGTACGATACTCGTAGACTCGAAGCACGTAGATGTATGTATATTTTCCTATTGAATACATTGTAGATTATTTTGACTTACCCTTGACCTTTTTTAACTTTAATGTGCATTAAAATATACCTAATACTAATCCCTGATTATTTTTCAGAGTGGACAGTAAAACATATGACTTTTACACAAAGGTTCGAGTACCAAAAATAAGGATAGAGGGTACATATGATCTGAAAGGGAAAATATTGTTGATACCTTTGGTGGGACGCGGTATATGTTGGTTTGAGCCAAGTATGTAAAAAAATATTGTTTATTACATATTAAAATGTCTCATGACTGCCTCATTGGTCTGGTGGTTGCAAGCTCGATTGCTTAGTGTGAAATCCCTGGTACTATTCCCGGGTCGGGCAAAGTGTTATATAGTCGCAAGCAGTCTGGAACTGGGCCCGGTTCATGACAATATAAGCTCGCCTCCTGTTATATGGGATTAATACAAGCATCGCAAAATGTGGGTGTATGATGGAATTACACCTCTGCCTATCCCTTCGGGGAATACAAGCGTGATCCTATGATGAGAACATATGACGATCAGATAATAATGTTTTATTTCATTCCAGCCAATATGACGATTGACATTATTAGCGATGTAAAATTGTACAACAAAGATGACTTTGTATTTTTCAATGTGACTGGAGCGCATGTAAAGTATTCTATTGGAGGATTAAAATTACGTATGAATAATTTATTTGATGGCATTGAGTCATTGGGTATGTATTAAATTTTTCGAAAAAAATGTCTTGTAATGCAGAATGTATTATTGCTTTGCTGTTGTATAAAAATAATTTAGCCTTTCATAACGAATAACGCCATCTATATTGAAATAGCGTCGTGCCACAGCGCCATCTGTTGTTGAGAGGATATATCGAGATAACTAATACTTATATTTTCTAGTAGGTGGAGCTGTTGTTCAACCGTATCTATCTTGTTACTGGCTCCAGCTTTTTATGCTGCCCTGGTACTAACGTGTTACAAATTGCAACGTTGAGACGTTGTTGAGACGTCGCTAGACGTTTGGCAACCGCTCGCTCACTGTTGCCAATTTTATTCGCGATTTTGTTCCTAGCTAAGAGATAAATAATTGTAAACTCTAGTATTAATTATGATTATTATTTAATAATGTTCTATTATTTAAATCTTTATTACTATTGATAAAGTAACTGCGACAATATGTGTGAATGTTTTTTGGTAACATGTACATTATTGTTTATATGTAATATTCAAGACAGCGCAAAAATGTTGCGAAAATGTATGACGGTGAATCACTGATGTACATCTACATCCAACATATTGTTCCTTATTTTAACAACAGATGGCGGTTGTGATGCTATTTGTACTAAGGTTTATGTTGATGAAGTGCTTGTGTTTTATATTTTTTATAATATTAATTTTGTTTCTTTGTTTTTTCAGAGGAAAGTACCAACGCCTATTTGAATGCTAATTGGCGACCAGTATCCGAATCACTACGACCAATATTATCTAAAACCATAGAAGATATTTTACTCGGTTTTATGCAACGACTATTCAACAATTTACCAGGAGATTTCATGATTGGAGACATAAAAAATAACTTGCCAAGTAAAAAGATGGATAAGAAGAAAGTCTAATTGTTATAGTTATAATATATACAAATAATTATTTAAAAGTTAATTAGTAATTTAGGATTTACAACTTATGACATGTTTTAACATAATATTTTTACATTAATTCTCAGGTAATTTAGAGAAATGATAGATCGGTATGATGACTTATTCCATTGTTTTTATTTTATACAGTAGTAAATGTTTCCCCACGATATCAAACTATAAGAAAAAAAATATAGCTAATTAATACTGTAATTTGGTTGTAAATTGAATGAAATGTGTAAAGTAAAAATGAAGTCGCGTTGCCTTGACTGAAAAAACGGTTGTGTTGTGTAAATATTGAAAACTTATAAACACATTTGAATGCATTTTTATTTTAACGCCTTTAAATTAGTGATCCATCAAATCTCTACACCTACATATTTTAACCTGAATTATATTTTACTGGAAGTGTAGTAAATGTGATGTGAGTGAAATTTGACACCGTGCCAAAACGTGGAGTTTTATGAAGCCGCACTTTGTTTACACACCTTACGTTATTTTCAGGTAGGCTAAGGTTAAGATTAGTTAGTCATCATTCCGTTTTATGAAAACTGGAAGCAAGTTTCATGACATTGGAATATTGTTTTAAACTTTCGCAAAATTTTAGTTACCTATGTCCTCACATGAAATTTTAATTCTATTATAAGAAAAAGTGTTTGATGTCTTTTAGTTTCAGTTAGATTCTGAATAACAAACACCTGCCAGGTATCCTACCTTTTCCAAATTAATAATACAGTACATAATTACGATTATTACTTCTACTTGAAGGAACTTAAAATTATCAGGTACCTAGATATTTTATATTCGGCAGTTAATTGTATTCCTAAAATATTATCATGAATAACTAAAAAATAATTACCTGCCAAATAGGACGTCCAGGCATTTTAACAACACAAGGATTTTCAATAAATGTCACAAAAGTACACAATATCACACACGCTAATGTTTCGCGCGCTAACCACTAGATGGCTCTCTCGCTAAAGTTGAGAACAAAATAAGCTTTACTCGCTTCTATAACGTGTTTTATACTTCGGCAAAGCTCTATCGATGTAAATATCAGTGCGAAGGAACACGACGCAGAAACGAGGGAACGATCGACAGAAATATCCCCTTACGTGGCCAGAAACGATTATTGTGGAATTTCTTTGAAATAAATACAGACAATTATTCACATCCATGTCCATTTCTTCCAGGTGTATAAATACTTCAGGTTTATATGTAGGTAGTAGGTGAATGTTTATTACAAGAAGAATGCAGTTTGCACGTGGCTGAACTTTTTAAACAAACAGTCTAATTTTGTGTTAATATATCGTACTAAACATTTCCACATTGCAATTACAAGCAAACTTAAAACCAATAAATTTTGCTGCACTAAAAAGGCGGATTTCACTTTAGACTAAATAAAATTAATTGGTAGATAAAGAAAACGGAACCTCAGTCAAAAAGTATTTCTTAGAAAAGCAGTACTTCGACGGAAAGATAATAAGGGTAATAATTAAGGATAACAGTTAATAATAAATAATTCATAGCATAACATAACATCATACGGTATATTTATAACATTTCTACGGTATATTTATAAATTGCAGATTTTATTTTTCTTGTAACGAATCTAACCTCGTCTCGATATAATAAACATCATCTGGTGGTTCAGAAGGCTTCTTACATTGAATATGAATAAAATATTCAGAAGAAAAGGTTTTCAGGGTGTATGTAAAAAATATTTCTAGATAAAATAAATACAGATTTTACGTTCACCTGAAACGAGGTCAAAAGAATTTCACACTTGCTTTTAGAGTTTTACTATTCAAATCTGATTATAATTGACTACCTTCAGCCTGCGACTTTGTCTGCGTGATCTACATATATAATTTATAGCCTATAGCTCTAGGGGATAATGTAGCTATCTATTGGTGAAAGATGTTTCAGATTCGGATCATTAGTTCTGGAGATTACCCCCTACATACAAACAAATTTCACCTCTTTATAATATTTGTGTAGATGTTGTTAACTATTGCATATCAATGGTTAGTGACGTGATAAATCAGGCTACGTGTTAAATACACACATATGAAACAAATGTTATGAATTCAAATAAAATAGGAAAAATGAGGCATAAGAATACTGAACTAAGAGCAGATGATAATTAAAGACTGATGAAATAAATATTCTGAATCCCGACGTTTTAAGTCTGAATTCAGAATTTTTGAAGCAGGAAATGTTAATTAAAAAAGTAATAGAAATTGTTTATCTGCTGAAGAAAACGCATTCATTAAGTGCATAATGTTGAACATTTATACTTAATCATATTGTTTTAATACTACCCAGTCTTTAGCAGTAATCTGCTGAGTCGAAGTTTTGTTACGTCATGCTCATTATACCGGTAAAAAACATAGAATCAAGTTTTCCGTATATCCGTATATCCATTATCAGATTTTAAAGTTACGTCAATGTGAGATCGTAAAAAGTTGCACTAGTGTGCAAATACGTCATATCAGTCATCGATGCATTTATAATGCACGAGCGTTTTATGCGGTTTTATGCATCGAACTACTTCTTTATTCTGCATTCCTCGTACATTGAGTTCCTGGTAAGACAATTTGTTGCAGCATCTTGGAACGGATCATATACATACCATACATGTTTGGCTAACGTGCTGAATAGTTTGCAAATTAATTCATAATTCAAAAATATTCTGTCCAGCGAAATAGGTTTCTTCTGCTCAGGATATTCGCACAGTGACATTTTATTTATCTTTATACATATAAAATGAAGGGAGTCGGGATTAGTTCTTCTTAGCTATATTTTTTTTAGAACTGACATAAATGGATCAATTAGACTAGTGGTTTACAAGCTAATGTATGAAATAGCAAAATTTCAAAATGATAAAGTCTCTTATATAAATAACAAAGTAATATTGATCAGGTTTTTCAATATTCAACTACTAGAAGAACCCCTTTAGTTAGCCACGCGTTCAAAACCTTTAAAATCGTTTAACATTTAGTTGTAATAAGTTTTTAGTGAAACAGATACGCATGAAAATCGAGTAACTATAAAAATGACAACTAGATACGCATAAAGACAAAAACAACAGATGAAGGTCAGTCCGGTGAATGACCGAGAGATGCGCAATGACCCAGAGAAGGGTGCTCGAAGGGGATAGGGCCCCTTTGGTGTCGCTCACAAAAGGAACGAACACCAGGGTAACATGAACGCTAGAAGGTTAAGCTGCATACATGCACTTTGCACCGAATGCGCGTGACGTCATCCAGTTCGTGCTGCATTGTTTACCGCTGCATTGCAATTTTGTAATGTAATCATTCATTTACTGGCATCGCGGTATCTCTTAAACTTTGTGCAAATATTGTCGAGTTTATTAAAGCTGAGTGATTTTAGTAATAGTATAAAAGATTTCTTTATTTTTTATGTTTTTAAAATATCAATTAGATTATGAAATGTAGAAATTAGAGGAATGCAAAATTTTAAAAGGATTTTAATGATTCGGTTTAGTTACCATTACATGTACAACCATGTTTACTGAAATAAAAGACAGTCTACGGGATACGGTGAGGTCACCCTAATTTTCTTTGTTGCCATTTCGATAAAAAACTGTCTTGATTTTTGATGGTTAAATTCGATAATCTATATAAAATGTTTTAATGTATTATTATAACACTTATTGCTTATAATTTTCTACCACATACAAAGATATTTCTAGCAAAATGATTGAATCTGTTTGACGTGTTCGCCCTCACGTCCCACCCTCCAAGACTATTACTGAAAAACATGTTGTATTCGCATCATAAACGAGAACGTTCGTTTAGTCAGTAAACTGAAATAGGTCGTACTTCTGACCAGTTCAAGGTAGTATATGGTTACAGGAATAGCCTGTGAGTAACTTCTTAAAATAAAGTCATCCTACAGTGTCGTTCGGCGTCGTTCGTTGCTCGTCCGTCGGCACCGTCTATTTCGTTATTGAGGGCAACACAACCTTAACGAAGTAAAAATACCTACGTGCTTAGTGTTTTTTCTAGTACATTCTGAAAATGCAAAATCGGCCAAGTTATCTATAATTATCGGGGGCTCTATATAGCAACCTGCTAGCACTAAGAGATATTCGTAAGGTTTTTCAAAATAATTCATAAGAAAATTCCATCCAAAGAAAAATTGACTAGGTTATTTAATTAAAACCGAAAAAGCGATTACTTACTGTGAAACATTTTTTTAAAATGAATTTGTATTGATGTCTTCTCTGTAATAAAACTAAATCCAGGAAACAATGCTCTCAAATAATACATTAAGTATTATGTTATAAAAGTCAAGATTTATTAACAGACTTTAAACGATACATTTACATTTCTAATCGCATGTAAGTAACTAATTAAACAAATGAATAACATAATATCTGAAACAAACAGACTACACATTTTATTTTTTCTGGAATATTTTGTCCTCTAAGTATAGATGTAGGTAGTAAAAATAATGTGTGTAGGTTTTATCGACGAGATGTTACAAAAATGCTTTCTTGTGAGTCAGAAAATATTTTTACATAGTATTATGTATTGTATTACCGACTTGGCAGAGGAGGAAATTGTGTTTGCCAGTGAAATTTCTGTATTTAAAATTTCGTGTGCATCAAAATTGTTTTCTGCATTTGTTAGCGCTTAGGATTAGAATCAGGTCAAATTTTAAGTTCTATGAAATCAAAAAAATATGTTTTTTAGCTATAAAGTGGGACAAGTACATGAAACACGAACAGAAGAAACTCAATAATTATTCCAACTGTCTTTTGTTTTCACAATAAAGTAAAAATAGAATACGAATGATGCAATTTCAAAAATAAAACTTTTAATATAATGACATTGTTCATAGGAACTAACATCGATGTTCATCGTTTAATTGATTGATATGGCTCGTTCACATGGCATTCTGGATTCTGTATAGGGTTTTATTAGGAAAGTATACCACGTAAATACTTGAAAAATAATTTAACACGTTATATGACATCACCGTATAGTATTTTAATAATTTAAATAACAAGTCCTGAATTTTAAACTGAATGTGACATCGAAACATTATTCGACAATCCATGTCCGACTGGAATTAAATAATTTGAAAATAGAATAACGTCTCAAGGGTTTTTTTCTACTCAATTTTAAATTAATCAAAATTTGCTGGCTAGACACATTCCTTGGATAAATAAAGAGGTCAGCCGCCAAGTATGTCAAATAGAGTGGCACCAAGAATGGAACGATTGGAACGTAGGTGGAGAATCTGGAGCAGGCAGTTACGATCGCCATGTACTAGGACCACATGAAGTAACAGACGCATTCAACATGCAAAATATTTTTTAGTGCCATCTATTAGCGAATAGCTAAACTTTGAACATCGTAACCAGCTTCACTTTATATTTGTCGAAGACAGATGTCACTGTATTCAAAATGGGTTGCTAACGCCTCTAGCGATGAAAACTTACAACTTGTATAAAGTTGATACAGGTCGCTAGTATGTAAGATTTTATGAATGATTCGTATAAATCTCAACGTGTGGTTTCGTGGTTATATTTCATTAAATATTAGCCCGTAGACGTCCGTGCTTTGGTCCTTTCATAAATATGCGTGTCCAAAACAACATTCAATATTATTATTCGTCGAACACGAATAGATTGTTTCAATGAACTGTATATAATGAAATATTTTCATTAAATTATAGACATAGGTATTAAAACGTAACTTATTTGTCAACTAACATATTGTCGTCAGTTTTGACCTCGTCATTTTTTACCACTCCTATCATTATCTTACCGTTACCGTTTACTATTTATTTTGGCTTCAAATTGCTTGGAAAGAACCAGGATACTGAGTAAGCTTACTCTGTACATTGACTTTCCAAAATGTTTCTTCTTTTGAGTCGGCTCTTAGCTGCCATAAGATTGTTGCCCATACTGTAGAGGGAAGATTAGCCATAGCAGCAATAGCAGATTATAGGCTTTTAGCAGCTTTCGTAAAGCCTATTTCCTACCAAAACAATATATTATAATCAAAGGGATTAAAGAATAATTATCTATACATAATAGTAAAATTATACCAGGCTGATGTCTGTACATTATAGATATTGGAGAAAAACTAACATGAGGGGTCTTTATTAGAGCAACAGAAACCAAAACAACAGTTTTTAGAATTTTTGTCTGTCTGTATGTTTGTACATGCATTACGCAAAAACTACTGCATGGAATTGAATGCAGTTTTCACCGATGTATTGCGGGCAAAAGCTAGTAAATAATAAAAATAAAACGAACAGTTGTTTGAAATAATTTAACTAGCAGATAAATATTTACACGACAAATAAACTAATGAGATCCATCCATTACATGAAAAGTATTTCGGTGCCTTAAAAATATACACAATTATAATAATAATACTACATACATATTTGGCATAATAATATTATTGCACACATTGAAAGTATAACTTTCAGCATTTAGCACAGAAATATAATATTGTTTATCATCTATTAACATACATCAGCTTATTGCTTGAAACACGTAGATTTTACTATTTACAAGTTTGTATAACTTAACATAATAATAACATGTCAAGTTGTATAATAAGTTTACATCGAAATAAGTTATGTTTCTAAATTGCAATGTGTTATGTTTATTTACATTGATTAATTCTAGTTCTACCAACATTTCCCTTTAGCGGACTACGTTGAAAGCTGGGACGAAATAGCGACATTGGGTTGAGAAAAGTCATTACAAATTAACAATTTTACACTAGCTCATCGTACGAATCATCGAAACTTTGTTCCATAACACTTTCGAATGATGGCGATGATTTTTTCTGGCATGCTACCTCTTTTTGTGCTAGCAATCTATCGCATTCCGTCAACCGACCGTGAAGGACGTCATAGACTCGAGTCATTGAGGCGACCTTCTCTTTGCACGAAGGATCCGTTTCAATGGCAAAGAGTCGCGAGTCCAGCAACTTAATAGCAGCTACTATATAATTTCTTAAGGTCTTCGTCTTGTGTTCCGCACTGATTCGTTCAAGAAATGCGCAGACTTGGCTCTCGCCACACAGAAGTACATCAACATCATACGCTAGTGGCGAGTGCTGTCTATGTAAGAACGCGATCAATCTCTTCGCGTAACGTCGGTAGGTCCTGTACGCTTTGCGCTTCCTTGCTCCGAGTGTCCTGCCCATTGTCATCGATTTCTTCATATCATCGATAACAGCTTTGTATCCTGCATCGACTTTAGAATCAAATATGTCTCTTAAACGTGTTTCTACAGGTTGCAGTTCGTATGGGGCTGGTGATGGTGGAAGGGATGGTGATGAAGGTGGAGGAGACGGCGGTAGTGGGTTGCTCGTATTTTCTTCTTCACTCGATTCGCTGGAAGCTCGACGTTCTACTGGACTAGCCTGAGGTGCTGGATAAGGTCGTGGCCGAGTTCTGGTTTTCTGAACACGAGCAGGTCGAGGTGCCGTTCTAGCATTGTAGGCAGTCAGGACATTTGCATCTTGTTCAGTAAGAGGGCGAGCTCGTTGTGTCGCGGCCAGTGGTATGATTCGAATCTTGACAAGACCATAACTTTGGTGTATTTTAGCGCGAATACGAGGGTCTTCATAATCGGTCCCCCAAAGGTCACGAATAGCCGATTCTTTGAGATAACGAACTTGGCATAGTTCCCCGTTGAAGAAACGTTTACGTTGTTGTTCGTTGAGAGCGTCTCTTTCAGCGCCAGTTAAACCGTGGATCTTGGTAAGGTGGTCGGGTAACTTGCCGTAGGTGAATCGTGCGCAGTTTTCTATGGGGCATGGGATGTTCGCGTGGTTTTGTTTCTTGGTGCGGGTGACGGTTGTCGCTGGTCGAGTTGCCATGGTCTATTATCTGAAACAAAGTAAAGAGAATGTTAAGAGATTTTTATTGGGTCGAGTTGGAGTAAACGCCTCCCCCTATTTACACGGACATATTTACGCAAAACGGAATCAACCCACACAATGACAGTTTTGAGAAAAAGCAGTTATTGTCAAAATTTTGTGTACAGTACAATTGTTTGTTATTTTGAATAAAGTTTATTTAGAATATTATACAAAATAATTTTTTATATCTCTTTCCTTCCTCCTCCTTCTGGGCCTGCCGCGATGCTGTTTTATACCCATGTTGTTGTTTGGTACCCACAGTGTGGTTGTTTTTGCCCATAGCTTCTGCGGAATGCGGCAAATATAACCAGTTCTATTTCAACTTATCAGCTGTGTATCCTACATCAGCAATTTGTAACAGATACCACTCGCTATAAAGTAAATTCCTACTAATTAAATATCCTAACATTTAGTTAGAACTTTACGTTTTTATATAAACAAAGTTTAAATAACGTCTAAATATCTCATCAAGACATAAATTAATTATACGTTTTTTAAACTGAGCCGTACAAATGTTTTGGATAGAGTCCAGTTAATTTATTTAGAGGGTGTTTATCGACACGAGGGGTGGCTGTCCGAGTATAATAATTGTGTTGACGGAGCCCTGCGGCTGTTTGTGCAGTCCGGGCCTCTTGTCCTACGTTTAATTTATTGAAAACAATGCTGCGGAGGAGTCGGAGGATGGACGTCTTGTTGTCCGTTTGTATTGTTATATCTCACGGTGTAAGTTGTCGGGTTTTTGTAAAAGCGTTTCGTTACATGCCAGGTACATATATGATAGAAAATTGATGTTGATAGAGGTTTTGATTTATATAGCTATCGATGCTTTGAGAAACAATCCTTTGAGCGCCGCCGCGGTCACGGGTTACCGCGTACAATAGATTTTATATTGTGTCTGCTGTGTGGCAGTCAGTCTTAATACTACCTATTAGTAATAGAAATGAATGACCGATGATCTCGATAATAACCGGTTAAGTCAAATTTCTGTTATCATGAACTTAATAATTATTTAACATTATACTTGGTAGTATTAAAAGGTAGCAAAGGTACTATTTATTGAATAAATAACATGTTGATGCATTTAGATATTTATTGACATTTTATAAGACAGCCACGAAGATTGCTCAGTGCATTAAAATGTTTATTGTCCCATCACAAATCAATGGTGAATATATTTCTTAGCGACGAAATAACAATTAGTGATAACAAGAGCCAAGAGCGACCGTCTGATTGAGCTAATATTTATTTTGTAAATTAGCTTGCGTCGCCGCCAGTGGGCGCTCGCCTTACGATAAATAATCTAAATTGAACGATCCTCCAGGGACCACCCTGTATTGCTGTATTGTTTTATATTCTTCAATTAATAATTTTTGATTACAATAGCTACTTTGGATTTCTAAGGAAATTGACTTGAAATTATGATGACATTGTTAAAGTTTAGGGAAATTGAAGTTTTGATTGGTAGGTACAGTTTTACTCAATAAATTATACACAGTGAGTTTATGGTGACTATTAAATATTAATACACACTGCCCGATTGACGCTGTCATTCTGTTTTGGTATGATTCATCAAAATAAAATTTATTCTATGATTTGTTTTAAATTCATTTTCTTTAAAAAAAAAAAATTTCACATATTATTTTAAGGTTTTAAAGTAGACGACAAATGAACAATATAAAATAACCATTAAAATATTTGAATTTTAGAGTAATTTTTATGGTACGCGTAATGTAAGAGTACCTATCTATATATTTTAAAAATAAATAGTCTGAATAAACCGGCCTACTTACTACTCAAATGACTAGATGATTATTAGTCATTTGAGTTACTTTTTGTGAACTGTCAAAAGCGACATTTTATTCTAAAAATGTTTGGAATAGCAAGGCGTGACGTCATAGTTTTTCATTGCCATTGACATGTTTATTGTGTCATTTTGATAAATTAAAAATTGAAAACACCAAAGATAAACAAGAGATTAAGTTTTACTGAGTTTTTAGAAGGAAAACTACCAAACAAGACTTCAGAATTTATTTTTGATGCAGTCATCTAGCCTATTTTGATAGTTCCATTGGCTTGTATTAAAGAACAGTACACTTCGAGCCACAGTAGACCAATCAATCGCTACACCGCTTTTCACTTTCCGTTAAACAAAATCCTAGTGATAGAGATATTGTATTAAGTCAGTAAATTGTTTTTCTGCTTTGGTTATTTAACCTATGGTTATCTTATTCTCTTTATAAAGAAAACACTACTTCGAAGAAGTACTTATCTTCAAGATTCAAGCTGCATGTAATTTGAACACATAATAGCCGTAGGTCCAAACTTAATGACAAATTAAGATCCTAATAAATATGATGGCAACACACAACACGTAAGTGTCACAAAACGACACAGGAACAAATTCAGATTACTTCATAGTCACATTGACATGACAGGCAAGTTGCGAATTACACTGA
Source organism: Shargacucullia verbasci (assembly GCA_947562105.1). Classification (NCBI taxonomy): domain Eukaryota; kingdom Metazoa; phylum Arthropoda; class Insecta; order Lepidoptera; family Noctuidae; genus Shargacucullia; species Shargacucullia verbasci. The sequence continues at coordinate 10,514,713 of OX387287.1, forward strand.
AAGTTAGCATAAAGAGCTTCCCCTCAGAAAGTGGCGCGACTTGAATAAATAACTAATTTACATATTTAATAACAGGTATCGCGGCGGATTCAATTGTTAAATCTTTGAATTATTAACACGCCGCGGCTATATTACCCTCTGGCTTGACAATCTAATATTCAGATATTGTTTGATTAGTCAAATATTACGAAAAACAGTACATTCGTGAAGGTACAGTCGTTAATGTGACAGGGAAGGGTCTTAGAATAGTTCGTAGTTTAGGTAATATCGTGAACGAGACCGGTGATAAGCCTTCCTATTATTTAACCTGCAATATAGATATATGATTATCGTATAATAAGTTGGTCAACATTTAATGTGCTGCTTCAGAATCCATATTGTTAAAACAAAGATTTACCAACACGCCCGCTGCGGCTTTGACAGTTTAATTATTTCGTTAAATTGTTGTATGTTAAGTTTCTAACTGTTAAAACCTAAAGTAAGGCCCCGCTACAAAGCAGGTATGAGGCTGAAGAAATAGCCGTCATAAACCATTGATCTTGTTTTTCATCAATCATATTATGACAGACGGACACATAACCGGCAACTGGGAGAAAGCGATGTGGCTTTTATCGCTGTTTTGTGGTCCCTAAGTCTCATTGAGTAACTTGTATTGTAAGTAATATATGTGACTTTTGACATTATTCATCACAGGTCGTGGGACCCAATATATCAAAACATTTTCTCTTTCTCGCTTGTTTCTAAGTCTATTTGATAGTTTTCGTTATGTTAGTACATTTCACAATAAGAACCAGTTTGTTAGTTATCAAAGAGGTGAAATGAAATTTTAAATAAGATAAGAAATAATATTATCTTTACTTTATTCCCATTTATCTAATAAAAAGTGTTGATTTGCGTGTTGAAAGTAAGAACAGTAAGACATAAATATTATTACATGTATATACATGTATCGATTATAAGTAAAGAATATCTAGTTCAATTCTGCAATTAAAGCTCGTAGCTAAATTTTATAGAAAATCAATTGGAATTCAATTTTGCTTCTTTTTGTTTCTCTTTGTGAAACCGTAAGCAATTATTTATAATATTTTCGCCTTACCAAAAAATTAACAATTCATCAAGTAAATTAATAAAGAAATAACAATGTAAATGTACATGTTTATTAAATAAATAACACAACAACAAAACAAAAAATCTTACCTCAGCAACTCCAACTGCAAGAAAGTCCTTGAACAAAGTTTCGCGCGTTGTTTACGTCAATAAACACGTTGTTGTTGTTTATGTTTTAAGGACACAACGAGCGCGAGACGTACCTCCGCGAGCGCTGCCGTCGCTGAACTGACGTTACGTAACAGTATCCTGGCGAATCCCTTTTCTCAACCCCCGTTTTCCATGATTTTCTCCTAGAGATCAACCACTCTGTGTTGACCCGCCCCACTCCTCTCAATGTTCCAAATCGCTGGCCACAGCGGAGCTTTTCTTGGGAAATGTAAGGGTCATTTACACCCAGCTCTTGTTTCGCTTGTGTGTCGTCGGTGCTGGTCGGAAAACTTCGTGTGACGTAGATGCAAGCTCCGCCCTTGCGTAGCCAATAACATCTACAACGTAACCATTGTCGTAGCGTGCCCGTAGCACTTTTGTTTTAATTTGTTTTTATAAAATCAAATAATAGGAATATTTGTGTGTAAAAATAAATTTAATATCATAGAAGATATTATAAAGTGAGTAGTTGAATAGAGTAAATGGGAAATTCAGATATCAAGTTTTACAACATCGGGATGGATGGACCAGACAATTTAGAGTCTAAATTGTCTACTGTGAAAATTTTAGACAGTTTGAAAATGATGGTGAGTGTAATACATATTAACCAATATCATTGAATATATGTAAGAATTTGTCCAGCCTTTCTGTATTACTTGATTAAAATTTATACACAAACTAATTCTGTTGAAGGTTTTGCTTTAGTTCAGTTTTCCAAAATTGTCTTCAGAAAGAACATGCCTAATGGGCATGATCATTTAGTACCTTATAACTGGTAAAAGCACTTTTATTTATAATAAAGATGTTTAAATAATAATTAAAAGCGTACTATGTTTAACTTTAAAATAATTACAATTAGTGTACTATTTGTAGGGGAAGGTTGCGATCATTGGACTAGCTCTTTCATTGGACCACCAAGGTATTTCCAAAACTGTGCAAATTAGCAACACCCAAACTAGTCGAAACGAGTCCGTGGCGACTTAGTTGTACCTCCTTCTTACATCAGTGACGTTGCGGCACGTGGCGAGGAGTGATGCGTGAGGTTGTGTTTGCGGCGGTCAAAATCTAATAATTTCACTCAGTACAATTTGACGTAAGTATCATTGTATTCATATTTGTCTGCGTGCACTGTTATGGATTATTAGACAATTTAATTGTGATTCCATGGGTGTTATTCTATTTTGTCTAATCATGACCATTTATATTTTAGCTTTCTTTTTCTTACCGAGTACCTTGTTGCCATCAATGGACCTCAAGAGAGTTCCACCGTTGGATCGGTCCAATCATAGCAACTTTTTACTGTATTTTTTTGGTCATAATTATGGGAATAGGTCCCAAGTATTTTACTAATTATGGAAAAAACCATAGAAAAATCATTATAAATTTAAAATTTCAGAATGTCACAGAAAAAAAGAAAATACTTTGGATGGAATGAAACAAGTATGAAACTTAAAAGAGTTGGTTTAAATGAAGCAAGCAGAATATATGGAGTCCCGAAAGCAACACAAATGAAGCCAAAACTGTCCACAAAAGAACCTCAACCGTCAACCAGTAAACTTGTTAATAGAAGACATGATTCAATGCATGATCTGTAAAGCCTGGGTACACCTTGATTGTGTTTATGTCAAAAAACATGGCAATAAGTACCTGTGCCCTCATTTCACAACATAGACATCACTTGCAATAATATAATAATTGGAATCTTTGAAATATCTGATATATATATTATGCCTTTTTAATATGTGATTTTAATAACTTGTTGATCTTGTTCTGAGTGACTGAAGTACTTTATAGAGTTAGCAGTTGCTGCAAATTTAAGACTATCTTGATTTTTATAAAAGTATTGATGATCTCATTACGATTGCCATTTCTTATAAGATTTAATTTTTAATACATGTCATCTTTGCAGTTACTGCAAGTGACTTTAGCTTCTGTTATTTTGATTTTTATATTTGTTATAGGCAATATTAGTAATATTGATAATTATAATTAGTTGCCTCGATTGGACCTCTAGAACAAATTTCTTGACGTCCATTGATGGCAACCTGGTGGTTCAATGAAGGTGCCCATGGTCCAAAGAAGGCAACACCCCAAGATTTAGTTTTCTTCTTTTATATCAAAAAGTGTAAGCCCGAATTGTTTGTGCGTTTGATTATTATAAATAAAGGTCATACGAAATAAAAATAATAAACTGCTTTCATTTTATCACTTATACTTTTTGAGATATAAGGTCGTAAAGTTAAGTGGTCCATTCATAGCAACCTTCCCCTATGTGGGTTGTGTTTTTGCGGCCATAACGACTTCGTTAGTGGTGTCATTATAGTAATTAGTATTAGGTTAATATATAAGGATTTTTTGCTCCGCTCATTATTAAAATAAGTCACTGTAATATTATGGTTCTCATGAACTAAAATTTGTTGTGAATTTCTTTTGAGATACCACATTTACAGTAATGTCATAAATACCTATAACTAATGTTTAACTTTAAGTAAAGTGCCTTCATACTCATTTGCGACATTAAACCAATATTCTTTCATATACCTGACTCTATTGTACTGCAAAATTTTCTTACAGTACATACAGATAATTAATTTTAATGTCTCTCCCGGCACGCCCACTATGTAGGCGTGGTTTATTCCTCCACGCCCACCGCCTCCAAGCTCAGTGGAGAACCTCCGTACTCTTTCATCCGAGACAAAGTCCTTTATAATACTGCTAATGTAGGAGTACCATTGTGGGAAGAAAATGTATTAAAAATTGGGAGATCTATTTTGGTCGGTTCATACGATATGGCGATTCGAGTATCGATCCCTCCAACTTTCTAGACGATTGATTAAATACCTAGGTGAGGATGAGATACATATGTATAACTAGCAGTACCTACCCGTGTTTCAGTCTTTGTAGAAATATTGTACATTGAAAATTTGAAGTCACGTCAAATTCAGTATGAAAAATTCTTTCTTATCTGAGGTCTACAGCTACACCCTATAGATAGATAGAATTGTTTTCATTTCAAATCAACCTGATACAGGCACTTATGAAACAAAGGACTCTAGTTGCACGGTTTCAAAAAGGTGGTCCTATGGAGAAGAACCGGCGAGAAACGGGATTGGATTGAATTGGATGAAGAAATATACATACTCTTTTAACAATCTTTTATCAGTCTTTTAACAGTCTATAAGGGACCTAAAGTTGAAATTTCAAGTTTGTAGTTTTTAAAATGTGCTAGTGAGTGAATGAGTGAGTGTCATGACCATATGACGATGAAAACTTGACGTGGTTGTTGGGATTCTTCATCTATCGAGTCGGCACGAGCACCTATGATGACATGGTAATCGCTCATACTGTAGTGGAAAGATTGACCAGTCAGTAATGGTCGTATGGATGGTGACTGCCCAAGGAGCGCCAGATGATCACAGGTTATTGTAGAGCCAGTAACAAGAAACGAAACCTCTGTTAGAAATTGGTGACGAGAACTACCGTTATAATGAGACTCAGAACAGAAATGATAAATAAATTGAGTTCAACACAAGTGACTATTAATTTTATTGTTTTTTCACCCAAAAATCTTACCAAAAAGTTTTTTTGTTGTTAACGAAACTGCACAAAACAGTAATATTAACACACTAAGACTAGAAGAACAATGGTCTCTTTATATTTTGTTACTTCTTTTTCTTGAATTACCTCATAGTTTAAATACAAGAGTACTCTTTCCTGATTTTATGTTCTTATCAAGTAGAAATTTATTTATTTATTTATTATTAGTTGTATGGTACACTGGAAGCTTTACTCTAAATCATGTCATACATGCTTGTTACATTGTTGTACAAGGCTATGAAAACACAATACATCATGTACTAGATTGTACTGTATTACAGTGGTGTATCGTTCCTCGTTTTAAAATCAAATATCTATTATAAATCTATTTTGTTCAAATTTTAAAGGTATTCATATATTATAATCATTTTAAAGATGATTTTGACCATAGTTAGTATTCATGGTTTAATTAAGAAGTGAGTTATACTATTGGTATGCTATTGTCATGACGTGAAGAAACCTTATGATTTATGGAACATGTTGACCTGGGTTGAAGAGGCGGCCCCCGAGGCTACAAAATGAATGAATATGAACCTACCTACTCGTACGTATTAGATTTTTTACATCATGGGCCTGTAAATGAAAGTTAAATTATTTACGGTTGGTATGACCTATATATAGCATGCACACCAGACGTTAGGAGGATAAAAGGCTTTAGGGCCTTAGAAAAATCGGCTGGTTTATGCACGTTGACAATTGCCCGTCAATTAAACAAATCTTTAGTCTTCTGCCATCGCTACCGCTACTTTCTATTCTAACATTCAAGGAACCGATAAAAAACAAAATAATTAGAACATAATCCCAATCTAAAAAAATAACTAAACAAAATTTTGTTTTTCTTGTAGTTTAAAGCTACGTGTATTCATTAATCAGCCAATAATATGCACTCCCTGTGGAAAACAGCACCGGATCAAAATATGGGGACGTGAGAATAAAATGGATGTGGCTTTAGTCGTGTCAAATTTATGTAATTCTTGTGTTTCTAGCTGTATTGGAAGAAAGGTTCACAATTTAAGGCATAGCTGTGTCTATTGTAATGATGGGGCTGACAAAAAAAAAATAGACGTTGGCTATCAGTAATAGGCATATTTGCAATTAAGTAGTTACATATCTGTAGTTTTTATGTCATCTATGAAAAATGTGTCGGCTTATTAGAAAAATAAAAATGATAGTTCTTGATTTAAACTGACATACTGTTTATGTCAATCTTCATCACAATAATATGTTGTGAAATTGCTTATTTTATAGCCGAGGTTTAATCGGTATAAAATCAATACAAAAACAATTTAATAATGAAATGAACTTTTCCTTATCACTATGATTTTTATGATATCGACACGAATTAGCATGTTTTTTTATAATACACAAATGTTCCTAAGAAAAACTTTTTACTGTACGATGCAGTCCCACACTAAACCAAAGCTTAATTTTTTCTTGACATAATGATGATAAAAATATGATGTTGAGCCTCCCCTCCGGATATCCGGTGGATATTGTGTTATCCGGCGTCACAATAAGAAGCTCGTGATAAATTTGTACCGGGAAATGCTCCTTGATTGATAATCTCTTGGGTTTGTGGGAGAAAAACGGTACTAAACGTAAACAGTTTTACATGGTTTGTGGTTTGGTGTGAAAATAACTACTGGTTACTGTATTGGCTTATTACGGAGTTCGTGTTTTCTAGCTGATATGAAACTACAAAGCATAAGGCAGTTATTTTGTTATTCCATGTCATAGCTCAATAGGACCATTTTTTTTAGGTACATCACGAGAGAGTAACGGGGGCCTCTTTCTAGTCTTCCCCGTGATGTGCCTTTCTTTGGGGTTAGCATTAGGAGCTGAAGTAGACCACCGTGGTTAGTTTAGCGTGTAAGAGTCCTTCGTCTTCCCCAAGCGGCGGATAGTTCACGTGGAATAAAACATTATCGCCCCGTGAAACGAAAATAATTTTTAAACAATGCATGTCTCAAAGCCGGTAGAGTCTCATGATGTGTAATATTTCAGATTAGACAAACCGAATGTTTTTGCAGTCGCTGCACATATGCTGATAAATACAGCCGTCATATTGTATACCTTACAGAAATAAATAGGATATTTATGAAAAAAAGTTTTATTTATTTGTATAGATGTATAGATAAAACATAAATTTTAGTATATATTTATTTTTCATAAGCATTTATTGTTATACGTGTATTTATTATTATAAGTACCGTATATACTTTCATAAGCATTTAGTATGAAGCTGTTATTTAAAATTAAATAATAAAATAATGTGTTATTTTGTTAAAAAAATATCATTTTGAAAATTTTCATCTATCTTTTCGTTTGTTCCGGCTAATCTCCGAAATGGCTGGACTGATTTTGACGGGACTTTCACTAGCATATAGCTGATGTTATAAGAAGTAACTTAGGGTACTTTTAATTCAGAAAAATAATTAGGTTTCCGCGCAAAATATTGCACGGTTTCGTAATCCACGGGCGAAGCCGCGGGCGGAAGCTAGTACATAAATATTTGCAATACTTGTGTAACTTTATCTTAGTCAGCTGATATGGCAAAAGACTGAGTGACCTAACGTAACTTTGAGATTATAATTTCGAATGATTATTGATTCTCAGTTGGGAATTGCTCATGCCGTAGTAGATAAAATTTGCCAATCAGCAATGTACTAGAATGGAAAGTTGAGTACTTATTAATTGTAAAAAATCGAATTAAACTCTTTTTGTGTATGTACTTACATATTTCTGTTATTTGATACAGGATGTTATGCAGACATTATTCGTTAAAGAAAAACATTGCCTCCTCAGCTGTCATCGCGGCGAGCTATGCAGCGTTAAATCATAGGGCGGCGTGCATAATAATATAATAAAATAGGGCTCCGATACTTTGTTTATTGTTTTGATGAGTCAGCCATTTCTCCCCCACACCACGAGGGTATGGGTGCACTTCCTAAGCCCGCATATGCTGTTAAAGAAAAAATAATTTTCGAAGATTCCATGTTTTATAAAAATTAGCTGGTGTTTTTACAAAGATGGATTTGAATCTTTATTGGTTCTGATTCTGTTGCAATTGACCCTAAATGAATTGAAACACTATTAAAAGATACAGATCTTACAAACATCGTTGAAAAAGAACAGAAAACATTTAGAACTGTCAAATACCCATTGCCCATGATTTTATGGGAAACTAGACGCGACCTATCCTATTAATACAAAAGGCGGCCGTCGAGAGCATGTGTTCCTGACATCACCTAAATTATTTTAGGCCCGATTTTTCAATACCCAGATAAAAGTTATCTAACTGTTCAGCTAAAATAGGAACAGTTTTTGTATGGACTTATCAGAGGAATTGAAAAATCAGTCCTTATTTTATTATACGGTGATGTTATAATACGATTTTTTATTAAATTTTGTATCAGTAGTCATATAAACGATAAAAATATTTTAATTCGACATTTTAAAAGATACATCGGCGATCCGATTACTATATTTCAGGAAAGCACGCACACAACAGAATCAACCACCATTGTGCCTGTTTATGTTGTGCCTTAATTCGAGCAACAAACCTTTGATTATAAGTTTATCAGATAAGTCTGCTTCATTTTTAAGGTTACACATTCAGACCAGGTTTTTCTTAGGTCTAACAAGTCTCGTGTGTTCTTGTATAATCTATAACATCATTATTTTGGCATTTATTGTGAACCTATGAAATCCATTTATAATCTACGACATTACTTTGAAATAGTAAAAGGTTTCGAAAAACACTCGGAACGTGTTTTTAATTATACGTGTTACATAAATAACGAGTATTTGTCGTCAAACTCAAGTTAACGTATGTTTTCGCAATCAAACTCTCCAAATTGCCAACTATTTGTCGATCATTTACTTTATCAATTCATCGAATCCACGTTTGTTTGGTCGCCGTTGCGATTAAGTCGCTGAATTTTTTATACGTCACATCGTCGTGAAACAACAGCCGTACGTTTTTCGCGTCGTTTTTCGGAATTTCACGTGATTGTCATCTGAATAATGGATCCCTCGCCCGTTGGTAGTTCGTAGTACCGATTTTTCAATTACATCACAATGCATTGCGATCGGAGCAGCGTTTACGCATGCCTGTGACAAATAGAACCTTACATTCGTATCACATCGATTGTTGTTCGTCTGTCATATATATCTTTGTATGTCTTTTTAAATTGGCTTGAACTATACCCTCTATTGTACTATATTTCAGAAATTGCATTAAAAAAGAATCCTATCTAAAAATAACTCATCAGCAGTCCCTAAACAAGGAAACATAATCGAGGACATAAGCCTTAAAGCAATGGCGAGTAATGTATAGCGTTTCGGGCGAGGGTGGCTGTAGGCGAGATGGCCTGTCGGCGAAGTGCCGACTGGCCGATAAATGAGTGCTCGTTTTTTGTCCTCAAACTAGCAACGCTTTTTACCTCCGATAATATCGGCATTCGGCCGACTTCGCCGCCGCCGTAATGTCCGTGCGGATTATTGCTATATAAATTGTCCACAGTTGCCCATTCGATTGGGTAGGGCTGTCACCAAAAGTGGAAAGCTGTACTGGATTCAACTATTCTGACTAACTGGATTGAACAAACAAAAATGATACTGTTTTTACGTGCTTGTTTTCACTCAACCAGAGCATTAAAAAGGGACTTATAAAAAGGCCCTGGTTGAAGCATACGCTCGCCGCGTGAGCTAAATGTAGTCGAAGAAATTCAAAAGGGGCAATTTATCTAAAAAATGTATAATTATTATAATAATTAATATATAATAAGGTTCTTCGCATAGCATTTCGTATAATGATTGTTCGCATAGTTTTGACAACCCTATCGACGTCTGAATTTTCGACGTTTGTCCAGTCACTCCCCAAAGGAACATTTAACGATATTAGGGCTTTATTTTTTATAGTTCGGGACAAAAAGTGCTCAACCGGTATATTGAAGGAAGTGGCTATTGCACTATTTCTATTTATCATTCTTTTTTGACAAATGGTGAGGTCAGTCATGTGGTCATTATATTTACCTGACTATAATAACCGTGCATTATTGAGAGTTAAATGTTTTCTCCCATGCTCCTTTATACACCCTTTACTTTTATCAGCTTGTAGTTTTTCCCATCTCAAAATGTCATCAGTAGCAGAACAAAGGTCCCTCAACGTGTTGTTCTTGGGCCACTATTAGCCGACACAAACGCGCTAGTAGTCGAGCTGTCTGCCCGTAGAGGACCACTGCTGATTGCTGAATATAGGTCCTCATAGATCTTTTAATTGAAGCGTCGTCATTTAGATGTTTGTGTGTAATAAAAAATGATATGCTATGAACATTGTCCAAGTTTTTTAATAGAACATATTTATATTTCGCACAAAATATTTGGAAAATTCTGTTTTTTGTTTCTACACCCGCGTTCAGGTGATATCAAAAGTTGCAACAAAGGGCCGGCGAAAAAATCCCATTGTTATCGAGGGTATAATTTATTAGGGGCCCTGGCTCAGTGGGACCTTTTTTTATATATCATCGCATTATCCCCACTTGGAGAGTTACAACTTCTTAAAGGAAATCAGGGGAAATTAATTTAGGCGTTTAAAACTGTCCTGAACACCGGCCTGACTTTATGTGCGCTTTGATAAATGTCGCTTGTTATTCATTATCTGTGGAAAAAAGTGAAGGAAAGTTTTGACAAGCACGAAAGATTACATAGTTTGAAGAAATTTGAGGGATAAATACAGCAAATAATAAAAATAATTTATTCATCTAGTTATGAAGTTAAAAAGGCTACATTCTAAGCTAAAGGGTTAGAATTGCGGTTAGTGAGAGAGTGTGAGCTCCATACCTTGCTCTTAGATAACCCAACACAAGTCACAAGCTATTCTTATTTAATTCATTAAGCTATGTACAAGAGGATTCCGTATGCGCAAAAAATAGATTTTCCATTGTCAAGTTTAGCGTAAACGTTCGAAGAGTTAAAAAATTAAAGTATATTTGGAAAATGTAATTATCGGGTTAAAAAAAAAAGAATAACAGAAGAATTACCAAACACACATACCTACAAAACAAAAATTTCCGCCTCATCAGAATGTTTTCCAAACAAAAACAAAACACGAATAGAAACAAACGCACAACACTAGGGCGCTCCCACACCCTGCTCATCCGTTTTCGATTAAAATGTGTCCCTAATATTTTTATCTGTTCACATAAATACGCAGTAATGAGCGGCCCGAAATTCTCGTCCGTTATAAATTTATTCAAGTCTGGCCACGCACTCGAGTGTGCATAATTTTGATACAAAAATAATCTACGGTATTAATACCCCTATTAATTCAACCACAAACGCTTTAATTCTGAGCTTTTAGAAACACACATTTCACTTGGAGAAAGGTTTCTCGCCCAGGAAACAGGCACTTTTTCTTCTTACAATTTCCTATCGGGTGGAGAAGGAAATTGAGGTACTACAAGTAATCTATCGCTAGTATCGATTTGTATTTCAGTTTTCAAAGAAAGAAAAAAATAAAAAAAAATATTCCTCTGTACTTGTAGAAGTGTGTAATTAAATAATATTGTTATTAATGTTTTCGTATAGATACAAAATTTTGTTGATATGCGATTTGATGCCAATGATGTCTAAATCTACTTAAACTGCAATGATTTAATTTTTTTATTCTTAGTTATGTGAAACAGCGCTAGGATAAGTAGAGTTGGCACTTTTCACCGGCGAAGGAGGTCACTAATGGAAGCGCGCGCTGATAGCGGCTGAAGACCTCTGATTTATAACCGCCCGAGTACTCGCCGCGGATAATATAACCAACAATTTATGATCTCTGAAAATTCCTAGGAATAAACCTAACTACATTGTTTTCTCTGTAAACGTATTTTTGGTTTTACCTTGCCACCATTTTTCATTCACAGTTTTTTCGGTTATTTGGTTATGTTTTATGTCAACAAGCGACTGCGGATCACATGTCGACAGTAAAATAAATTCAAAAAACTTTCAAGCATCGTTGAAACGACAACACAGTTTTCGAGCATTGTTCGCACTGAAAACATTGTCAAATTCTAGTCGAATGAAGTTCATAATAAAAACATCGACAACGCCAATGGTTACTCAATAGAAAAGTTTTACTAACAAAACCAATCAACACGTCTAGTCACTATTTGCTTAAAAGAAGTCTCAATTGTCGTTTGAAACTTAAACATTGGAAGCGTATTGTTTACGCCCGTGCCAATCAACAGGCTCGCTAACAAAACCAATCAACTTGGTCTCGCCTCTATTTGCTTAAAAGAGTGCTACTTTTTCCTTTTAGTTTTTCATTGTCGCTGCGACCCTATCGTCCGTCACCCGCTCCACGGATATATTTGATTAAAAAATAACGTCGTCAGAAAGCGGCAGTGTGTGTTGCTGAATACGTTGGATATAAAAGGAGTAAAACGTTCCTTGCATGCAGCGGCTTAGCCGTCATTGTCACGTTCACGCCGAACGCTCGCCGGTCAACGTTTGTGTTTTGTAGTTCCACTATCTGCGGAACCGAAAGGCGATTTTCATGGGACGTGGAAATACAGCTTATTTTAAACTCTTTTACCATTCCTTTTGGCGGTCTCGGGAAATTTTAAGTGCCTCAATTTAGACATCTCAATGGTCTGGTCCTTTTCATGCGTGTGCACTCTCTGTTTGACGATCTCGTGTTTTATTAAATGTCCAGCTTTTTAGTTCGCTACCGGGGTTCAGTGACAAAAGGCCCCCAGATAGTGGTTCCAAGAACAATAGAAAACGATTATTCCTCTGCATTCAACCCTATTCCTCTGTTATTCTTTTAATTGGATTCTGCTACACCCGAGTGAGCGTGTCTATGTAGTTGTAGAGATCAAAAGACCTTGACCGATTTGTACCACACGTAATTTACCTCAATATTTAAAAATAAGAATAAGATCTTTTCTCAATACACTCACCCATTCTTCCTCCATTATTTCCGCTGTTGGAAAACAAATAAATAACAACAACATGTAATTGTTCGTTAAGGTATAGCTGGTAGACAATTAAAAGGAGTTCCCCGCGAATTTATGTGTTTACGTTACAGCAGCGGGAGGGGTCGGAACTTCTGCTTCGATGTATTTGCGATTACCCTCCGATTTTTCTTTTGATTGGCATATTAGGAGTTCAGCTGGTATTATTTTCATCTGCCTCGAAAAGTTACTAGTAGTATGTAACTTGTACAATATTCTGCCGATAGTCAATTATTTTGGTGCAATACTTGAAGCACGAAAAATATAGACAGTTTTATTTTCATCGAAATTACCATCACGTTGAAACTTTAGCTTTTCTGCGTTTTCATTTCGATTACTAAAATAGAAAAACAAAGTTACGAATATTACGATTTATAGTGCTAAGTTTAGTTTAATTTTATAATGAAATCTTCCAAACGGGTTGCGGGACTGCAGAGGGGTTGTGGATAGACGCGCAACTTTTAAATGGCGGGAATCCGGAGGCCTTTACGATAACGATCATAATAAAATATGGAAGTTTGTTGTTACACTTTTACACTAAACGTTTTATTGTAAATACTGTAGCGGATATTGTTTAAGATGACGAAGGGATTGGTGGAAATATTATTTTGAATTAATTGTAAAGAAACTTGTCATTTCGAAATAATACTTACTAGGTAGTAAGATAAGAATTTTGATGTTACTTATGTTATAAGAGTGTGTTTCTAAACGAGAGGACTAATAAATGTTGATGTCCATAATTTTGAAACATTTCGGAGATATATGTTTATAACTGATTTCAATATTATTTTGTAAAGTGCATCATGTACACTTTACGAAACAATTACAAAACAACAATAATTTTAAAGTCATTACCCGCCATTATACGTCACATTGCGCAGGGAGAACGAGAGACGCAATGAAAATTTTGTTATCGGCCAAACAAAACTGCGGCGGCGGTTTTCTTAAACTGTAATAGAGAAAGTTTAGATATCCGAGTTTTATCTGCTCACTCGCCCTCCAGGATCAATTAAAAGTCGGATGAAAACGCCGCACTTGACAATTACTGTTGCAATAAGACCGCGTAAGAACAACTCTGTGTTGAATATCTTGGAAAAGTAATTAAATTTGCAAAATTGTATCGTTTCAGTGAGATCTTAGTCTAATTCAAGATAAAAATGTTGGTTTTTAGTGTAATATTTACTACGAAATGTGAAAAAATAATATTTAGTTCATTTAGGAGCCAGGAGGTCTGATAACTCATGATTCGAATAGCATAGAATTTATGATCGAGATGTCTTAAGGGGTAAATAAGCCGTTATAATCGAAGCGGTGCCCCAGCCCGACGGCTACTGCTAAGCATAGCGCTCTCTTTGAAAGGCAATTAAAATATAGCGAGTATATAATTTAATTCTTGATTATGATATTTGATTTCTGAAATAGAAATAAGAATAGGTACTCAAACTGTTAATAGTGGTAAATTTTCAAATAGTTTGTTTATTGTTCATTTTACAACTGTTTTAGATAGTAAAGTTATTAATTATTATAGCGGAGCAACCCGTAAAAACATGAATGTCTCCTTTGAGATCGAATTGATGGCACTTATAATGATACTTTTAATTATTTTAATCGTTGTTCGCAAACAAAAGTCGTTAATTCATTAAAAAGAAGTAATTATGGTCGTAAGTTTGTCATTATTCTTTCTTGATAAACCAAGTAATCATTTTGGGGATTAAACGAAAAATATTTTGCGTTTAAAAGAATAATATTGTAAGAAGAAAAGAAAACAAATGTAATGTAATTTGTAACAAGAATTTTGTTGGCCAGACGCCAGACAGTTGAAAACTTCGACACCTAAACATCTCATTAAGTTTGTACTCAAAGGCCATAACGATATATGGCAACATCATACAAATTGAAGCATTATTTTATGAATAAAATGTTACCGTACTTCACATGATCATAGGTATTTCTTTTAAGATTTTCCTGTTTGAATAGTTGTTTGCATTATCACAATAGGCTTAGTAATTTCTACTGTTCGGAAAAAGCTCAATTTGTATTTTTATGTGAGACAGCCAGTGGGTAGCAAAATAATCTACTTCTGAGATACATATCTCAGGATCTAATGAAGTTCCTTATAGGTTCCTTAATTCTGATATTTTATTTCAAAGCGAAGTTGAGTGCGCTAAGAGTTTTAGATTACTTTTTCTAGTCCCCACAACATGACATGACACAAACAAGGAAGGAAAGTGATCGGTTTAGCAAACGTTAGACGACATCTATTTCCCCGGTCGTTAAGTTCTTGCGAACGTGTTACTGCAATTCTCGGTACGTGCTAAATGGCCGGCCTCTCCAACGAGACTCCCAGATACTTTGTTATCCTGTTACTTTTACATGTTTAATCGTTCCCTCGGGATGAGGTGGTGTCGTGAGACTTCGGAATTCGAATCAAGGAAGATTACAAGGAGTATATTATAATATAAAAGTAGCCAAAGAATGCTCTTTTGGAATACATTGGCAAACAATTTAATTTGTCTTGGATTTTTGTCCATTAGTATATTTTTTTATGTCGATTGTGTAGTTATTTGTAATTTCTCGTGTAACATACAATAATAATACATAAATACAAACAATACATATTTATTTAAAACAGAAATAACAATTTCGAAATACTTCACAGAAAATAATATCGCAGAACATTTACCCCTGTTATAATTAGTTGAAATCAGAAGCCAGTAAAGTGCGTTGTGGATCTACAAATCTTAGATACGCACTTGTCAAGCCTTAAGTTGGATTTATCTTTGTTTTTCTCGCCTCCGAAAAACTTTGCAATCCCTCAATGTTTGTTCAAGAGCTTACTGGGAACACATTTTATTCCGTATAAGTATTTGTGGGTCTTTGAGAGGGTTAAGTAAAACAAAAAGTGTCAGTTATAAAGAATAAAAGTAATTGTTACAATCGACACCTCGAGCGTACTAATTCACCGTCTGCATAAAATAGTGCCTATGCAAGCGTAAATCAAAATGTATTTATTCGTGAGCGGTATAAAAAGTCAATATGGAAGGCAATAAAAAGAGGATGTCGAGAGAAATAATAAAAGATAACCTCTAGAGGAGTGAATAGAATGAGTGAGGCCCTTGTAAAGAATGTTTGCGTAGTGGATAAGACGCGATCATGGGGACACCTCGGGGATCTCCCCTAGGCATTCAGATGAGTCTGCCGTGGCGAAAAATTAAAAGTGCTTTTTACAATGTGTCAGTTTTGCTCGCCTCGTCTCTTTTATGTAATAGTTAGGTTGTCTGTGTAGTATGAAAATTGTCGAATTTGTTTTATTTCATATCCCATTCACTTTCATTGTTAAAATTTTTGTGGCTTCCATTTTAAATGAAACTACTTCTCCAAAAATAAAAATAGTCTTCAATGATGAAAATGAAAAGTTGATGAAAATTTACATTGACTTTAAAATTGTATCAATTTATTAACAACAAAGCTTTTTATACTCAGTACTTTACAACCTCTCGGAGAACTTTGTGGCATCTGTAAAGAAAACACACGCCAATAATAATAAACTTTAATGCCTTGCTTGTATAACAAAGACGTCTCAATTCTTACACAAATTATAACAAAGTAGCGTTCGAACGCGACATGTGTGTCTTATTAACCAGGTACTTGTGCCAGGGTTCATTTCTAATTCAGACTTGTTCTCTCGATGCGACATTAAGTCGTTACGAACCCTTGAGCCCGACGGCTCGCCGGTATTACGCCACGTTGTAACTTCATTTCTGTAAGTCCCGTTTCATGAGTAGATTACAAGTAATTAATTTATAAGAATATGGCTACGAGGTACGCCTTCCGAATTAGTACTGTTATGGTCGGAGGGTCCGGATTAATCTGTGTTGTTACCTTTTCGATTTACTTTAAGTGCTTCGTTTGCTAGAATTTTAGAGAGCTTAATGTGATTACTAAAATTTGGTTAATATAACTTTATGGTAGCTAAACTACTTTCATTCTTAACAAAATTATAGAAGAACAATTAGGTATTGCCTATTATGATGAAACTAGAGAAAATACGGATTAAAGATCACTACATTAAATTTAAGTTATTTTATTTTAACAAAAACTGTTTCTATATTAGATGCTGGTGTTTCTTGATTTATTAATAATATTGCGTTAAGATTTTGATGTCTGGGTATAGCTATTACTTGTTGTATTTATATTAGTATCGTTCAGTTTCCCTCTAGGGAGCAGAATGGTGGCAAGCCGCGTACAAGCTGTTACTTTTAATGCGTTATTCGGTTTGGAATTAATGATTTTATTCCCGACAATTACCAGTGATAGCGGGTTGAGATTTCCACTTTAATCTATTCAAAATTGTTTATGGGTGTTTAAAATTTTACTTCAGTAGTATTTTCAGACTTACAAATTAGCATTAGGTTTATAAAATACAAATAAGGTACTTTTAACGTTAACTTTATGTTCAGATTTCTGAGATTTTATTGCTCTCCCTATTGATCCCAAACTCATACATACCTTTCGTATAAATATTTCCACGTCAAAAATATCTCCGATACCGTTGCGTATTTATATAAATGTGACTTTTGTTTTTCTTGTCTGTCACAAAGTTCCCGTATCAATATCTTGTGTTTGCATAACTACTTTGTGCTGTACCACTGTGGGGTAAACACATTCATATCGATACCTGAACGAACAACCAGCTTTGTTTACCCTCAGTTCGATAAACAAAAACATTCTACCTTTATTGAATTTAACATGCTAAGCCAAAAATACAATGGAATGATATTACGAAAAATATATTGTCTATCTATCCCAAATCTATATTATTAGAATGTCCGAAGACGGACGATAATATCCGCGAAGAAAGGACGGTCCACGATATAAAACGCACTTGCGCGCATAATATACGTTTTATTAATAAAAAAAGCTTCTGTGAATCGCCCATAAATAGCCTTAACGACCACTAGTGAGCCGGCGATTTTTTCCGATACACGGCGACGCATTTGTTTGACAAATCCCCCGGGAATAAGCGACACTATCCCCTATATTATCTAAGCTTGAGGGATGCCGGGTCATTCTGGAGGTGATGAAGGCGGTATCGCGAGCTGTCTAAAGGCCCCACTAAATCATGACCTGCCAGGTATTTTCTATTTGACTAGGGTGTTCTTTTTTAAAACAGATGGTACGCATTCTAGTTATTTATGTGAAGGATTCGAAACGTATTCTAAGTTAAAAGAAATTGTGTATTTGATGTAATATTGAATATAAATATCAGAATTATCCAAATTTTAAGACGTAAATGAGAACAAAGAAAAATAAAGTTTCAGAATTTATGTCACAATACAATTGAGTGATCAGTATGCAGAGCCAGCGTTGTGTATTAAGCCGATTTGGAGAAGGAAGCGTTAAAAGAAAATTTATAGCATTGAAAAGTCGTACGTAATTAATAAGACATTTGAAGTTGCGTGAAAATGTAATTTAGATTGTTTTCCATGGAGGGGTCGTTCGGTTTCCTGTCTGTTCTGAATCCTCACAAAGGCGGCTTATTTATATATGGCCGTCTTTATATTAGCGTCTTTAAGGGAATCCAGGGGAGCATAATAAAAAAAAGAATCAGCATCAATGTCTTAAAGCGTCTTCCGGCGCGCGATAGCGGAGAACGCCCCGCCGCAAAATGGCGGTCCACACTCGAATAAATTATACCACCCCCGAATCGAACGATTGTTCGATTCTTTTGATACGATTCTCGTTTTAAAGTTGAAGCGCCTTTATTAGTGTAAGCCAGGGACGATTATCTTAAGCCGCCATTACATATTCAAATTGGAGTCATTTCGCTTTGTAGAAATTGACGCGAAATAAAACGGAGCCTTTGATAGCGTCCTCTGCATTAAAATGGTGGTAATGGTATTTTTCCAAGGCACTTGACGTCAGTTCTGATGACGTGGATTTCCCAGATTTATTGCAATATTTACTGTGTTCTATTTATTTATACATTTCCAAAAACTTATTGGAGTGTGATAAAATATGAGCTGTTAGTGAAAGTCGCATTTTCATACAAGTAAATTAAATGAAGCTTGCATGGGTTGTCCGTTTCCAGTCCAGTAACTTTCGACCCAGTCCGAAAAACATAATTTTTGCGCGACTGACCAAAGATTAACATTTAGATACCGCAGATGACTCTTTGTTCGGTACGGAAACCGTTTCTTCTACACCCTTTTAAAATTTAGATTTAATTTTAAACACTCTTATCTTTCATTTATGACTAGATGCTCACGTAATTATTAAAGGGAATATTAAAAATAAAAATATACTCCGTACCTCATTACTCTCTGAAACTGTAAGCTAATTAATAATTCTAAGTCGGCTATGCATAATAAAATTAATGGCGCGCTCCTAGCTTCATAGCAAAAGAAAGCAAGTCGAGCAAATTGATATTTTGAATAATAAAAGGCGAGCGTTGCCGACGAATTATTATGAGTAACACAAACATAAGTCAATAGCCTGGCGGGGTGGTCAATATTGGATTAGCTGCCAAAAGGAGCCAAAAAGCAACGTATACAAAAACCTTTTACAGCGGTTAGACCTCCGGAAAAATATTTATAAAACGCTCGTTATGTGAGGAGAGTGCTTGTTTTTGCTCAAGTTCTCTCTCTCACGGTGAAATAATCTTGGAGTGAAGCAGTATTTAATTATTTATATTTTATTGTAGCAAATTGAATAAGTACATAGGTACTCGTAGCTACTTTAAAATATTAAAAATCGAAACCAATTTAAACCTTTTTTGTTCCTAATACTGATGATAGATAATTTTACATCCATGAACAAGTATATATTTCGTTTTGGACATTTTTGGTAACAAAAAATAACAAAAAAAAGTCGCAAAGCATAAACAACATAATATAAAAGTCCATTAATTTAAATAAATCAACGGTAAAGTCGGTCTCTATACTCAAAAGCTTAACACGGACGAAAACGGCAATAGTGCGGAAGGGTTGGGGTACGGGGCTACGAACCATTGTTTACACAAAGTATAGAATAATATAATCAGAAGTGAAGAAATAGGAATCCGACGAAAAACCAACAGAGTCGGGTGGAAATTTGCTTAGGCCAGCGGAATAAGTGGCGAGGCTAGATACCCCAGACTGGACCCGAGTGGCCCTCCCATTGTCTCTACCCGTATGACGAGATTAAAGCGAGCTTTATCGGTATGTGAGAGAGAATAATAATGGAAACCTATGTAAACTTGTGATCATAAAGTGGGAATGGAATAAAGATGGATCGTGTTATTTTAATGTCCGTTGGTAAAATATAGCTATTAAATATAGTTAGCTGTTGATATATAACACTGAAAATTGTGCTTTTAGTATTGACTAATTTATTTGATACCGAAATGGCTTCAATAACCACTTTACCCATCAAACAATACAATAAGCTTTTATAAAATTTATTTGTTACATCTTTATTACAACAATATTTGACAAAACACAAATGACCAATCCGACTTATTTTCCTAAAGAAAGTAAAACAAAACTGAAATGATTTTCCCTGATTCCACTGCTTGCATTCATAAAGTCAGCAATCAAATTTTCTCATTTCGTATCTTTGCACCTGCCGCCGGACTTATTAAGACGCACCTGTCAATCTCCAACTCCCACTTTTTATTTCAAATCCTCCTCATCGGGATCTCGAGTGTTTGGTATTGAGCCACCATTCGAAAAACTCTTATTTTAGCATATTTATTTAGGACTGCCGAAGCAAGCGGTGAATTTTTATAAATTTCGGAGCTTGATTGATTTTATGATGTCTAGTTGTGTAGCAATTTGGAATTTTCTTCTAAAGGGTTTTGATTTAAATTTTTGAAAGTAGAAGAGGTCTGCAACTGCTATTTTTTTTTCTGTTGTTTAGTAAAGTAGAGTACTAAGTAAAATTCTTTGAATTATTTAGAATTATGTTAACGATACGTAATGTATTACATTTTTGTTTATTTTCGGAATCTGTTTTATTAGGTCCGTAGTTTATCTATTTACTTTAAATCATACTATGCATCGAATTAGAATCAATACATAATATTGTCTTTTAGTCTATCTACAGAAACAACTATACAGCTACATATATCTTTACGGTCACATCATTGGACTCCGACAACAAGGATAGATAATAGCCGGGCAATCCTAAATAAACACAATGTTGAATTGGCAACGCCATCGCCGTCGGCACCCACACTTCGATCTTCGATTTCTCCCACTACATTAATTCGGGTGTTCATTAAAAATGCCATCAAGTCGTCCGTTAACGAAGTGGTGCACAATTAAAGTCGCCGCTGACGTCACACCCTCGGCCCTCCTAGAGTGCTCCTTGAGAGGCTCTTTGAACTAGAAGGACACCTTGAGACGGAATTGAAAAATTGATTCGTTATCGATTCGGTAATGATTATTGAATTACATTTTCAAAATGATAAAATATTGTGAGCGTTTTGACCCACTTTAGTACTACCTACTTAAGTAGTTTTTAATTTTACTTAAAGTATTTCCAATGATTCAAGACCTAAAAAATGTTTTCTGTTGCAAAAGACGTTATCAATTGTTTGCAATATCCAAATAATCTTCGTCATTAACGTGTCAAAATCTTATTATTGTCACCCGCATAAGGACATTAAGGGGCTCGAGATAAAGCAGACTCCCATTAGCAAAGTCCTCGAAAAAAATTCGTCGATGCTATCGCGCGCGTTGAGGTGGCAATCGCAATCTAATTTTTTCTTAAGTCGCAGTCAATCACGAGATAAATGAGCCTAGAAGCGATCATCAAAGGGACTAATGTTGATTGGCTTACGACACCCAGGATGAGCAAAGATGTAGGGAATTTAAACTTTAAATTTATATAATTTAAGTCTATTCTTGAGTTTCTAGTCAAGTGTTTATGTCGCGTGTACGTTCTGATTGAGGCCTGTCACCAGTTGGGTTTGTGACGAAGATTTATGTGTTTGATAGTTATGCAATTATTTGAAAACGACCTACAATTTTTTGGATACAAATCTTATTCTTTGTAGCAAGTTTATATATTATATGGTCTTTAAAACATTAAATTTATTGGCAACGATGTTGTTGAATTTTTTAAGAAATATATTTGCAATCACACTGTTGGTTATGATCATTCATCAACTAAAATCTGGCAAAAAGTATCAAGTTTTTTTTTATAAATATTTTTATTGAAGGTCTTTGTCGCTCCATGACCATATCGTTCAATACAGAAAGTCTTAAATACAATGTTTTTAAAATGACCGGTAACGCAAAACATATTAAACGTTTCACCGCGATAATCGGTATCGTTCACGTTGCGTTTTTTTTTATTCGTTTTAGAATAAAGTGTTTTGTCAGGCGTAGAGTGAGGGTGGCGGATCGCGGATAGCGAAGGTGTCTCAATCAGCATAAAACAAAAGAAATCAATAGCATCCCCTCGCGGCACGCGACTCACAAAGAGCAAAGATTTCTTTTCACAATTAACCACCCCCTGGGTGTCGCCGAGCTGATAAACCGAACGGATTTACTTACGATTGTCATATACATAAGAATAGTATTTTTTATGGCTTTTATTATTTTTGTATAACCATTTTAACTTAATCGCGGTTTAATTAAAGTTTCAAGTCAAAATAGTAGTAAATAGAAGAATATTTGAAGATTGCATTGAAATTTTATAAAGATAACTTTTGACGTGTCTAGAAACATAACTAACCGACTATATAATTTCTAGTCTAATCAGACCTGAAAAATTTGTAAAAAATGATTATCTCAAAGTATTTTTCGATGCGCGCCACACATTTTATCAAATTGGAATTATTCATGGCTGTGTTTCAAACTGATGTTTGTTCATTCAAATGAAATTGAGATTGTTTTGTATCACTTTTTAGTCCGCTCCGATCCTAATCCGACAATCACGAGAGTTTACTTCCGGATCAGTTTCTAATGTGTCTGGATGGACAGTTCGTGTTGACGAATATTGAGCAACTTGTTAGAAAATTAAAGCGTATTCATATCCCGTATTATTTACTCGAGTAAAACCGTACATTGAAATAAATTTTGTTGAGTTAAGTAGTCTTTGTTCTCAATCTGTTGTAGGATTTGCTCTGGTCGTCTAGGAAGCAGCTTTCATCTCGCAAACACTGTTTCAATATTTAATAATCCGTCGGTAACGAGCTCCGACGAGCGCTTCGCAGTTAGAAAAGTTTAAATGGGCAGGCAACACACGAAGCCATATTAAGTGAATCATGCTTTTAGCCAGCGCAAATTTTAATGCAGATTAAAAACATGGTTTTGAGTATCGTAAATGAGGTTTAAAATATTATATTAATTTATAGGTTAAATATATTTAAGACAAGAACGAATTATTGAAAACAACATAACAAGAACATAATTATGTAGAAAAAAAAAGAAACATTTATTTATACGGAGACTACTACTTAATACATATATGGAATAAAACCTTGATCCGAAAAATAAAGAATTAGACCTTGAGCGTCTGTTATTGAAAATAAATAAATAAGTGGCCATAATAAATAAAAAGATAATATAATAAACGAGTCCCCAACATATAACCGGAAAGGTGAAGATTAGTTTCCCCCTCACATGACCAAGGGTCAAGCAAATTTGACGAGAGATTATTGTAACTACCCGCTACAAAACTGTTGTTTATCTTGGACTAATGTAATGAAGTGATCCTGCATGTACACCCGTCATTAGTGAGGGATAAACAGACATACCTATATGTAGGTATGTGTGAAGAGCGTGAGTTGGAGTGAAAGAGATGAAGAGAATGTAAAAAATAACACAAATCATGTAGAATGTTGTTCAAAGTTCGACGTAATAAACGGTGACGTCAATAATGTGGCTTTTGTTACCAAAAACGCTGAATTAAATCAATGTAAAGTATCGACACGGTGATTAGGAGCGCAGAGGTAGACGGAGGTCAGCAATAAAGTGACCGTCGTCAGGCGCTGCGTCACGTCCGACCGCTGACGACGGCCACGGCTCGACGACGCCCTCGTTCGGTGCCGCGATTTTATTGACTCTTGCGGTTGATGCGCTCCTGGTCACAATTCGTGTGATTGAAAGTGAAAACGGTATAAGTCACCGAATTCGGTAATGACGGAGACCGCTGTCCGGTTTTTTCCTCTAATTTTGGTGACATTAAAAAGGAAAAGTAATGGTTTGTTGTTTATTGTATTATTGTTGTAAATCGTTGTAATCCATCGATCCACCAATCGATTTTGATTGTTTTTTGGATCAAAAGTATGTAATTGGTTGGCTTTTACTATTTCAATGGAAAGGTTTCAAACTCAACTATAATTACTGAAACGTAAACTTTATTTAGTAGGGATTGTATTTTACTAATATAATAATATTTTAAATTGTTTCAGGAGACTGCAATAATACTTTTATACGTTCACATTTTTATAAGAAAAAGGAACTAAAATTAATGCAAAGATATACAAGAGAAACTTCCAAATGTAAATCGACCATGTCTAATACGTAGGACGTTATAAATATCATTCATATTTCAAAGTCGTTTGCATCTGGACACCGGCTATTGAGACAAGAGGGGGTCGTTCCAAAAATAATTGTCAAAGGGCCGAATGTTAGAAGGAAGAAAATGAAAGTGTTGAGCATGTAACTGTTTAGTTCCGAAGATAAAAAAATAATTATAGCTTATGTTTTAAAACTGTTAAACATTCGTTTGAGACTAAATTCATGGCGGTATACTAACCACAAACCAGTATTTTTGTTTCGAGAAGTTTCTAAATTAATAAGTGTGGATCGGTTTTATTGAGTTAATCGAAAATAGGAATTAAAAATACACAGACACAACAAGGGAATTGTCACATTCCCTCATCGCTCCCTTTGTGACAGCCCATAAAACGCAAATTCGGCAATAAAAAGAACACCCCGAAACATCCTTCCTGGACACTGGCTCAATACAATGGCTGCCATTCAGTACGAATTATTGTATTTTTCCAGCACTCGAAATATTTAAGAAAGGAATTAATGAATCTTGGCTATTGCTCGAACGATACTCAACCCTGTGCTCCAATATTTTTAGGTTTATTTGGGAATTCAGTACATTCCCCGCAAGATTCGTTTAACAATGAGGTCCTAATTAGCTGTCAAGGCTGCAGACTTCGGCTCGTCGTGCGTCTGTCCCAGAAATGCAAATAATTCAAAGGATGTCTCCAGTGATTTCTTTCGTTTTGTGCGACATTGTGTAACAAAAACGCGTTGAAAGTTTGTGAGAATTTGGAACGCAGATATTTGGTAACATTTCGAACGAAAATTAAGATTAAATTCGAATAAATTATTCCATATCCATAATACTACTAGAATTATTTTAGAAGTTTTATAGTTATTTATACATAAATTAAGAATTACTATGGTTGGTTAAGATTGGCCAAATCTTAATTTCACGAAAGCAAACTTTCCGAAGCATGAATTAGAAAAACAACAAACGTCATTATACAGTATCATAACCTGCGTATGTGCATAATACATCCCAAATGAAACGAATTAGCACTAAAATCAGAATAAATCACGAACACAAACTACAGTTACGCATTCAAAAACAATTTCGAGGGCGCGATTTGGGCGGCTGCCTAATTGGTATGAGATTTGCAAGTGTTTCTAATTGCGTAGAAATTTACGCATCCAAGGCGATCAGTCACACCGCCATCAGGTTAATTAAACCATTTGTCTAATAAGTTCCGATGCTCATGTTCAAATTTTCGGCAATTTGCGATTTGTGAAAAATTAGACGTGTTATTGAAAGGGTGGGATGGAAAACGGATTGAGTGATCTTGATCGTTGCTTCGGACGATATGAAATTACGATATGTGAATCAAAATTATAAAGTTAGCTGGTGGTATGAGTATAACAATACTACAATTATATTAATAATTGACAAATTAAGCCTATTTTAAGCAACATATAAAATTAAACATCATGTTTGTTTCCAACAGGGTTTAATAACAGTATAATGCTTTTATGAACGTTAACGGTCAATCAATTCAAACTGAAAATCTCTATTTGAAACGGTGGTCTATTAATATAATAAATTGAGTCTATGTAGTAGGTATACATAAATCAACCACTAATATAATTTGTTTACGTTGGCTGGATGTATGTAGGTTATCTTACCTACCTATTACCTAGTAAAAATATTTCACCAGTTAACCAGGATCAAAACGTGTCGATCCCTTGCACAAACATTAGGACGTGCTCCTCAAATTCATGGCATTTATTTTTAAAAAAGGTTCATTTTCATTAACGCCATCGGCTCACATATTTGTCATAACCTGTCCGTGTCGCCGGGGCCCGACACTCCGGCCTCTTGTTGAAAATGCTCCTTTTTCCGCCGTTTTTAATTTACGCTGTTTCGGTTTTGTTTCTTCATGCTAGAGATGGAACATAATTGGCCCACGTTTCATCGGTGGAATTTAGCATAACGGACTTTTCCTAAAAAGGCCGAGAGAGGTTTTGTGGAATGGAAACGGTGTTATTTTCTCATCAGTTCCTCACAGGTCTTATTCATTTTTGTTTTGTGTTATACCGATACTTAGATCTGTAATTTTTTCTAATTGTTTAAACCCTATACAATATAAGACTTATAGCTAGCTTTTCAACTTTTTCCAAAAAACAGAAATAGCTCAATCCCTCTTTGATGAATCATTCAATTACAATAAAAAGAAATGGATACAGTTTGACTAGTGGAGTTCTTACATAATCAAATATTCGTTCGGTCGGAACACACTCGCAGCTCAATGGAGATTCATGCCTCACCACCGCGTCTAGACGCACACAGACCTACCTCTGCCAGACTGTCTAATGTGCCAGCTTTACATATTTAAAACCTATGCTCTCGTAATAATCGCGTTTGACTTTTTTAATTTTGACGGGCTTTGATCGAACTTTTCTCTCGAACGTTCGATTCCATATGATGGAATTAACCCTCAGTTCGAAACTTGTCCATCGAATTATTTATTAAGCCTGTGGCTGAGGTTGGTTAGAGTATCTGAATTTAATATATTTTCAGCCTCGATATAATAAGTGAAGCGGATAATTGTATTGGTAGTAAACAACATCTCATTAACTTAACGATGCACTCATGACATAAAATATATGTAGCTACTGGTTTTTCGCAGACAGCCTTCATGGAAATTGCTTCCGACCATGCATAAATATCTATTAGGCGGCATCGCGAGATTAATATTTTTATACAAAGGTTGAGGGACTGTCTCAGAACAAACGGGTGCAGACTCTACAAACAAGGGTGTACGAAACAGCTAGTTAGCGGTAAAATGGATATTTTACTCGTGTTTATTTTATTTTCAGAAAATAGCTGCAGGGTTTTTGGAAGCTCCTGGTTTTTGTATCCTTTTTGCAAGTAACCGTTCTTCATAACAGTCAAAACAATTATGTGTGTCGTACCCCTTTTTAAATTTCATAACGCGTTTTTCCAGTTTTCCTGTTTCCGTCCCTACCCTTAGATGGCGGGTGGAGGCGATAGGTGCGAAATGATATAGCTCCAAAGGTCCAATGTCAGACAATAGGTAAAATTCATACGGGCCGCGCGCGGTGAATGCAAACAACCTAATTATATTCACGATCGCCAAGATGGCGACGGTGGAGAAGAGGAGAAATTTTGCCTTCAGACGTACTCGTGAGTTTAAGTTGTTCTTCAGGTGTTTACAGTTGATTGAATATTAATTAGACTTTCATTCCAAGTAATGAGATGTTAAGAATTCGTTCCTCAGAAATTAACAGTCTCGTGATTAATGATTACACGTTAGTCAAGTAGGTTTTTTATGTAGCTACTTTAAATAAGTTATTAAGAATCATATCAACCAGGTAATATGTAGCTGTGCATAAACAATATAAAAGTTTTCATATTAAAACTTTAAAGAATTAACATACAACGCCAGCAGCAAAATTAAACTTCCTCGTTTATCGCAAAACGTCGGATCAATAAATCGAAAAGTAACATCTTTATCTGGAAGGTAAGAAAGTAAATACGCATTTCCCTAAACTTAAGCTTTACTTCTCGAAACTTAATGGCGTTTCATTACATCGTTAGATAGGCTTAGGCGGTCGGTTCCGCTGTCGGTGAGTTATGGTTATTTGAATTGTGCGAAACAAAATAAATTTACTGAACGTGCTCTATGCTGTTCTGCTCTTTGCATTTTTGAGTGCTTATTTCGAGCAGGATAAAAGTTTGCGTTATTTATGGCCCGTTCTAAGATTTAATGTGAAGTCAAACAGCGATAATGTGAATCCCGTCTGAATATTTTTGTTGAGTGTGACGTGTCTACCTTTTATTTGTGAACTTCTGAATGTTTTTTTTAAAGAGTAGATATTTACTTACTTACTTCTATAGGTAGGTAAGCGTTTTTCATAGTGGCCAGCATCATGATACTGGTATAGCGAAATCCAATCTGCAATTAAAAAAAAAAAAAGAAATTGTGACAATGCTATCTTGTCACAAAAATAACCGAAGGCCGTATTAAATAACTATTTCATAAAAACCGAGTGTTTAATCTTTTTTTTTGTTTTTGTTTGACCTTCCGAAATCTGCTTCAAAATCGTATACCTAGCAGAAACCTCATATGTAATTACTTAGGAACATGAATAAACTATATGTAAACTAGCAAACCGAAAGCTCATCAAATAACAAGGCTCATTTCCCGGGTCCGGTTGTAACATTGTTTTATTGTGCATGAGTCGTGATCGCGTGTTTCTCTAACTGCTGTTACTATTTCCTCCCGATCCGGATTCTCCCTTGCGGGATGAATTCTATCCCGTTACTCGAGCCATTTGGCGTAATGCGCGGTTTGGTTGGATTGACAGCTCTGAGGTAGCGTGTAGATTGGCGAGAAGAGCGATTTGTACTGAGTCCTTGTCATCTAATGATCTTTTTTGAAGTAATATTATATTTTTTCGTAATATTATCCCTAACAGTATATTTTTATGTAGCTATATATACTTTTAGGCGTTACAAACGATTTTATTTCCTTTTTTTAAGTTTTTTATTTCAATATGACGATAAATTATTATTTTATAATATTTCCAATTTCAAACAACCAACCAATCTATATCCTATTTACAGAAATCGCAACTTTAGAAGAAATCATAATCAAAGTTAATATTTCCTATTACAATTTTAATAACGATTACAGACTTTTCATCATACAATGTGAACAAATAGAGCCATTTCTTTTTACTCGTTAATCGCTCTCTTATGAAATATGTCTTGCGTCTTACTTTCTTACCAAACCTTAATGATACTTTAAGTTGTACTGTTTGCCAATATGTGATTTAATTAATAGCAACGATTTGAAATTCTGTAGGAGGCCCTTACAAATTAGTTAATTGATTATGGGTTAACTGAAGGAAATATTATGACCTACACTTTTTATAAGTTACATGAGTATCTTGCGCTTTAGGTCTTTAATATACCTTTATCATACTTATTTTAGTCTAATATTCTGCAGACGCATTAATAAGGCGTATCACCAAATTAATTGTACTTCCAAATCGACTTAAGCTACCCCGCATAACCTAGATTTATGTGCGGATAATAACCTCATAACTGGTTGCTGTGAGCAACGAGACATGTTAGGGTTGTACCGGCCGCATGTAGCGAAAAGGGCGGATTAGTACGCAGTAAAATTTGTTAAAGAGGACTTCCAGGATACGGGTGCCTCGCGGCTGTGGTAGCCAACCATTTAACGTAGACCTTCAAAGATCCTACGTAATACTCCCCGGGTTTTTAATCCTAAGGATATATTGGAGGGCAGGGTAGGTCAAATTATTGTGGTGGTTTGTAACATGTATTAATACGAAGCTGCGGACGGGCCAGTCGGGTCTCAACTATCTCCCACTTGCAGACACGAACACTATAATCCCCGATAAAGCCCGCACATTTACATTCAATTCTAATTCCGGAACACCCACTTCCACTCGGTTCTGATTGCCTGGTACTTGTCTACGTTGATTAAAACCCCTTTCAGTTAGATAATCTTTGATAATAAATTAGTATGTGTGTAAATAATGTTGTTATTATATCGTGTTTAAACAAGCCCGTAATACTGATGGACTGGGACCAACTTTAAATTAGGTTAAACTACAAAGTGCTATTAAAATAGCCCGAAACGACGTGCACACATAAAATTAAATATTTCAAAGGCAAAGGGCACTTAATTGAGTTTGTTCAGGACAAAACAAAGAGCGAGAAAACTTTTTAAATTGAGTGTCCGTGAAGTGTTGCCAACATGTTGATCTTTTCCAACTGCGCTACTTAGAGGGGACAGCGAGTACCTGTCCGAAGTCCCAAGTTAATATTTTCTTTGCAGAGAAAGTCTGTTTTATGTAAAACTTTAAATAAAGAGTCAACTTGTTTTTATTGACAATTTTCTTGATAGAAGTAGTTTTTCCTAGAAGACATCAACCTCCTTGGTAGGTATCTCAAATAAATAAATAATTAATTCAATCCTTTACTGTCCCATTGCTAGGCAAGGGTCTCTTCTCAGAATGAGAAGGGTTAGGCTTTAGTAGAGTGGTAGATATCTATGGTTTTAAAAATCTTAACATCCCTTTTTATTTTTCCCTAGAAGTAAATAAGGTTTTAATTTGGAACAAGTATTTCCGTTCTGCTTTAACTAACAATCGACAAAAATAAGGCAAAATTTGTCAAAGAATTTTAAAGAGAAAAACAACGTGTATGGTTCCGTCAGGAATTCATCACAGTATGATTATGTTTTAAACCTTAACGATCAATCAAGATGAGGTAAAACTCTACAAAAAGGAATAGTTTAAAAGATGTTATACCTAGTAATATATTATATCTACGTAATTTTTCTAAATCAAATCATCTAAATGGCCATTGATTGTCAAAATACTACTCTAATACCCATGTATCACACAAATTATAATTGAATCCTTTTATGATCAACATGCATCAAAACAAACAATAAACGTAAAGAAAAACTTTGCAAATAACAGTTCAGAGCGAAACCGAACTTTTTTTACTATCGCTTGATATTTCTATTACACCTATGATAAAATGTTACGATGGCGTATCGAATGGATCTGCACACGGGGAGAGATATTTTGTATCTATTTTATTTACAAAGTTTGCAACTACATTATAATCAGAAAAGCAATCTCACTCCCCACCAACATTTTATAGTTGTGCTCTATGTATACCTGTATAGGAGAAAATGTAAAAAAACGGCAGTAGAAAAGTTTCTAGGAAGCCAATATTTTCCTCCGTAAAATATCAACAGTTTAATTAATTGATTAGCTCAAGGCTTGGGCTCGGAACAAGCCTCAAGAAAAGCAAAGATTTATTTTACTTTCGGTAGCAATTAACGTTGAAAGTGAAAAATCTTTCAAAACTCCGGCGCCGCCTGCGATCCGGCGCTTATTCCCTTTCTTTAAATCGAGTAAATTTTTCTTGCGAAAACTTTTTGATTCGACCCCTTTCTACGGCAATCAGGCAAATCTCATAGCGGCCACATGATACGTCACAGAGTAAGTTTGAACAGCTAAACAATGCAATTTTTTATTTTGCAAGCAGTTGCAAAATTTAAACAAGTGAACAGCGAGCCTTTAGGATGTAATAAATATTAGTTAACTAATAAATTCTTACATTAAAAACAAAGTTAAGTAATGCAATGTTTTGAGGCAAAGAGCTTCAACTGTTATTAAAGCTCTCATTCAATCAGAGGTTGAAATGTTTTATGAATTGGCTATACTGATTATCGTTACTCTATACAAAATCGCACCAACAATAATAATGGGCGCAACGGCAAATACAATTAGGTTAATTAATGAATTAAGACCCGTCGAGTTTCTTTATCTTGTTATTAATTTGTCTAAGGCGAGCTACCCAGACGTCTTACAAATGAGAACCGCGCAAATGTTTGTTTAAAGCAGAGCGATTCACTTAATGCAATCAAACTTGTTATATTATTCATATCTAGTACAGTAACGTTGATGAAATATTTCGTGTAATTGATTATACTTACAGTTTTACCCTAAGTTAAGTAAAGGTAAAACTGTTTTGAATTATTTCAGTCTTAAAATTTGTCTAATCCCGTTTACTTTTGTATTTCTTTGAATATAGAAAAAAATCGCTTCCGTCGTCAATTAAAAAAGCCTAGAGCATCAAAAAATAAGTTTCAGTTAAAAAGTATTAATGAAAATTCTATCGCTGTAATATTAGATAAATTAAAAACCCAAAACACGTTACAACACATGACACCCGTCTCAATTTAAAGACGTTAACAAATGTTTGCAAAGAAAACAGCATTAATCAGGGTCAGGAAGCGTCATTTGAATATAAAGGAGTATGAGGTGCTGCATGTGAGCCTATCATTAGTCATAAACGCGAGAGGCGGCGCTCTCGAGACGTGACCTGAAGCGTAATCGCGCTACTTCTTATCGGAGCGTTCGGAACCAGGCGGACATGTGCACTTAGGCGTAAACGACTCACACGTGGTTGCCATGCTCACTTATCTACACTGTGCGTATGGTGCGACATTATGTTCTAGATTTAAAATTTTAGACATAGCGTCACACCTTCTGAAAAATGTTTGGTAAAATACTATATTGTACACGCACATTTCGCTGATGCTGTTATTAAGCCATCTAATCATCTAATTTCAGAAAATCCCAATAACATTTTGCCTTATTACTCAGTAAGCGTGTAAGCAACTACTAAACCAATGAGGCAGTTCTAAGGATTATGCTTAGGTGTATATTTTTAAGTATTGTTGTTTTGAAATATATAAGTTTCCTTACCTTGTTCCTTACCTTGCGATTCTCTTTGCTCGAAGGAACTAATTGAGTGCGTAGCTCTTGCAGCTTTTTAGAAAACCATGTCACCATTTAGTTCGTGTTGTAAAATAATTTTCTGATCATAATTTTTTCAATGACTGCCTCATTGGTCTAGTGGCCGTAAGGGAGACTGCTGAGCGTGAGGTCCTGGGTTCGATTCCCGGGTCGGGCAAAGTGTCATTGGGTTTTTCTGTATTGAAATTCTCAGTAGCAGCACGGAGTCTGGAACTGTGCCCGGAAGATGGCAATAGGCTCGCCCCCATTTACATGGGACTCAATAACAGCATCGGCGAAATGTGGGTGTACAATAGTATACCTCTGCCTAACCCTTCGGGGAATACAGGCGTGATGCTATGTTATGTAATTTTTTCGTTTCGATGGGTAATTAGAGCCTCGTAGAACAAACGAGATAAAGTCGTTTCTGATTAAACAAACTTTGATATCTGAATACATATCCCACACACGACCAGAATATAATATAAAATAAAAAATAGAAAAAGAAATGCCGCACCCTTCTCCAATAACTGGATTAGGAAGGCATAGAGGCGACAATTGAAACATCGCTAACACTGGACCGCACTGAATTTAAATATACGATGTTTCCAGTAGCGTGGTCACCGAACACCGCGGTTATTTAGATGAGCATCAAATTTGTCGGATTTTCGAGGATATTTTTCGTAACACTCCCGAGGGATTGCGGTTTGTATTCCGATATTTTATTTTCATTGACCGTTGGTCATAAAGTGGGATTGCGCTTCGTCATTCGCACTTTTGATGTGTCTATATTTTTTATCCCTATAAAATGTACTTTCATGCTGAACTAAGGGAGTGCAAGGCAAATAAAGAATGCTTGATGCTGATGGATTTCTGTCAGATCAAGATATATTTTAGTATTTACTGGTCAAAGACTCTTTATTTAGAAAATCATATTTCTTTCTTTAATCCTTCTCTACTACATTATTACAAAAACTTTCCTCGGTGTTCGAGATATTATTATTAACGCTACCCCATTTAGGGAACTCCGGCTAATATTTTTGAAATCGTATCCACAATAAATCAGATATCGCCACCTCATTGGCATTCCTTACGTACGTTTTAGCATTCCTCAGTAGGAGTGGAATCAGTGTGGTGGTAAAAATCAAATTGAGTGCCCGATAAACACTCTCCGACGATGCGGTGGGGTCTCACGAAAATTTTGATTACACCGAAAAGTGTTACTTATTCTCAAATAAAAAATACCGGAGGAAAAATTCGCTGATGTCGATATTGTTATGGCGGGTTTATGTCGAAAATTGGGGGTACGGTTATTGCATGTCATTAGGAATTATGGGCTTCCGAGGTAGGCCGGAGAAAAATTTGTTGATGGTGAGGTGGCGCTTATACTTTTTTTTCGATAATATAATTATTGGAAATTTATTCCGCACCTTCTAAGTGGCAAGCGGTTTCTGCAAAGTGTTTAGTATCTATTTAGTGGCGATGTATATGGTAATGTCGGCAATTTAAGATCTTAACTTAAGAAATATAACTTTATTGTTCGCTTCGTATAGGCTAATTAACACGTAACAGAATTAGAATTTACTGTATTACAAAATATTGATTAGACCCTGATAAATGTTTAAAAATAAAATGTTAATATACACAGCGCACTTATAGAAATAAGAGCAGTTGGAGATTGTTTTATGGATTGAATGTGTGATATAGCCTTGACTCCTCTTAACGCTGTTTCTTAAGCCAAAGTTAGATGGCATTATAAATACAAATTGTTTGTATTTACAATGCCATCTACGTTGGGCCAATTTATTAATTACCTACACAGTACAAAGACAAAACAATACTCACAAGTAATAATAACAAACTTAACAAAGAAATAAACCATCGGAGCGGGCCCTTACGCCACCGTGATGCATGGGGCCGTCGAAATAATATTATCGTTACCGAGTACTCACACTCCAAGGAAAATCAACATAAAGTGAATAAAAGAAAATTATGAATCGCACGAAAATAAATTACCCCGTGTTGGCGGCAAAATAACATCACATTTGAATGCCTTTTATGCTTTATGGGCCCGTAACTATATGAAATAAGTCCCGGTGCCGTTTTATGGGACACGGGAGCACGTACGCGGCATAATTTTTCAAATGTTTGTTGCGAATACGTAACTCATATTTTAACAGTTTCCAACTTTCTTACTGCATTTGTTCAATGGTGTGGAGATGATGGATTGAAACCAATTGGTAATGTGAAATGTAATTACGTCATTATCACACAGTTAGTACTCTTTATGATTCTTCTGTGTGAAATATTAATCGAAAGAAACACCGTGTCTAATTTACTGAGAAAAAGACACATTTGTTTTGGACAAGCCAAAGAAATAGAATTTTGTATTTTTAAAATAACAGCATCGTTAACGATAGTTAAAGCACTACGAACACATACGAGTACCTATTACGAGATCCTTATTCGTACGTCACATTAGGATCACACATTTACACAAAAATACAGAGAAGGTTAAACTGTTTGTTTGTTTATTTTCCAGACATTTGGCGCTTTAGTCCGTCAGGTGAGAAGTGTAATGGCGTGCGATTTTCCCCGTTTGCGCTTTCCACGCCGCCTGTTTGTCGTCCGAGGGCCACCGGCGAATATTTCATGCGCCAATGAACGCATTCTGGTCCCGAATTATGACGGTCAACTGACCACCCGACTGAGGAGTCCGTAATCTGATCAACAAACACGCTCTTTGATAAAAGATAAAACGTCATTGTTAGGCTTATCTGTGTTAGCTGGTGATGAGAGAATTCAATAATATGATTATCTGTTTAAACGTCACAAACCCTACTCTTAGGATAATACTCTTAGCATCGGAGAGAAGTTTACTGTCGGATGTTATAAAAGGTAATTTTTCGAAGCCGGTGTCTGGCGAAACAAAGGTATGTTCAAGTTTGATATTTTCAAGAGCTTGCTACTTCTATTTTTGCCTTACAGTTACATTAAAGTATTATTCCTTTTATTGCTGTCTTGTTCCAAATACAAATTCTATATAACCAAGCATAGTTTGGCAAGTTTCCGTCGTTCAAGACGTGACTGACATGGCTGGCAGTGTAACGGCGCCGGATTTGCAAGTTGAATGTTTAGCGGCACCTGCTAGGCCCATCGACTCATAATATTCGGCTTAGCGCGCCTCCCCGCTTGCATAACGTTTTATATTGAACGGCTTGAACTTAGGGGGTGAATACATGTGTAAACAAATCGACAATGCGTTTTATTGAATTTTTTTGGGATGACCTTTGTGCGTGAGTTTTTTGATGAACGACGATATTAACAGATTTTGTTATTGTATTTGGATTATAAGTTCTGTAAAGCGAAGATGTTTGCTAATCTGAATTCCAGCTAGTTTTATGATATTCTTTGTTTGTAAATGTAACTAATTGTCGAGTCCAAGGATTACAGTCGGCAGTCCTTCAAATGATTGGAAAAACAAAACCACCCTACATACATTATGTGACATAGTTCTATCCAAACAGTCGCCAGTAATGTGACACAATAAATCAACTGTCAGACAGCCATCATTTTCTCACATCGGAACAGAAACAACGAAATGCGTCGTCATCAATTCCGTTTCTATTCTGTTGATAGTTTTCCCATAAATGACCACCTCGGGGTGGCAATAAAATCGCCCACTATCTACTGAGTTTTCCGATACACTGGCTGCCTACTGCGGACGCAGCTAACAATTATCTAAATAGCCATCTCCTTACCCCTTACATTTTATTATTACCGGTCAATTTATCCGATAGTCGTTGCGGTGTTCGCAAATCTCAGCCATGCTCCTGTTTGCCGATATCGTTGGAAACTGCCCAAGAAATAAAACAGGGGATTTTCATGGTGTTGCGAACAAGTTTTCTACTACGTCGATATTATCATACGTAATTGCATTTGTGTTTGCGGTACGGATTTTACTGGGTAACTTAGACGATTTACGTAGGTATGTAATATGATGAAAAGATTAGGTAGGTAGGTACATAAGAATGTTGACTTTTTTCATTCGTTAGCTTTGTGCTTTTTCGTATTCACGCAACGATAAAGAAAAATAATGTACCTATTTATAATGTAATTATTCCAACGTTTTTTAAACAAAAAAATAACGTAAAAAAAGTATTAAATATACAAACGATTTTATAAGATGATCATTGATATTTACTTAGTTATTTTATTATACGATTAAAAAATATCAAGTACCGTAATGTAAACATAAATTAGTGTCATGGTGTGTAAGGGGATAGTTTCTTAGACACAATAGGTGGTGATTTAAAATAAAGCCACCCACAGTTGTCAAACGGACCCCGCGCCTTGCGGTCTGAAGTTAATGTGCCGGACATTCAGAATTCAGACGTTTGGGTGTAGCTCCCGGCCATAGAATGCTGAATGTATAGAAGGAACATTGATATATAATTTTTGTCGAATTATTTTTATTGTGCTTGTTTGTGTCGCTGTCGATCAATAATTGTATTTAAATATCGCATCACACTAATTAAATAGTATAAACACTATAAGATATAAAATTAATGAAAACTGGTGAATCAATACATTCTCAATAGGTTGATATTAACTTTAAAAATATTTTAGATCGTTTTTTAGAAACTTTTCACTCAACCGATTATTGAATGGAGCTACGTCAAATCTAAGAACTTCTTAATTCTGTGTACCAAATATTCGTTCCCTGTCGATTGCTGACTGGTTCTTCCTTACATTGTCTCGTCCGATAGGGATGGGCAGTGCGGGTGGAGACAAAAGAATCGCATCGCTCACCGCCCGCCGGACACAATGACCGGGGCCTATTTATCTTTAGGATTAACTTGCTTATCGCTGACCGGCTGCCCTTGAGTTATTACGTTTTTGAGGATTTGGGAGCATGGAAGTATAGTTACTTAGATATTTTGTAAAGAAAAAACGGGGTTTATTTCTTTTACAGACATAAAAAAGAATCATCCTGATGCATTGAACACTGAACTTAAATTTTTTTGGTTTCCGGAATTTTGGCAAGTCGTCTTAAACAGTTCCATTAAATAAAAAAATCTGTTAAATCGATATTATTTTAAAGAATATTTTTATTGTCAATTTTTGATTGTTAACTAATGCTTTATTTTATCATCTAGTAGATATCATTCTTAGAACCACCCTCACCATTTATTGTCCTCACAAACTAAATACAACATCAGCGTTATTCCCACAAAAACTAAACACAATTAAGACGTTAAATTATTCAGATGACAGGCCCCAGAGGGTATACTAATGTCCCTCTTAGCACTTTAATAGTGTGAGGAGTCCCCGGACGGCGGTCAAGTACCGTGGACATCCCTAAGGCGTTCCGGGACCATTAACGGCCGGCCGGGACCTCCCCTACTTTGTTCCCGCAAATTAGTTCCTGCAAGAAAACGTAATCCCGACGTCACCTTCATTCCACTTACGAAATGAATCTTTTCGAGACAGAAACCAGGCTTTTACCAAAATATTAATATCGGGCACGTAGGCAAGGGTGAATACTAAATTAACATCCGCTACCT
Source organism: Shargacucullia verbasci (assembly GCA_947562105.1). Classification (NCBI taxonomy): domain Eukaryota; kingdom Metazoa; phylum Arthropoda; class Insecta; order Lepidoptera; family Noctuidae; genus Shargacucullia; species Shargacucullia verbasci. Next base: position 10,553,008 of record OX387287.1, read on the forward strand.
TCGGCAAACATCGGTAAGACACCGGTTCGTAATACAATGTTTGCTTCCATGTAAGGGCCTTTCGATGAATCTTAATCTTCCTGAGTCAGGTTACCCTCTAACCCGCATGTGTATAACTTAATCGGCGCCCCCCTACCTCCCCTAACTTGCTCTAATTGTTTGCTCTCGATATTGTCGACGTCCGTGTATTCATAATGTTCTATAGGTTCCTCTATTTGATCACAAACAACATTAGTCAGGAGTAACAATGATCGAACTGTAATAGAACTTTATCTTGGCATTTGGCAACTGCTAATTAAAACGAAGTGAAAAGAACTTTCAATTTTCTTGCATACAAATTGAGTATGAGGTAGAATAATTATGGTGGTGTATGTATAAATATGATATTTGGTGAAATCGGATTATGGTATAAAAATCACGAAAGATGTCACGAAACTAGAGATTGCACGAAATCTCTGGTTTTATTTCCCTGGAATATATGAATACATATGTACATACAAATATGATGACACAAGAAATTTATTATATTGCATTCTTGTTATTATCTTTTATATAAAAACGATGGTTTGTCGAAGTAGTTTTCTCCATTCTTGTTATGCCTAGAAACGTATTTTAAATGAGTTTAAGTATGTACCAATAACTTTTTATTTCCCTTCAGTATTTACTTAAACTTCAACGCGTCTCAACTCAAAATTAAACGTAATTCTGAAGTACCGAAGTAACTGAAGGCCGCCTTTTTATTGCATGTCGCGCGTTGCTTATTGCACGGTGTTCTCATTACAAGATACCCTCCCATGTTCTCAATTGCCGTGACGAATCGCACTCATAAACTCACATGTTCTTCTTACTTATATACTCCTGGTATTTCCTACTGCAACTTATGAACTTTTCTTGTAATTAAATGGGTCGTCTTATTGCGAAACATATTTAAAGTCTGATTAAGGTAGGTTCGTTTGAGTTTTGTCGTGATGGAAATAAAGGAGACAAAATATGGATAAGGATCAGGATCAAGATTGGTTGAGAATTGGTATGCAGACACAGTTGTTTAACAAGTTATTAAAAATGGATTTCAAACCTAAAAAGTACGGGTACTAAGTCTAATTTTTATTCTGTACAGCAATTAAAAATGCCGCCGTTTCCTCCATCTCGCCGACCGAAAATAAACACGGAATACGTTTCGCGTGTTTTCCTTTAATTAGCATATCACTGTTGTCTTGCGTTCCGCTCGTTACATCATTTCCATATGGAAAAATGATACGAATCCGGCGCTGTTAGACTGTACCCCTGTGACGCAATATGTCGGTTTGTGTGGGACTCGTCGTCGCAAGAAACACCCTCTCATACGCGAAAATTATACGGTAGCAGAACGCATTAATTTGCCATATTAATTTGGCCGTAAAACTCTGGTTGCGACAAGCCGGGGAATTTGGGAAGTTTTGCGTCCCAAGCGGCCGCTTGCTCACACAATCGCTTGTTCAACACGGCGGCTTTATGGGCCTACAGCTATTGAAGAAAATACCGAAGCGTTGCGCCGTGTTATGTTATTGCTAATAACGGGGCTGTATAACCCTTTCGTTACAAGGTATATTGTTTCATTGCGAATATTTAATATACGTTATGTTACAGGTGAAGTTGGCAAAGCAAGCTTGACATCTACTAAAAATATTGGCCCATATATTAAATTAGAACGGGATGTATTGAGAAAAAGAACAAGTTCAGAGCAAGCATGAATTCACATGTGTATCGCCGATAAATCCGCTTACCTACTTATACCTACTAACCGATCCTACAACAAAATCAACGCCCACATTGCTGATTGATTGAAAATAAAATCGTGCCAATAACTCACTCACCGATTACTTTCCTTTTCAAAGGTGCAGCGGACCGATTCATCAGGGCTGACAGTTATCGGCAGAGTTCATTTTTAACGCCATTGTTAGAGTGTCCATCTGCAACGCACAACACGTGGAGTGCCGACCCTTAGGGATGAGTGGTCAATCGACACATAATTTATGGTGTTGGAAATAATGCTCTATAAATGCAGCACTTGAGGTGGAAAAGGTTTCTGATAGCGACTTATTGAAAATAGAAGATCTATAGAATTTAACAAAAATTGCTTCTGGCGCTAGTGTGTAAATGAAAGGATCCCAGTGACGATATCTTAAAATGTCCGGCGCATCCTGGACACCTTATTCCCGTTACAAATTTTGCTGACTAAATCTTCTGTCGTGTCGATATGAGCTAATATGGGATCCACATATGCTGTAGTGGAAAGATTAGCCAGTTAGCCACCATATCAGGTTTGGTTACTCATGGAAGTTGTTTGTTGAGCTCGATACGACACGAATAAAGACGTCAAAAAGCAAAATGATCATGGACAAAATATTTAGAAACCACTCTTGAATTTGCAAGATATCATTTAGCCATGCGAATAAGTCAAGAATCAAAATGATTAGACAATAATATCTTTAGAAGCAATTCATCAATTCGTACTTTACTCTGACTGACTCTGCATTTTCTTTCTAATTTCGCAACCACACCACAGAACTCTAAAACTAATAGTCACAGATCACACGGCAATATGTTACACCATAATTCATCCCTGTCTATCCGAGACGCTATCAAATCCCGTGATAAGCGTTTTCTCATGACTTGCATATATTGGCTATTTTGATGTTACTGTTAAAGTTCGAATATTGGTAAGTGTTAGGTTTTACGAGTGATTTTTAAGATTTATCAAAGTACTTATTAATTTATTATTAAAATACAATAAAGAAAAAGTGGTTTCGCTGTGTTTTTGTTTTTCAAATGTTTTTATAACCCAGGACTATTCAAGATTTGCCTAAATATTTTGACTATACAAAGTAATTAGCTATCTAATCTTATCATTTTATATAATTTGTAGCAGCAACTATTTGATATTTTTACTCCTCAAACAGTACTTATTCGGTCTTCTCAAATTTTAAACCTATATAATTATATACCTACATTTTACTGACAATTAATGCTAAAGTATTTATTAAACCTTATAAAAAACAAAAATGAAAACCTATTTTAAACAAATACTTAGATGTCAAAGTACCATCTGATCTTAGGTTTCACCGGAATATATCAGGATTTACTATCGCTTAGGCCTTTGCAGTAACATAAAGGTACGTAGGTTCGCTGTAGAGATGCGAAGGGAGAGCGACCACGCGTGTCTCTACCAATCGACATGTTTATCGCTTTAATATAAAATAAAAAGAACGGGGTTACCGATATGTCGATAGAAGAAAAACTTCCACACAAGGTTTGGGGGCGGAAATTGTATATTTTTTTTTGTGTAAGCTGTCAAAGATTATTTAAGAATGATGGATGTTTCTGAAGTTTAGTTGGTTTTGTTTTAATCGAGATGAATCACATCGAGTGTAAGAAGCGACTTCATTATTTTGTACCCAGACAATTTACAGGACTCGCAAGTAAATTATTACAAAATGCATGATCAGTTCATCTTTGCCGCTACTTTCTAATACGATGAGCATAAGGCAAGGATTAGGTTTATCATGTAAAAGCAGCGTAAAGGTATCAGGGAAAAAACATTGTTCGACAGTTTAATGTAATCAGGCCAACGGTGGATACAGAAAGAAAGAAAGTTTTTTTTTATTTTGCGTGGATTTTGACACCTACAAAGCTACCTAAAGTGTAGAATAGACTCAACAATGATTATAATTCAATCTTAATAAATTGAAATGGATGATGGACAACGGACACAACGATGGAATTAATGGAACCTCATTTGGAATCATTTCGCCATTATCGAACACCTGAATTAAACTGGTTTAAAATCAAAGTGTACCTAAACAAATGATAAGTTCTAATGCAATAAACATCACACATGAAGAATTCAGGCCACGAATGACTTCGTAAGGGGTGCACACTGAATAATTTTATTTGTTTATAATTTTAATAACTCCCCACGCTCGCCGTATATTACGGTTCCACGCTCCGCGCGGGGTGTGCATACATTTTTCACATCGCGGATACAATACGGAATATTGTCACTTTAGAATTTGCTACGGGGCGAAGTGTCGAGGGCGATATTTATAGATTATCCCGGATTTTCCTCTCGAAATATTCCATGTAAGGCCATAAACATATTTCTGCATCAACGTATTACATGAGCTCATCGAAAAATCGTTCTATTCATACTAGAAAAAATACTTTTACTACAACTTTCTTGAGTGATGCAAAGTTAAGGACATCGCTATTTAGATATCCTTTAATAGAGGATATAGAATCATTTTCGTTGAGTCAAACGTGGAAGGCGGATTTGTAGTTGTACATAAACTTACAAAAAAAACCGACTCCAAAAAACTCAAAAACAAAACTAATAACTAAAAAGCAAAAAATAAATCTTTTATTATACAATATAGTAGTTGAAGAAAATTGAAATCGGTGCCAAGTAAAACATAAAAGTAATATACCTTGCTGCTATAATAGCGACATTGAAACAACGAGTTCACGTAGAAATTGTCGAGTGCGGAGCGGATTATGCGTCGGACACGACAAATGCACTTCGCCAATCGTGTCGGTTTATCATTGCATGTTTTACTTGGCACCGACTTCAATTTTCTTCAACTACTATATTGTATAATAAAAGATTTATTTTTTGCTTTTTAGTTATTAGTTTTGTTTTTGAGTTTTTTGGAGTCGGTTTTTTTTTTTGTTAAAAAATTTAATTATTTTCCAATTTTGAGTGATGGGTAAACCTAGTAAAGACGATTCTCTTGAAAAACTTTACAAAGGTCAAATGTATGTTGCCCCAAGTCGAGTGAAAACCTTAGACGGTATTGCACTATGTGATTTTAAAATCAAATAAATTACTTAGCCGACCACATGATGAAAACGCATTACGAGAAATGAAAAGATTAAGACGACTATTGTAACTAATACTGTGATAGTTTTGACTTTTAGAGGTTTAAAATGAGCCCAAACTCGAGGGGTTTACAAGTAGCTACTGAAGAGTTCCACCATCTATCTCCTGGCTCCATCATCAGACCCTCTATAACAAATGTTTTATACGGGACTCATCAAAATATATCGAGTGATCCCAAACTCGGAAGTTTTATTCCCTAACTCTTTACCGTTGAGGAGTACTATGACATCCATCATCAGCTCAGCATCATTAAATGATGATTTTCAGACGCCAATACCTAACTTATTAAGAAAAAAAGCTCAAACGGGCTATTTGTCTTACAATATTTGAGGGTATCCCTCGATTTCCCTAGGATCCCATCATCAGATCCTGACTTGGTGATAATGGGACCAAATGGGAAGCATACTCTTTCAAACAAAACAAGAATTTTTAAAATCGGTCCGTAATTGACGGAATAATCGCCCAAACACTATGTAGCTGCTATCAACCATTAAGGAGTTCCCTAAACAGTACTGCACCTTCATCACGGACCTTGCAGTGGCAGTCATTACCCATCTCGGTGTAAAGATCTTGTCAACACGAATAAAATAAGCCCAAACACGAGGTAGTTAAGATGTACCGTTGAGGAGTTCCCTCGATCCTCTGTCGTCTCCATCATCAGATCTGCCCTAAACCTCCATAGTATTATAGTCTCATCAGATATACACATAAATATCAAGTTTTTACCCCATGCTCGCCTACAATTTTCAAGAGATGCCCTCGATTTCTCAGGGTTTCCACCATCAGGTCCTGACCTGATGACAATGGGACCAAATGACAAGCATACCCTTTCAAATAAAAAAAGAATTTTTGAAATCGGTCCAGGCGTCTTCGAGAAATCGAGTAACAAACATAAAAAAAAAAAAAAAAAAAAAAAAATACAACCGAATTGAGAACCTCCTCCTTTTTTTTGAAGTCGGTTGAAAATAAAACTTCGAAATTAAAATGAAAGGTGGATTTAAGATACCTTGTGTGGTATTTTTAATAATTACGTACCTTTAGGACTGGAAAAGTGACGACCAGCGTCACGATGGGTTGAAAAGGAAAGGAAAATAGTCACATAAAAAAGAGGCATCTTTGAATCAGTAGAAGGAAGCCGCATTCAGCTTGAGTAATTAAAAAAAGATCCATCTAAATTCTAGTAGAATGTAAAAGACAAAAAAATATGTACTTTGATCACCAAAAGAATTTAGATTCAAATATTGTTATGTTTTTCTGTACGTGCTGGCAGCTTCTCCTGCGTGACGGTAAAGTCAACGTGCGGAATTTGAATTCCAAATTCAAATTCTCGGATTCCCGATATTCACCTTTCTGTTTTTCTTCTTATTGTTTATATAACGTATTTTATTTTGTTACTGGGACATGATTTCGAAAATAAACGATGTGAAGAAACGAAAATAAAATCAAACGTTGAAAGAGGTTCAAAATCAAGGGACACCAGATATTTTTATTGTGGCTATAATTTTATTTAAATTTAGTAAATTTTTTTTTTTTTACTTTTAAGTTGCTCTGAATTCAAATGTATACATTGGCATATATTTACTAAAGCTAACCCAGTATACAATGATAATTTCCCCATCTTCTTCTGTATCCCAAAGGATCATTTGAAGAGCCTCTATATTGAATAGTCCCTCTCTACCAGGTTCGCATAAGTACGCAACGGTCACCCCTGTTGTCTTAGTAAGCACTAAGCGCAGGTCAAGTAAACATCCATAATGGATTCTACCCGAGTCGGTAAATTATCATCTTCCCGGATATTGAATATATTAAGGCAATATTGCTCCATCTGAACATGCAAAGCAGGAATTATGTGTTTGTGTAATTGGCGATGTTGAATCTCTTGGTTGTTTTGGTTAGCATTGGTTATATTGACAACTGCTTGGTACATGTTATGATTAGATGCGATTGGACTATTCATGATTTTGTCTTCATTTTAGTTCAGTGTAACAAACAGATCAAACATTTGCATAATCAGCAAAGGCAATAAACAAAAGCTTCTCAACTCGGGAATGCAATCAGTCACAAAAGGAAAGTAATTAGCTGCACGAAATCAAAGCGAAAGTATACCAAAGACACGAAGGAGATGGCGTCCAGGCAATAATGGCAAAGGAGATGAACCAGACCGGCCGAGCCTTGAATATTAATCGACTAAGGGAAATGGATTAAAAATTCGTGTCCGTGTTCCTACAACCGCAGTATTGAGCCTCCGTCACGATCTCTCGTGTTTTCCAACAAGTTTTTTTAAACATTCCGATCTCATTTGCATTATTTTTTTCTTTTTCCCTCGTGAATAATTTAATGAATCTTTAGAAATATCGTCTTCTGTGGTTCGGAGGGACGCGCAAGTCTTTTTGTTTATATTGTTCCTCAATTTCCAAACAGTCTAGGTATGTATGAATGGAAATAACACAGTAAGAATGATATTAAAAATATCTGAAGCAGCAACGAAAAAACACAACTTTTAAATTAGACCTTTTCCTCCAAACCTGCTTAAAAGGATTCGCGCTGAGTGTAACAAAATTTAACGGATATTAAAAAGTTTAACTCGTCGTACCGGAGTTAATATTGACGGGCGTGGCAGATGGGAAGAAAGGGTTTCTTCAAAAGAATTCAAACGGTGACAAAAAGGCGTAAAGAATCACGGGCGGGAAGGGGTGAAGTAACTTATGCGGCGAAGAAAGAGCTCCAAGAATTAACAAAAATAAAAGGTGACGGCCGCGACGCTGTTTACGGGGTGGTAAGGGGCGACCCTTAATTAAAGGCTTTTGGACTTTTCGCGATGCAATTTGCCTAAAAGACAAGAATTATTTTTATTGAAGTCATCACTAATTTCGGAAGAAAAGAGGGGGTGAAGGACCGCTCTTTTGTTGTGGACAAATGGCATTTAATTGCGCGGTTTTTGGGACCAATTGGGAAAATAATCGCCCACCGCTTGATTATTAACGGCCTAAAATATTTTTTAAATGTGCTTTGTTAAAAAGCGTTAATCGCTCAAAATGCAATAATCCTAAAGGAAACCTTGCTATCCTTTCACAGGAGTCAAGGGTTTTTGTATGCTTGGCCATGGTGTTGGGCGAAGTGCTAACCTAGATTTTCCTAGTTGGTTGAAAGGTAAAGGTTGGTGTGGAAGTAAATCTTGTATAAGTTCTAAAAGTCACCGGAGTGAGACAAATAATGGCTACTAAACGAATTAACTGTTATAGTATCATAGCTCTTGAACACATCTGCATTTAGAACCAAGTGTTCCTTCAAACAAACCTACTCATTTATTCCTTAACAAGGAAAAGATTTTCTAATTAAGTTTGGGAATGCTTAAACAAATTTTAAGTAGTATTAATTGTCTTCCTCCTTTATTAATAAAAGTCCAACTGGAGTCGAAAAAATCTGAGTGGAGACAGTTGTTCGAAAATCCGTGATTTGGCTGAGGGTCGTAGGTACTACGGTGAGCAAAAATTAAAATCATAAGAAAATAATTAAAGTCCGTAAGGGGATTTATTGGACAGAGGCGACGTGATTAATTGGTTTTCTTGGATAAATTCGGGGAAAAGCAATAAGTGTCAATGTTGTGCGTTCGCGATTCATTGGAAAAATTAATAAAGAAAATTTTAATTAATGCGTTGGTATTTTGTGTTTTGGTGCTGCGTTGCATTGATTGGTATCTTGTTTAATTTATATTAATGAGCTAAAGCAGGAGCTTAAGTCTGAAATAAAATTTAGATAACTTGATGAACTTATAACAAATAATCAACAAAAAAGTATCTTCAGTGATTTACTGGGTTACGGAGTGATCATCTTTCTACCTGACATAAGTACCGTCCAGGTTGCTAAATTGCTGTATGTCCAACATAGGTCTAAGATATATACTGTATATAAAAAGCAGTCTAATGCTCCGAACTCATAAACCGTTTAATTCTATAGTATTAATGCACTATATCGAGTAGGTGCGAAAAATAATGGATTTATTGAATACCATCAAGCTGTAACTTTTTACTCACCATTAGATTTAAACGTATTCATATATCTTTTTTGTAATCGCACTCAATCTTAAATCCTACTATCCTACAAATCCTACTAATATTATAAATGTGATTTTTTTTATGAGGATGGATGGATGGATGGATATTTGTTACTCAATCACGCCAGAATAGCTGAACGAATAGCTGAACTAATCTGGAAGAAATTTGACACAGAGATAGATTATAGTCTGGAATAGCACATAGGCTACTTTTTATCCCGAAAAAATTTACGGTTTCGTTAACAACGCGGGCGAAGCAGCGAGCGGAGGCTAGTTATATATAAAAGAACCCCAACCAATAATAAATATTGTTTTGAAACCCAAAACAATTTTCTCTTATTAAAATATCTGAGAACAAATGGCATCAATTTAATAATTCAGTTACAGCAATCAGTTCTAATTTGGGGCGCAGCGGCAGGGTTGAACTTGACCATTAATAAATGGCAATGATACTTCAAAGTTAACCCTCTCGCCGCTGAGGATAATGAGAGGTATCGGCCACCACTTGTGCTTCAAATGTCTAATCTGACAGATTAAGCAGATATTGTTTGGGATGAATAACATTGTGACCGAAACTTTACTTGTAGTTTTCTCGTTAAGCGTAGGTATTAGCGCTGTGTTATAATTAAATATATTATTTACAACTTTATTTAAACCTCATTTATGTAAATTAAAAATAAATTTCATTGAAAGTAAAAATAATTAAGTCTAAGACTATAGTTTAGCTAAAAGTTTTCATACAAAATGCGTTAACGTTTTTACCCCACTAAAAATGAGCTGATTTTGCTGATTTAGACTAGGTCGTCACGTTTTTGTTTATTGATATTGTTTATAGACTGAGAAATAATAAACACTCAAAATGCGTTTCTTTAATTAAAAATCTTTTTTATACTTCTTGTGATAATTACAAAATTTTGAAAAAAAAAAAAAAAAAAACTTGTCGACCTTGTTTATAATCTCACGAAATGACAGAGAGCAACATTAAATTAATTCTTTAAGGTTAGGATGTAAGAAACGTTAACGCCCGTGACCTATTTTGCACGTATTTCAAGACAATTTTGTCAGAAGCTAAACGATACCCTTTAAGGTAATGACAACCTGGATTAAGTCTAGGAATTCAACATTTTGTTGTTCTTATTTATTAGGTAAAGAGTGCTCAAGTTGCTTTTTATATTAGTTATGTGGCTATAGACTTATGAGACTACTTTATAAATATGTACCTATGTATGGTATTTAGCAGGTACTATCTTACAACCATGCCTTCATAATTCACATCGCAATAAAACGGACATTAGAACCGTTACACACTTAAAATCGCATAAAATATCGCTCGCCCTAACCTTTTTAATGGTCTTGGCTCACCCTAGGGGAAAACAAAGCGGAAAAAAAACTTTGCAAAAAGTAGTGTATTCTGGTGATATTTATTATTATATTAAAAGTAGGGGATGTAGCACAAGTATGAAAAACGGAACCGTGCATTCTAATCGAAATACATTGCATGTTTTCTTCAGCTTTCTAACGAAATTTCTAGAAGACAAACAGCGTTGGATATTTAAGTGAGGTTTGAGTTTTGTGATTCGAACTTTTTAGAAATGTACCGTTTTTGGGGTACGGCAAGAATTTCGCCGTCGGCGAACGTCGGGCGATTACTGCACCGACCAACGAATTTATGGTCAAACTTCTGTGTGAAGGCGACGGCGCGAGTTTTTATTATGATCAGCCCAGTGGACCGTGAAAGCAAGTTGCCTCGGGGAGACGTAATTTCCATACCTCATGTCTGTTTCTGTCGCCCTAGTACTTTCTTAATAAAAGTTGCGGTTCTGTTTTATTATTACTAAATTAAATAAGTTGATGTTATGGGCTGCAGTTTGTTATGGTGAACACTGATGATCTTATGTAGAAGCCAAAAGTCTATGACCGAATGATAATTGAATAAATTGCTTTTTGTTGCGTTATAACAAATTGCTTGATAAAGTATGACATGACCACAGTAGGTACGACAGCAGTGTGTGTGAGAAAAATATATAATTTAAAAAAAATCTTATGTATATTTTATTAAATGAAAACCAACGTATGTATCTACTGCATACCCTTTACAGGTTAGATACCTGTATATCTCTCTTTATAAACGCCGATCAAACTAAACAAAACTCTGAATAAAATTAGTCAATCGCCAGAAAAAAAAGAAAAAAAGGAAAAGAAAAATAAACAGACGAATTGCAAACTCCCCAATGGCTGGAAAACTTTAAGTAAGACGTGAAAAATGGGAATATGAAAAGAAATAATTTTCCGCGCGACTCGCCTGTGCAAATGAGCTGAATGAAGGAACTGCTCATGCGAATGATTGAACGTTGTTCTGATGAAACAATATTTAAGTTCACGTCGTTAACTACAGTTTGAAATTCGAACGCAACCAATTCTTAAGGAATACCACGAGTTTTATACGAAGTAAAAACCTGTATTTATAAGTTTATCAAGCTATCGTTTTAGTACTAATTAAGTACTTCTAATTAAACAACAAGGTCTTAGTGACAATGGCCTTGATTAAGTTGCAAATTGCGTTAAACTAATTTTAATCACACATAATCACTGACTTACAAAACAAGTTGAGTTTGTAAACATTAAAATCTTCACTACTGCCTGGCAGCCCAGTTACGGGCTTTGATGGCTGATTGATCTTGACTCGACAATTCAACGTGACAGGTAAGATAACATGACAACTGAAGAAGCGCTGAATTATGAGAATTGTTGAGAACAGATTTTTTGGGTCTATAATTTATATAGGTATCTATATATTTGGCAATCTCATGCACGTGAGCTACTGTGCGTGAGGTCCTGGGATAGAATCTTAGGTTGGGCAAAGTGTTATTGAGTTTTTTAGTTAGAAAATTTTCAGTAGCCCAGCCCATCGTTTTAATAGATGGTAATAGGCTCGCCCCTCTGCTACAGCTAGCAGGTACAGCTGTACCCCTTTGCTCATTCCCATTCGAGGCGTACAGGCCTGATGCTATGTGAATGTGTGTCACGCGAAAAGCTATAAACACGTCAAAAAGTCCGAAAACAAAATTACGGTTACCCATTGATGTCTATATCTATTTATTCTATGTATTTGAACATCTAAGTTCCATTTTCAAAATAGTCTTCGGTAAACAATGACATAATTTCAGAACATAAGTGATCAAAAATTAATTGCTATTCAATCAGCAGCCAGCTATAGTATAGCTATTAAATAAAATAAAATAAACTCACCGAAAATGGCCTACATTTCAGGAATTTGAACTTTTTATTAGTGCACAAGGCCGCAGTGGAGTGACGTGCGGTCAATGTCCTCGGTACAGGTGACTGTTGAATGACGTGAAATAATAACAATCTGATTTAAAAAATAATTGACTAGGTATATACCATATATATTATTTTAAAAAACGGACACGTAAATCACTTCGCAATAGGAAATAATACTAATAACATGATAAATTATTATTCGAATTTTTACAATGTGTCTCACATTAAAATTGCTCCGCAATGCACAATCTTGCAACTTGCAGCGCTATCTTGTGCCGAGTTACACTACTAAGTCTTGGTACTTCATGCAGTGGTATATAATATTCTTGCTAACAGTGCCATCTAGAACCAAATCTGCAAAACTTTTACATTGTTCAAGTTCAAATACTTCCTTCGTTACGACCATAAGCTTATAGATGGCGCTATCTAATAAAATTGACCCCGCATTTTTACAATGTAGCTCCATAAGCTTATGATGCCTTGGTAATATGGGAGAGAAGATTCCGAATGTCTGCGGAATGGACGGACTTTCCGCACCCGTATTCACGAACGCTGGGGAAGCATTCCGTAGATGTATTAGTGGGGCAGGAAGAGAATCTTGCAAAATGTAATGATGATGCTTACAACGGCAAAAAAAAAAACACATGTTGTTTCTTTAATTTTGCCGCGTTGCAAGCAGCGCCACAATAAACTGCCAAGATATACAGATTTCATATTTATTTATTTTCTTAAAGTTCGAGATTTTGTATGCTTATCGTCTACGCCCCATATGTTCATGTTAATTGATTGAGATTAATATTTTTCACCATTTTCATTTTCTTTACAAAGTGACATCTAGTTGACCTTAGTTTCATAACGTTTAGTTTATGACTTTACACATTTTTGAACTATATCGTACTCACATAATTGTTGTTCGAGATCAATGTATAAATTATTAATATTGTATATATAATTCCAAGTTACTAGAGCCTGACTATTCATAAGTGCCTGTAAATGGTTTACATGAATAAAAATATATTTTAATTTGAATTTGAACCTCGATGTAAAGTAAGGATGTATTCGCACTATAAACCAATTTAAAACTACTTCTTTGTTCTAATTGCGTTGGGTACCTACATTGATTATATAGATTTCTAATTTTCTAAGTGATAACAGTTTAAATGTAAACTCACACCACTGTGAAATGTTGCGATTAGTCACTACACCACAAATTATTAAATAGGTAATTAATGCGTCTGTCGTAGGGTAAACTTAAAAATCATAATTAGGTATTATGTAGGTATTTGCATTTCTTTTATATCGCTGTCATAGTTGTGGATTGTGGCTGATAAATACATCTGAAAATATTGTCAAAAGTAAAAGTAATTAATCAGATAAACTGTTTATAAATAAACATGGATTTCGTACCGTTTCCACGATTCTCGAGTGAAAACCTATCTGTGTGGTTTGCTCAAGTAGAATCTACCTTTGCACTCAATGGAATTTTATCTGAATCAGACAAATATGATTACGTGGTAACTCAAATACCTCTTGATTACACCACAATGGTGGAGGACATTCTACTGAATCCGCCCCCTGAGAACAAATACGGACACCTGAAGTACGAGTTCATCAAACGCATGTCAGTTTATCAGCTGAAGAAAGAAGAACTTGGCAACAGTAAACCTTCAGAATATCTGTACAGACTCAAGGAGGTAGCCGATCATCGCGTTTCCAATGAATTGATTTTGAATGTATGGCTAACCAATCTGCCGAAGAAAGTGCGTGACATTGTGAGCCTCGAAACGACTGGACACGTGGAGACGTTGTGTCAGATGGCAGATAGGGTTATGGCGCTGGTGACTCCAACCCCTCCACTTCAGCCCGCAGCGGAGTTATCAGGGGAGCAGTTCAAAATTATCTCACAACGTATAGATGAGCTGTCAAAACAAGTGCGAATAGTGCAACTGATGATAGATGGTGAAGATAGAGAGCAACAGTCTTCGAACAAAAAGTGCTCTGTTGCTACTGCGGGAGGTAGCAAAGAAGAAGCATTTAAAGTGTTTAAAATGTGTGCAAATGATGCGTCGAAGGTAATCTGCTGGTATCATACTATCTTCGGCGACAAGGCCGTGGCCTGTGTTTCTCCATGTCAATACAAATGTTCTCCAACTGAATACTTTTTACGTCCATAAATATATTGCTCATCAATTAATTTGATTTTTCGGTTTGTTATTGATATAAATATTCATTCGTACTGGTTACAGATTGAATAAATAAATACATTAAAATATGTTCTTGTTCATTGAAGTTGATTAAAGTAATTTGATTAATTAAATGATTGTATTGTTCCTTGCCATTTTCATGATTTAAGCCTGCCGTAATCATTGTGCATAGCAAGTAGATTGGTGATTGCAGTATGTTGTTATGAGGTCTTATAAAGACTCTGTTATTCATATTCTGAAATCGGTCGCCTTCTTCGATACCCACGGAATCAGTTTAGTATGTGGATTTCCCATATGATGTCAGAGTTAATAATAAAAAATAACTAACAATAGCAGGAATACGTGTCATTTATATTTTTTATAACTAACGAAGCATAAAACAAGATCAGCTCCAACATTTACAAAAGAACATTTACACATTACTGCTACACACTAGTCAAGAGTTCCTCCAACTTGGAAAGGTATGCAAAATATTAAATAAAAACAAATATGTAAATAATACTCATGGTTTAATATGTAATATATAACTTTATATTTTATAACAAATATAGAATTGCACACTGTATCAGAATGCATTGTAAGGTTTTACAGAAATAATATTTACAAAGGGACATTATTAAAGCTACCATTAATTTAAATATTATTATTTTATCATAATTTCAACATGTGGCGTATTTACATTATTATAGGAAAATATTCTAAAATTATTATATAAACCAGTCAATAAAAAAAAGCGGTTGTATCAAGTTTTACTTATAATACAAATTCACTGTAGATTTGGGATGGGTTTTAGCTAAAATCCTATACGAAACTAGCTTAATCTAATGTATTCTAAGTACCTGGATATTAGCTAAAATTTATCCAAAAAATTCAGCGTAAAAATACTTTAACTTTGTTATCAAATAATTTAATACTTTTAACATTGGACGGTACAAGGTATGTATGAGTCTTTAATTTTGGGACTTTTCTTAAGACACCGTGATACTAAGGCACTCAGATAATGCATACAGATATAAAAAGTGATTTAATAAGAAGTGGAGCTACTATCTGGTCGCAGTTGTTTGGTCTGAACGTCGTCGTACGCAATCGTGAAAACACTCTTCTTCTCTGTTATTGGCAACCTCTTCGTGTTGTTCTGTTGAACCAACGTATTCATAGCTATACCCGAATCATTATCATCTACCTTTGTTGTAATATTTCTATGAGCTATATCGGGTACATTATCACCTCCAATATTTATTTTGGAAACATGTACTTCAGGATTCTTTCGATCTTCCTCGTAGCTTGTTGAGATTGATATACTGTGAGTAAGTGCGCTCTCTGATATATCCTGCTTCGTGTCTTTGACGTCATCCTGGTTAACATAGATTGGTTGCTGTTCAGGTGGTTGTTTTCGTGGCAGTGGTTGTTGACCTAAATATTTAGGAATATGCGTTGGCTGAATGTAACATAGTGGATTTTGGTTTTCGTACTGATGCTCATATCTGTGTTCGGAATGCTGAAGCAAAGGATGCACATCTGGTAGTGGGCCTTCTGGTACGGGAGTGACCTTTTCTTCTTTTAGTATCCGTGGATGAATGAATTCATTTTCTTTTGATTTGAAGTTTTTTTTTACCTCTGAATCGCCCTGATTATCTTTGTTCATAATTTTTCCGTATCGACCAACCTTGTCTTTATCGTCTTCGTTTTTTGTTTTTGATAACCTTTTTGGTTTGCTCGGAACAACTTTTTCAGTAGGCGCTGATTTGGCCGCAGATGATTTCTTGCCATACCATTGCATGTAGCGTGGTAAACTTTTTTGTGACGGTTTAGCATTTTCTGACGACTTTGTTGATTCGCTAGCCTCATTCACTCTTTTGCTAGAAGATTCTAAATTACTTGAACTATCTAATTTAGTTGACTGTACATCTATCTCAGGTGTTCTCGTCTTTGAAGATGAATGTTCGGCGGCAATTTCACGAGCTTCTGTAGAAGATCCCTGTCTTGAAAACACTAAATTTCTATTGTCTTTTGAAGCTGAACTGCTTCTGCTTTTACTGTCATAGCTTTCATGTTCAATTGCAAGCGGACTTTTGATTGAAGTTTCGTCAGTAGTTACAGAAGATTGCTTTTGGAGTCTAAGTCGCCTTTCACTTAAGTCAGATCCTACCTTTTCATCTAAAGAGTCTGAAATTTCCATTAAAACTTCCCTTCTTAATCTCGATTTTCGGTCGCTATCTGATATTTTTATCTGTGTTGAGGAAACAGTTTCATTTTTAGACGTTGTGACTGTACTTTTTGTAATGTCACCGTAATTTTTTATGTGTTCTTCTCTCTCATTTGTTTTGCTTATTTTAACATGTTTTTCGCTTTCCAACGAAGGAGATACTTCACTTTCCTCAAGAATTGGAGTTTTTATTTTTCTCTTTATATCGTATACTCTCATACTTCGTCTTGCATCTTTGTGTTTTAATTTCTTTTTGGGTTTTTTCTTTTTCACCCAGGCTACTTTTTTTGTTTCGTCTTCTAACACCATTTGTGATTCATCTTCACTGTAAGAATCATTGTCACTTCTTGCTTTTCTTCGTGTTGGCTTTAGAAGTTGCGGTTCAGTCTGAGTACCAATATGACACTCTGTTTGAGTTGCTATAACAGATTGGCCAGGTAAACTCTGGGTTTCCAGTTTACTTTCAACTTGGGAAGCAGTTTCTTGGTTTTGTAGCATTCTCTCACGTTCAATAAGTATTTGGTGTAAAAGTTCATTTTGCTTTCTGAGAGATGACTCTAGTAGTTCTTGGTGTATTGTTGATTTATTTTGCATTTCTAATAGGGCCGACTGCAAGTAGTCTGATTTAAGAGGTACTGAGCCGGGAACTTCAGGCGGAACGTTATTGTACTCATGAAATTGGTTTTGAACATCACTTCCCACTTGTGACCTTTGCCCATAACTTTTAGCGTCTTTACCATTAGAAATATTATCTAAATCAGTTACCTTTCCCATTCTTTCTCTAATATTTTTTGCTTCTTCTCCCTGTTCTCTGATAAACCTTTCCATCAACAGATTTTTGCCACTATCAACAACAACATACTGTGTATGTGGTATTAACGTGACCGGTCGTTGTTGTTGAACTGGAAGATTAACATATCGTTCTTCTTCATTTTTACCTCTAGTCACTAATCTTAAAATTTCTGTATTTCCCTCCTTAATGAAATATTGATCCCTGCCTAGAGAAGATGGGGCGCGCGCTTTATCTTGATATTCATGTTTAGTTTTATTATCAGTCTTGTCTTGCATATTTTTATCAGCATCAGACTTGAGGAAGACTCCGCCTTCGGAGCCGCGGTCTATTTCGTGTCTACGTATCGAATCATTGTCCTGTTCTCTGTGTTGATAATGTAGTGTCGCGATTCTATCGTAACCATTTTCTAAGTCTTCGATGTACTCTTTGTGTTTATTTGCGAACGCTTCTTGTAGTTGCATTTCTTTCGTGTATATTATGTTAGGTCCATCTCTGAAAAGAAAAAAATGTAGTTTTAGCACATATTCCATATTAAGATTTTGTAAATATGGTATAAATTATTTAATGTTGAATTACCTTAATCGAAAAGATTGTCGATTGTCGTTATATCTATAATCATTGTCAGCGGCCGCATGTACGAACTCTTGGTGGATGTCTCCCGGCGTTGATGCAGGTTTAGACGGCTCTTTGTTGGATCTGTAGTTTCTTTTATTAAACTTCCACTGAGTCGGTTTCGTCCTCAAGTCTGCCTGTTCGGCACTCCATGCCTCGCGCCTCCTCCACTCATTAGCTTGTATGGACTTATTTTCTATATTTTGCGTCGACTTGTTTTCCCTCCCAAGTCCCTTGTCGCGCACCACTAAATGCACGTCGTCCTCTGTGGAGTTGACACGTATCACTCTTTTCCTAGAATTTATTAATGGATATCTATGTACCTAGCTGTTCTGTTATCGTAACTTAAGTAGTATAAGAATGTATTGGTGTATGTTAAAGGTGTAAAAGCATTCAAACAATCCCCAATTCAAGTGGCATGCAATATATGTTGTAAAGTTTCGGGATACTGAGTAGGGTTAATCAAAAAGTGATTTTTTAAGATTTCATAATTGATATTTATATTAACTATAAGAAAATCAAAATGTGCGTTTTAAAACAAAATAAATATTTACCTACGAAAAAGCTGGTGAGAGCTTGCATTAGTTGGTGCATTTCAGTCTGTTAATAAGAAAAAGGAAATATTAGTAGAAAGTACGTTACAAATAAATTAGGGTGTGTACCTACTTGAAAAATTGTGATCTACTAGGGTTAGGAGTTAGCAATTGAGTGAACAACGAAGCTGACATGAAAATAATATAAGGATCAATATAAAATTTACCTTGGAGGCATATAAAGAGGGCATCCTTCGCATATGCAGCAGCATATAAGAAGTAACAGTACTAAGGCTACTAATATCGCCAGCAGTATTAGTAGCCAGAATAACAATCGGCTCTCTGCTCTGTACAGACCCTGAAATTTAAAAAACATTCCATAAACAAAAATTGTCAATTTATTCCAGTAAACACAATAAAAAACATAGTGTTCGTAGTGATGTAATAATATCAGTCTAGTCAAACATTATAAAAACAAAAACTACAATATTTTGCTTACCGAGTCGCCGCCTGCACCGTCGCCTGAAGACGTCTGGTCAGACTTCCCAGAACCCGTGTCAGTGCTGGTACCCGAACCTGCATTGATAACACCACCAGAGTTAGTGCCAGTCGTATACACTGTCACGTTCTTTGCTAGTTGCTCCTGGAGTTTCGCAACGTTGATGGCAGTGCTTCCGGTCATGCGCACTATGGCAATTACTTCACTCCTGAAAAATATTACACAAATAAGTATAATCAGTACAGTGGCAAATGGCAGATATAATGCTTTGGACTTTCGTGAGCTTGAGTTAAAGAGAATTAATGAAATTATATCATGCAAATCCAAATATCGGTGAGATTTCAAGGTTTTTAGACGAATTGTAACAAACATATAATTTCTTCAATAAATAAGCCAACTGCTGAATTTAACAAAGCCACTCACTTTTCTTGACTAGACTCCTGACCGTTTAAATCTGTTGCACCCCCTTTGTAAGGTTTTATTTCAATTATAGTAACTTTTCCTCCTGAAAGTGTACTTAACACTTCTTCTAGTTTCTGCTTATCAGGATTAGCACCAGGAACTATGAAGGACATTGTTCTGGTTTTACTTTCTGGAGGATATACTTTAACTACTGTGGTAGAGGATTGTCTAGGGACACCTAGATCGTAAGCTCTGATGGTAAGAACGAACACTTCACTCTCTTCTTCATCACCAGACTGACGTCTTCGTCTATGTACGTTTTGTTTCTTTGTTCGTTTTAATGCTTCTAGAAGATACAGTTCACCTGAAAAGTTAAAAATTATGGTTTTAGTAGCAGTATTTAGACATATATTATACTAATATATTTCTTTAATTTGATAAATTTATTCACGTGTACCTGTTTCTTCATTGATAGCAAACTTCCCATCTCCATTTCCGTGTATTATTTCATATCTGACTACATTATTTGGTGGTTCAGAATCTCTATCAACTGCCTTCACGAATGCTGACGAAGTGAAATTATTCAGACTTGGCGACAACACGAACTCGTAAAGCGACCTCTCAAACTCTGGTGGGTTATCATTTACATCTAGTAACTTAATAATTAATGGCACTGTTACTCTTAAACCTACTCCATCATTATCTCTAGCCTCTACTAAGAAATGCAAGTCTGGCATTGCTTCACGGTCGAAGCCGTGATTATTTGTGGCTACAGTTATGACTCCTGACATAGGATCCAAGTTTAGGGATGTGTTCAGGTATCCTAGTATGGCAGTAAACTGTATTTTGCCGAACGCGCCGGTGTCTACATCGTCTCCTGCGACTTGTACGACTTTGGTACCGGCTGTCACGTTTTCTGGCAGTTCCACATCATAAGACTGCGCCAGGAAGATAGGCGGGTTGTCGTTGACGTCGTTCAGATATACTGTCACGTTCGCTGTCACGGATAGATTTGTTGCTGGGCCAAGCTCTTGAGCCAAAATCTAAAAAAGTAAGTAAATTGACTTACATTATTATTTTGAGCAAATTTTTTGAAACGTAGTTATATTTTTGATTATTGTCAAATCAATGTTGCATCTGTTTGCTAATGCCTAAATCTCATTTTTAATAACAAATATGAAAGACCCGTACCTGAAACACAACAGACTTCCTAGCCTCATAATCGAGCATGGTATTGTCCCGCACTTTGATGATGAACTGAGCATGTCTTTCGGCAACAGTGGGTGATATTTCGAAGGTCCCATTGTTGCCGACCAGTGAGAGAGAGAACACGCCGTTCTTGCCAGCGTCGTTGTCGTTCACTTGCGGTATGTAGGGATCGTTGAACGTCAATGCTGTGCCTTGAGGAGCGTTCTCATCCAAGTATGTGATGTAGCTGGAAATGATAAATATATTCTTTATTTTAATTGCAACATATTTATTTAAGTATATGTATCCCTCGTGACTAGGATTAATAATATCCAATGTGATTAAATTTTCCAAATCAGTACTTACTAAAATGATTTTTTGTATATAAATAAGTATGAAAAGTTTGACCGCCTTTATTAGTACAAAACTAACACAAAGACTCTAATAGGACTAAAGAATCTCCCAACTATACTTACAACTGATTCTCAAAGTACGGTGGTGAGTTCTCCCGTTCTGGCAGGATGAAGGCTAGCTGTACAGTTGAGGACATGGCTTCAGGTTCCTCTCGCGACAGCCGCACCTCCTCAGCAACCACCGTGAGAAGGATTGGTGCGCCTGCGTGAGATATCGCTGCGATCTCTTCGATAGGCCGCTCCAGGATTACCTCACCTGAAAAGAAACAATACATGATTAGTATAACCAGGATTTATTTTTATAGGCGCCTTGTACTGTGATTCGCTATTTGTGAGAAACGCTCCCCATGCTTTAGCGATTAAATGTTACTAGCATGCCGAAAATGCTGCATGTATAATTTGACGACACGGTTTGGCACAGCGGCTAAGTGATTAGCTTTCTGCGCTACATGTCACTGTTTCGATCCCCGCCGGGAAGAAATATTTGTATGATGAACAGATAGTTGTTTCGGGTCTGGTTGTGTGTGCATGTGACATGTATGTTTATAAACCTGACCCACGATACAGAAGAAATCAAAGTTTGGGGAATGTCTTTAAAAAAAAGAAAGAAAAAAATATTAGATGTGGCTCAATAGCTCAAAAATGTGAATGCTTTGTATCATGCCATCTATAAAATGAGCCCGAAGCCGCTTTCAATACACGTGACGTTATTGGCAATATTACGACTGTAGGGGGCGTACCTATAGAAACAAAGTTCAACTCTTGGGTCATAGATGGCGTGTCATTATTTTATAGTCATCATTAGTAAAAAAAAACATAATTTTCTCAAGATTTTTTTGAGCACTGTAAAGAATTATTTAGATACGTTAAAGGGTTAACATGAAAATAAATCTGTTCGACCCCTATGCATGGTACAGCATCGGCGAAATACGACCTTACTGTACTATCTACACCTCTGCCTAACCATTCGGTAATATTATAAATGCATTCGCAAAAGATCTATCTATACATACATAAATAAAAGCCCTAAAGAGTTACAAAGAAAAACAATAAAAGGGTAAATGTTCTACACGTCAGCCACTCAAAAATAAATGTCCTGTCTCATAATGAAATTCTTTAGCAAGTTCCAACATCGTCGTATCGAGTAAAATACTTTTTATTAAACGAGTTTCAAACAAACAGTCCGTTCGATTTACAAACAAGGGCTTCAATTTAAACTTCTCCAAAAAAAATATGATTATGCTCACTTCATAATATGAACATATATAATTATAACACATACAGCAAAGTTGAATGTGCTTCCATTCATAAGAGCCTGGTAGGATCGCAAGCTTTCATTATGCCAAGTAGGTGTCTGAAAAAAAAAGTCTGTGACACCTAATTAGCATACAAAAGTGGTGCATCTACTCTCAATATTAACATCCCGAGATCCTCATCTGTCGGCGGTGACAAGGCAAATGAGTGTCTCATTAATAATTTACCAGCGGGGCTTGAATAGACCGAATAAATTATTGCTAAGGAATAAATTAATATTGCATGTGTTGTTATGGGTCTTTGTGACCGGTCTCAGACATTTTAGAAGACGCACTTAAACTTTATTATATTTATCTAAAGGTCGACACTCTGTTTCATACAACAATAGAGGAATAAGCCATTTTAGCAAGGAAATAATATATAACAAGAGAGAATAGATACAAACAACGTGTTTGTTCGGGTAGATATTCAATACAGTATAAAGATTTTATGTATCTTCCTTATCTATATGAAAATCTTTTTGAAGTAATAGTCGAATTATATTGGTGCCTTGATAGATCACTTTTGTGTAGTTTTATCAAATGGACTAAGTTTGTTTTCGTCAGAATTTACCTAAAGAGTAACCTTTGTCGATAATGAGTGTGTGTGTCTCCATAAATCAGAAATTAAAGCAAGATTCTATAGTACACCAAAAATACAATTTGATAAAATATCTAATCAATAAATGTATCAACTTCAGGCAAATTTATTTTGTCACATTTAAATGGTAGAACCTCGTACTTTACGCCAACGCCGTATTAACAGCGGTCCAATGGCTAAGCTAATGAACCGAATTGATTGCCTCTTTAATTCATCTCTATCTCTTATTTAATAGCAAAGATTAACCTTTATGCTCGGACATTATTCATTCATTGTACGGAATATAATTAAATTACTGGCAAACTTCTGCAGGTAATATCTTAAGCTAAGAGGGTGTTCAATTATTTATAAATAATGTTTAAGAATGTTTCTTGAATAGTGAGTACAGATTTTTAAATAATCAAGATATAGGTAGTTAACCGACACGTTCTATTTTTTTTTATTCGTCATTATTTAAAGAGGTTTCAGTTTTGAGTTCGTAATAAATTTGATGTACGTAGAAAGCTCTGATAACGAACGAATATTGAACCAAATCCCGAAATATAACACGTATTTATAAACCGGCATAACAATAAACTTTATGAGCGCGGCGTTCACAATACGACCATTTGTATGTACCGACGGGGCTACCCGTGCTAACCCGACTCAAAATACGTGCTCACTAACTTCGAAATTGCTCCGACCAAATTGAATTTCGATTTCCATTCACATGTTCATAAGGTGTGGTTCTGACTAATGCGACAAATTCTCAAGTACGACAGCTCTTCCAATATTCCGATAAGTTTTAACGGTTCTTAAGGAGCAAGTTTGCGGAGGCGAGCATAGTTATCGAGCTGATAATGTCAGAGCAAGTCGGGATTGTATTGTCAGCTACTACGAAGGGAAGCTATTCAAAGGAAGTGCCTTTATTATGAAGTAAGGTAGGGCAGCTTTACAAACAATGGATGGCGAGGCGAGAGCGCGACCGGTAAGGTCTAATGAGCCATTATGTGCTTGTTCAGCAGAATGCAAGGTTGCATTAAAAGCCCTGTTAGCGTTTTCGAAGTCCTTCGCGTTTGTAGTTTTGTTAGCGAACAAATACGCATTGTTTAGTGTTGTCACAGTTACCAGCGCCACGCACTCAACATGAACTTATGGCTTTGTTAAGGAAATTTAGATGTAACTTGAACTTTATACGAGTATATGGAGAGTTGTTCCAAAACTTGCTGCCGAATGGTAACTACTTGAACAATATGGTGAATTTTATGTTAATACTTATACTCCGGCAGCTGCTGTTCTAGTTTCTGTTTGTATCAATTGAAAGTTCAATCTTAGTGAGTAATACATAGTTCGTTTACCAATCTGCGGTAAACTGTAACAAAGGATTTTATAACAATACAAACACTAAACTTGGCATAGTAGTCGGAACTTAATTCCAACCGGTTTGTCTACACGTTAATTGTTACATTTAACTAAGAAACTTTCGCTATTAAATTTGATGCCATAAAATGGAAGTTTGGTAGAAAATGGCTGCAAACTAAATCTGATAGTGTTATAGAAGTAAAGTGGGTCACGCAAGGTTGATGGTGGTGTGGTTGCAACTGGGGCACTGGGGTTAGTGGGGACCAGCGATAAGGACTTAGGATATCCTACGGAAGCCGGACGCTCGACAGACGTACGATGACATCTATAAAAAAAACGCCTGAAAAACCTCACCGACCTAGTGCTACAGCAGCAAAAACTACAGTAAACTAAGTTCTATTTACACGAGAAGTAAAGCTAGCAACATATTATCAAGGCCAAATACTGTTTAAGTGGAGTACACACCGTTCACGGTTTAAGACTTCTTTCACGACCTCCTTATCAGGCAGTAACCGTTAAAGTTTATTGTGGTAAACTTTCAGTTTAGTAGTACGTTTGAGAGTATATTGGACTACGAAACCACTTTTAGTGCTAATATATTCGTATACAGTATCACACATGTGTTTCTCAAAGGATTAGGCAGGGTTGTACTAATGTATACATTTCGCCAATACCATTCTGGAGTGGCATGTAATAGGGGCGAGGTTATTACCATTCCGGGATAATTTGAAACTCAGGTCTGGGGTATCTACCGAAAATTTCCATATAGAAAAACCCAACAACACTGAACCCTGGAATCAAATCCAGACGCTCAGCAGTCACGCTTGCGATCAACTGACTAATGAGGAGAATGAATAGAAGAATGGAACGTAACATAATACTTAAAGACGAAACCAGACTAAATTCACATTAATCAAACTGTCTAAAGTATTATCTAAGGGTGCCCACTCATGCTATTCTCATTTTTAGCGCAAGTTTTCCTATACAGAAGTATCATATCAACGATAACTTTCATAAAATTACTTCAGATCTAAAATCAAATTAGTTCGGTGCTGAATACAAAAATATATACATGGATTGTTTAGTTTTTTGTTTATCGCAAATCTTGAAAACGTCCCACTTATAAAAGTCATGTTGCGTGGTCCTACGAACTGTACAGGTTGTAAAATCATAAATCCCGAAAAAAAATACGACTGGGTTATTTGTTAATATGGAACACAAAAAGTGCTCTGTCGTTAAAATGCCGCTGACCTAACAGCACGTAAATTAATAATCTTTGTGGAAATTAACTTCGCGAGGGTAACATGCAGCTTCGTAATATCCGGAAAGTTAATGTTTTACCCTCATTTTGGCTTAACTCTAAAACAGTGAGTGTGGGCATTTAGCCAAAATACAATATTTATGCAAGATGTTAAACGGTTAGAATGGAAATCTTTGCGGTTCATTGTTGAAAGGCTTTCAGATAAAGCGCCGGATATGAATTTAAGATTTTATTAATTAAAAAGCTTTTATGCTGCTGTTTATGTGAATCGGATACTAAATAAGTTTATGTTAATGAGTTTTTTATTGTATTTATAAAGTGAATTTTGATGCATTTTGTATTTTATAGGTTTTTTGTTTTGTTTCATATTCTTGTATTTTAAAATAATATTTATGAATATAAATTTAATAACAAGACCATTTAAAAAGGTTACTTTTAACATTTATTTGGTGCCATAACACGTAGGTTGTGTTTCATTGAAGTGTTACAAATACATTAATTAATAAAATATTTTTCCATAAAGGTTATTACAGTAACTTACCCGATGTTTCGTTGATGTTAAAGAACGGTGTGAAAGGGTTCCCTTCAGATACTAATCCATATCTGATCTGCCTTGGAGCTCCCTTGTCCCCGTCCTCTGCCCGCACCCTGACGACCATGTCTCCTGGCGCCACCTGACGGGGCAGGTGGGTGATCGGAGGAGCAGCCGTGAACACCGGAGGCATGTCCTGCACATCTTGAACCACCACCACAACTTCCAATCCAGCGATGTTGCGCGTATCCTTGCCTATTTCTATGTAGGGATCCTAGAAGTAAAAAAAAATAAAAAATTATAGCAAACTTTGTATAAATAAATGCAAAAAATCTTTAAATAGAACCAGTGTAAGAATTCGATTAATTTTATGATGAAATTGCGCGTATATGAACAATTGAAACAAACGGACACCCTCTTTTGGGAGTCAAGATGTAATAACAATTTAAAAAAATGTGCTTATAGCTATGTAATTATCCCAGCAATTGTCTTAAGAAGTAAGAACCATTTTTGTCTTAGTGGACGCGTTGACAAGACATCATAAACGTTCTACTCCAGTAAAACTGAAACTATAATCGAAAATCAATACCTAGATACAACAGTTAAACATTTCGTTTTAACTCATTCATATTAAAATATTATAGCCTCGCTGCGCCTGCCAAGTTCCATAATGTGCATTTTTGACGAAAAAAATCTCTGTACGAATCTGTAAAAATCTCTGAAATAAGTAGTTTTTATAATATTATTGTGTTTTGTGAGTTGTGTATCTAAAGAATGTTTTCAATACTACATTGTCCTTTTTTTATTTTATGTATTTTATTTAATATATTCCCGAAACTTATCAAAAATCACAAATGGAACTTGGCAGGCGCAGCGACGATAGGTAACGTCGTTTATGAAAACGCAGATATTGTGGAACTTATTTTACCAAAAAATCGTACCCTTCGTAGTAATAATAGCCTGTTATAAATCCTTAGTTACATCGTAAGGTTACCTACGGAAATATGGATGCTATTTTTAGCCCAGACCACACGGCAAAATGGGCCGAGTCTCAGTACGTATTATTTTATAGGACGACTTTTAATCGATAAATGTGCGCACTCCCACGCAGCCCATACCAATACGCAGTTGAACTAAACTATGGGGCAATAAAACAAGAAATGTAAGGAGCATGTACAAAACTGAATAGAGGAAATATTTCCGGATTCAAAGTAATAACGATCGAAATCAAAATGAAACTCGAAAACTTTAATACTTAGCATAATTTAATTTATGTTTGTAGCGATCCGAGTACGCCATAGCGGTATTAAAGTTCTTTGAAGTGAAGTGCTTAATAAACTTAACCATTAATGATAGCTTTATGCAGGAATTGAAACTAAATTAAGTAATAAAGCTTGTCGCACATGGGCGTCAAAGTTACTGTTTCCCATGAATATTAAAACTGTGTTTATGATTATATTGAACTTTTAAAACTTAATGATATTGCTTGAAAGTGTCTCATTCATGAACCGCTGAGGTGTTACTCATATAAGTGACTTTTAGCCTATTCTTTTTGGAAATAAATAATAACATGTAGCATCACGCATATATTTCCCAAAGGGTTAGACGGAGGTGTACTATTGTACACCCACATTTGGCCGATGCTATTATTGAGTCCTATGTAATAGGGGGCGAGCCTTTTGCCATCTACCGGACACAGTTCTACACTCGGTGCTTCTACCGAGAATTCCCATACATAAAAACCCAGTAACACTTTGCCTGGGAATCGAATATGGACCCCACGCTCTGCAGTCGCGCTTGCGACCACTAGAATAAAGAGGCATTCAACTTAAAAAAAAAAACGATCATATAAATTGATCTACTTTTGTATCAACAAGATTTTTTTAAACATGATGTATTAACCCGACTACTCTTAATAATGACACAAAAATAACTTCACCAAATTAAAAGTGATTCCGAACATTGCTGCACATACATCGCTTGGGTGTACCACAAGCCACGAAATCCGTGGCACTTGTTTTGGCGCAACTAATTGCAGATTAAATGCTGATCATTAGCCCGTGTACCAGATTGCAGCCTGTTGGATACATAGTCGACATGATCTCGTGAGGAACTCAGAATAATTAACCCTAATTAGGGAAATAAGGTTGATTTGAATTTGCGCATTCCTTGCCCAGTCTTATATTCCGCAAAGAAAATCCCGCCCCTCTATCTACTCGTAAGTGTAATCAAGTAGCTGCTAAAAACTAACAACTATCACCAATGGAAAAGATTTGCCATACTCCTCTACTAATTAAAGCAGAATGAACGTAAAAAATGTATGGTTAATTTTTTTTTTATTTCTGACATTATTTTATAGAGCGTTTTTATTAATCACTACGCTACGACGCAGGTAATTTATGAAGTCCAGGTTGGTATTAGTGTATATGTATAAATGAATTCCTTACCACAGCCAGAAGTGTCAAATGGTACATTGACTGGGCTTCAAAGTCAAGTGGTCCTACAAGGAAAATAGTCCCTTCGGTGTTTTCAGCTGACACACGACGTTGCCTGATTGCGAAAAGTGGTGATCCCTGCGAACAAAACGGTAATTAGGTGAGTAAATAAAAAAAGGTTATGTGTACTTAAGATATTTAATTTCATGAGCGGTTCTGCGGAAAGCTTGGGATCAGAAAATATCTGTTTTTTAATTTATTAAAGAGTTGCTTTTTAATGTTTAGTAAACAACGTTTTATTAATACTAGCTGAGCTATCTCTGAAAGTTATTAAAATCTTATAATCAATAGCGTAATCATACATATAGTATGTATGATATTATTACTAAACCTTTAAGTAGCGCAGGTAGCATTGCGATGCAAGTCCCATCAAAATAAGTCCTTTATTTTTCAAGTTATAAGTTTAACTACTGACGGACTGCTTTAGAGGTTTACTATCGTATAGATAGACAAAAGAAGTCAGAAACGTGTTGTATGTTATGTTTTCTATCCACAAAACAGCACATTCATTTCCTTTCGAGACCAATAACAATATTATTTCCCACTGCTTACTTAGAGATAACTGTGTTCTCATTATCGGAATAGGGGTCGGAAGCGATGCAATCAATTCACTAATATGCTCTGGAGTATTCGACGTCAGCCGGCCCACAACCGACGCTCTAAAATTACACTACATGTAAGGACTCGATCTCCATTATTATAGCATTTAAGCCTATAACACGACCTCGACTGCGGGTGCTAGCCATTCTCCGTGCCTGTGAGAATTTTAACACGCCTTAATGTCCGGTAATTTCATCCCATCGGATGGCCACGCGAAATACGCACAACCACAATGCACGCATTAAGTAGACTAATGTGATCTCATTCTCAAAATCACGTATTCAGAGCAACTAGTTACTGCTTACATCGCCTTAACAATCGGTTCTGCTTCAAAGATGAGTACAGCTGTACCCAAAACAAAAATGAGGCATAAATCCTGTAAGAGCAGAACGTTGTTACTCAACAAATTGAACAAATTTAGCTTTCGCCTCATTACCTTTTTGTGCTTTCGACGCGTTTTTGTTGTTACAATTATCATTTTGAAATGGTACGTACTGTATTGGATTGGCGAAGATAATTGTAACGTAAATTAGATCATTTCACACGGTCATCAAGTTGTCGCCGACTTGATATTGTTGTCAGAAAGAGAACAAGTTACGTATTATTATGTTTTAATTTTGTGAACTTTTCCATTGTAATTTTGAGATAGATTGCCTATTCAAATTTGTGGGATTGAGTTATGTGTGACGTAAAGGTTCGACCACATAAACTGTAAATGAGTTTCGCAAGAGGCGTATCCCGCGTCAGCTATATCGTGAAAATGATCCCTATTAACGTGCGAGCGAAACTTCATTATGTGGTTACAACGAAATGCGTGTCAAACACGACGCAGGCAGAAAATATCATTAGCTAACCCCTAATCATCGTTTTTCCTTTAACATGTAAATTACTTACCCAAAGTTCGAGTTCCAAAGGCTTCGGCGATACTGGGTTTTTTCTTGCGATTACTATCTCAAGATCGGTTCCGCGTTTGGCATCCTGTAAAAATAATAATTTGTCAGAAAGGGTTTATTAAGTCATTGACACTACAAAAGGTAAACTTTTTAGTTTAATGGCAGTTGTAATACTGTTTTGCTAAAATTGGATCATATAGGTAACAACACCAATAGAAGAGAAAAAAATATGAAAAAAAGTTCGAGAAAAATAATTATACGATCAATACATTCTTGTTTCCATTCTAATTCTTAGCACACATCTTACTAAGCCCTCTCAATGTAGCACCACCGTAGTGCCTAGAAGAGTAATGTTAATGCCGATATCTAGCAGGCGTCCTTTGTGTTAGTATGCGCGTGCGTCATCATCATCATCAATCACGCGCGTCACGCGGCACGCTTCTCAGCGCCTCATTTGTTGCCCCTACCACGACAGGTGCTTTTTCCACGTAAACCCGCCATTATAACTGGACTATGCAAATGAACATCTTTATACCGAACGACAATTTTAATGTAACGACTTTTGCAACTTTGCAAGGCTAATGTCCTATCTCCCATCATGTGTCATTTGAAGTGATAAAACTTCTAATATTAAAACTGTATTCTCTCTTCAGATAAATTGGCTATGAAAAGTAATTTTCGATTATGGTTTACACTCTGAAGGCATAGGTGATAAGAGTGTGTAATGTATAAGAATATTGCGGCATTTCAATTACCAGTCGCTTGGTTAACGATATTTTATATTATACTGACGTTTTAAAGTCTGGATAAAAATACGAGTTCCCTAACTTGAATTTTTTTAGCTATGTACCTGAATTCTGGGTTTGCTTCGATGTCGACAATAGTTACAGTCAAGCCAAAAAGGTTTGAAAACAGCGTATGCATACTATTTTCATACATTTCAGAGATTGAGGAAACTTACATTTGGCTAGAAGTCTTGCTCTTATTATTCAAGAACTTTTCCGCTTCTGCGAGTTTATGGTATACCAAACCATTTTGTTTAGCCGGTTTTTTCAGGGGATTTCTAAACATACTTAGAATAAAAACCAAAATTGAAAATAGACGATTAACTATAGGAAAGATCTCCTAATAAAACCTATAACTAGTACTCCTCTTTCAGCTCTGAACTAGATGCTGAAGCTTATGCAACTTACCTCCGGCACCAAAATGATGCCAGGCTGGTGCGGAAAAATGGTGTCCCTGGGCGTCGTGGTGTTGGTCCCGGTTACGGAGCACGCGATCCGGGAGCTTCGCCCCCTGGTGTTGCGTACCGACAGCCTGAAGTCCACATAGCGGCCGGGCTCCAATCGCCTCAGCAGGATGACGTTGGCTTGGCATACCGAGTTGTAACGGGTGCAAGGGAGGGTCTCCACGCCGATGTCCAGGCGACCCATTTGACCTGGATGGAAGGGGATTCGATGTTTGAGTTTATTTTTAAGGTTTTTTTACATGCAATTTTGTGTATAAACCTTCTGCATTGCACCTTATGCAAGCATCGGTGATTGCAGGAAAATTTATCGATAATATTGTTACTAATCTACTTACTTTTAATACAGTCTATATGAGTACGAGGTGAAATGTACTGGTCTGTACAAAAATTTGATCCTGACGGAGCTTTATTGTTTCTAAAATTGGAATGAGGTCTGGAAAGCGCAATGTAAACATATTCAGATTTCCGTCCTGAGAGCAGGAATTGTTTACGAAGAAACCTTTGCAAACAATTCCTGTTACAAGTATAATGACAAATTAACTTCTCGGATATCGCGACTAATGGAATACCATAACGCTTTGTTTTCTTTGCTTTGCTTCCGGACTCTTCGATATTGTGTTACAAGGTATTGAGTTCGAAACTTGGGTACAATTTCATTTTATCTGTTCGTATTGCGTGTATGAGAATTGTTCTCATTAGTCACGTCAAGATCAAATTCTATTTTATGTCTCCCAGAGCCCAAACGTTTCTAAGATACTTCATAAGTATCTTAGAAATGTTTGGCCTCTGGACCTAAGAATATAGATAATTATTACAGTGATTAAAAGACTTGTCGTTTAATCACTGTAATAATTATCTATATTCTTAGGTTCTCGTGTGGTTGGCACCACAATCCTGGCTCATTTTCTAATTTCGACCTACAAACTCCATATTATTTGTATCCGATTTTGAACAATTTATATGTATATATGACGACCCGGGTACGTCTTAAAACTGCGGCCAGACACCGGAGGACAGGCAGCAGCGTCCTCTCACTAATCGGTGAGCCACTGCGATCCCCAAGCCGCCTGCCAAGCGTGGGGATTATGGCAACCCTCCCCCCCCTTGGGGGAGGCCATCGTTCAGCAGTGGACATCTTGTGGCTGCTGATGATATGTATATATGTATTCTCCTTACCAATAAGTTCAAAGTGCAGCGGATAATCGAAGTCGGGGTCGGAGGCGCGCACGCGGTAGATGACGGAGCCGACGGGGACGTCTGCCGGGACGAGCACCAGCCTCATCAGCGTGCTGGGGTCGAACACCGGCTCGCCGGCGCGCGCGCCGATCGCCCACCACACCACCACCAGCGCCAAGGCGAAGGTCATCCTGAAGAAATAATTTATTAGAAGTTGTTCATTTCATCATCAAAACTCAGATTTTTTGTTTAGGTGATGCCAATGAGATTAGTTCTGGCTCAAAGTTGTTAATTGGTTGTACAGAACCTGTTTGGGAATGCAGTAAAAACTGCTTGGGTATTTATAACATATTTCCCATGGGGTTTTTGCCATTGTAAACGATACTCTGGTAAATTGACTGACATTAACTGAATAGAATAATCAATTAAATGCGCTTTAATTATGGTTTAAAGATAAAAAGTACATACTATACCTGCTGTAATTTAACATAATAATATCATTGTTTCCAATGAGTTCATAGTAATTTCCAGATTGCATTAAATCTTTAATCTTGAACTGAACTCAAGTTGTACAAGAGATTTTCAAAAAATTTTCCTTGTCTATAAGCTGTTTTATTTTTCGGCTAAAATAACATGGAAATATTACGAAGTTTCTCGGATCAGTATATGGTATGGTACTTGTGATCGCCCAGTTCTCATCTTCAAACTGAAACCCAGAATCAACTTAACAAAAAACCGGCGACAAGTTTGAAAACAAGGTTTTGCTTCAATACATTCAATTAAATTATCCAGTCTATCTCACAAAATCATATTTCGAATAGCAGAAATCAAAAGTTAGGTAGCGTGTACATGTACGTCCGTATCGTCTCGGGAGCGAAGCGGGCATTAAATTATAAATTGTCTGTATCTCCGTGATATTCTTGAGATCAGCCTCGACCGCAGAACGTAGCAAGCCTTGCGAAAGGGAAATTCGTGTTATGAAATCATACCGCTTCTGTGTGCCGACCAGGAAGTAGCCGCTCTTTATGGCTCGCCTGTAATAACTCGTTTAGGGATGCTATCAACTCAATTTTATTTTAATTTCATACGCAACCTGCATTTCGATTTCTAATCTCAGGATCAGTAGAATCAGTATTGTGCGATAAAATAACTACAATTAAGTTGTGTTCGTAACTTTGTTGTCTAATAAGAATCTATATTTACGCGTATTTATTATCAAAGATACAAAAGTTATCACTCCAGGTTAATAGAAACACGATATTTCTATAATCAGTTCAAAAACGTTTACGAAACCGCCTGTATTAGTTTTCTCGTATTCCTTGAACTGTGGCATAACATAGCTATTTTAAAACAAAATCCGGCCGACAAACTAAAGTAAACCCATTCTCGTGTTGTCTGTTTGTGTGTTATCTACTGCGCTGCAGTTGTGTAAGTAACACCAACTACGAACAAGTTCACTGGCACGTTAACATGGAACATGTCTGTCTTGGAAACTTTGGGATAAACATTTTGCGAAGAAAATATTGTAGAAGGAAATCGACACAGCGAAACTGATATGTATCGAATTTCTGTTTAGAGGAACATTTTGAAGATTCAATTTTGGAATTGGAAATTGTTTTGTTTAGTATTTAAAGAGAGTTAGGAAATGTTTAGCTTTGCTAGTGGTATGCGTGGGCTATTAATATTGTCCAGAGTTCCAGACGTCTGTGTGGCAATTACTTATTCAGTAGTAAAAGTTATTGCTTGTCGGTTGGGTGGCCAGTGTTTTAGAGGAGGATCTTTGAAGACTAATGTGGACGTAGGCTCCGGGAGTTTGATTTAGCGAGGGTCTCGGTACGTCACATCGGCGTTCCCTAGCGGCGCCGCGACCAAGGTGAAATATTTGTCTGAAGCGAACGCCCGCCGCCTGCGACACTAAATCTTGTCGCGTGCTCAACCCAGACTGTGAACTACATTACATCTAGCCCTAGATATCGACAACGTTCATACACACCTTAATGTTGTAACACTATATCAATAACATAGCAATTTCCTCCATAACTGTAAATATGCTAGTGATACTTAATTAGGTATTACCTAAACAACAATAACAAACGGTCTATTGAAATATGCCATCGTCCGACGCCAATTAAAGTCATTTCGGGCAGACAGAGAGCTATTACTGCCATTCGATCATTCGGGAAAGCACAGGAACGCAATTAAGGTATCATTATCTCCGAGTCCATGCGAACCGAGAATTCAGCTTTAAATCATCTGACAGTCCGTTTATCCTTGACATTAATATGAGCTTTATGGTATGGTAATGTGTATTCTCGGGAACCATGTTCTCTCACGTAGACGCCGCGTACATTTTCGGTTTCAACCTCAAAACAGGTAAGGGGCAAGCCGCTGCAACTACAATCTATTTATAGGCCCAACATTCCCATAAAAAGTTATAGGCGTGAAGTACAGAAATGGTAACGAGTACTGCAATCGTAGTGGAATATCATTTGTCATTATTATTTATGAGTGTTTTGGTTTGAGGTGGGAAGTAGCGGTTGGTCCCGGAGTCCCTAACAGCGGGGGATACGCGGCAAAAATGGTAAGCGCACGAATGTCGTACGACCCCGATGCAGCGCGTAATAGAGCGTTGTTCCTTTTTAGTCGCGGCTCCCCATTACCATAACACTGAGTGTGTGAGGAGCGGACGTGCGCTCGCGCCGACAGATAGCCTCGCAGTCTCGCGCTTATTATAAATTCTAATATACAATCTCATAACAACGTAACATTATGCGCTGGCGATCGATTTGTTAAGATATCGGGTCATGGTTCCCAGCCCGGAGCTATCCCTTTTCACTCATAAAATTTTATTGCTAATTTACTTGTTTATGACCCCAAAGAAGTCGGATTGTGTGTGCCTGTAAAGGAAATAAAACAGGCGAATTGTTGGTTGTGTAAATGATACGGAGGGATTAATTTACTAAACCGAAATCGTAGGAAGTCCGGGTTCTTGCGATGGTATTAACCGCCTAATCCCATATTGGGAGGTGTTAACTAAATCCGAGATTAACATAGTGTAATCTCATTGTTTCTTTTTTGCTGCGTAAGAGTTCTGTTCAATTTATTTTTATGGTACTTAGGTTACTGGTTGAATACTAGTAGATAATGTGAAGGATGTTGCTTCGGCCTTTGTGGCCGAACTTGCGTGGGTGTACTATTGATTTTCTTTTCACATCAATAATGTACAAAAGAAAATCGACCTCACGTGTCCCTAATGAGGTGGTCAGTTACCTAGTAATACAGACATTATGCTATGTACACACCAACAGATGATTATAAGCAGGTAATAACATTGTTCGTAAAACGTATCGATTTCTGTTCTTGATAACTTTATGAAGATATCGAACGAGATAAGGCCCGTTAATATAGAGTAACAGTAACCGCCAATGGTCTCGCTGTAAGAAGCTTGGGGAACTTATTAAACTTTATTAATGTCGTGCAGTTAATCATGACCCCCATAAGGGGTATCGTGGCACGGTAAATCTGGACAAAACGTAATTTTATAGCGAGGATCACGCGAACTGACCCCGTTGACCCCATTAACTGGGTAAGGTGGCTAAAGTTGGCTCACAGAATACCACTACAGGACTAGTAAGTTGTATTAAAACTTACTAAACACGGCGTAACTCTTCTAAGCTATTAAAACGTCAGTTTCCGTAAACATTATTTTAGTAATTTTAACTACAATCGTTTGTTTGTGAGTTAACTAGAATTTACTGTGTATTATTTGTGAATGTTAAACTGAGTCAATGTTTAATTATTGACTAACAAATTAGTAATAACAAAAGGTGCCAAAGGCGCTTAGTTAAACTAAATCGTCAGCCATTTAAAGACCGCAGCGATTTATGTACCTTCTTATTTCAAACAAAACAAACTTCATAAACTGCGATGGATACGAGGTCCAATGACTAACTTTTGTGCGTTCCTACCCACTCCTGAGGAGCCATTAATTCCTGCCAAAAGTGATTTGTTCCCCATTATTATTTCAAGTCAGTGAGTCAATTTATTTGAAACTATAATGAACAAGTTAAATAAACAGAGAACTCATTGAAATAGAAACGGTTTGAAATATGTAAAACTGAAAATAATGTGTTTTATTTATTACATAAGTTAGTAGGCGTTGGTTGGTATAATAGTAATGGTACACGGCCATATAAAATTTTATTATCAGATGCAAATAAACAAACTATTGGGTAACACTAACGAAGCCATAATAAAATGCTCTAGATATAATTGATTAATGGCGCATTTAATACCAGTTTTATTTGGTATCAAGTTATTTGTCATAGAGCGATAACATAGGCGTAACTTTCTCGAGTTAATCTCAAGATGTCTTGAATTAAATACACTTGTAGTTTTTTATCCATCTTTCTTTTAGTAAAAATTTTTATTTATTTATTTATTTATGACTGTCAGATTCACAGAGGTGATAAAGACATTATTGTTGACTAGAATTTCTCCCCTTTTATTTCAATTTCTGTGCAGGAATAGTCCAAGATATTTTTATTAAATTTTAGACATTGTTAAAAGGATTTTGAAATGTATAGTGTCGATGAAAATATTTTATGAGCATTTTATTGACCCATTTTTACCTTACAATATTCATAAATGCTGCCCCAATTCAGGATTAGAAAATAGCTATTCGTAAGATATATCAAATGTGAAATATTTATTTGTAAATATTTTATCGGAATCTTGAATTTTTGGTTTGTACCTTACCTATAGATGCTTTGAAATTTTACTATACTTCTTCCGAAGCTATGAAATTGAAACATAAGGTATATTTATAGTTAATATACTCGTATATTATAATATATAGTATAGCCTTGGTTGCACTGGTTGCACAACTATCGGCCACCCCTCACGCGCTTGATAAATTCGCACTCGATCCACTTTCTCTGCTCTCTTTGGTCACGTCTTCCGAGTAACATGCTATAACAAATCACCGGCTATTATTTCTTCATTACGGCTCATTTCGCTTTTATTGAAA
This sequence comes from Shargacucullia verbasci, assembly GCA_947562105.1. Taxonomy (NCBI): domain Eukaryota; kingdom Metazoa; phylum Arthropoda; class Insecta; order Lepidoptera; family Noctuidae; genus Shargacucullia; species Shargacucullia verbasci. Next base: position 10,590,578 of record OX387287.1, read on the forward strand.
CGATTTGAACTATATGTTTTAATTAGAGTCATAAAGAATATATAGCACTGTTTGATCACGCGTATTTTTCAGATAGATACTTGAATGACTTACTTATTTACGGCTTAATTATTTATGACTTACTTAGATGAATTACTTATTTACGGACTTCTTACGTAAACTTGATTGATTATAAATAAATGAAAAAGCATTTGAGAAAAATCTTAGTATTAAATTAATATTAAAGCCTGTTTTATATATATAAAAAGAAAATAAAATAATTCTGAATTCAAAATTATGTTTTCTTACCAGTAGATTCTATTATAGCTTCGAATTCAGGACCAGATAACGTAGACCTTTTATTTTAAGGCACGGTAAAAGTTTACAGATCAGTTCACGGGTCTTGTAGATCTGGTTTACTAATAGGTCTGTCACATTGCTCAATCGCGAGCGAGACCATCTCGCCAGTTACACAATGTGAGAATTTTTGCTCAACACTGCCCACAGTGCCCACTCGACCATTGTATACATAGAGAAACAATGAGATGTATTATACATACCATGTTAAATTAGACGTATGTATACTTGTATTTGTATTTTTGGTTATCGATTGTATATTAATTTATTTTGTTTGTTTAAGAAATTCTATTTTTAAATATGTTAATGTATTCTATTTGTAAATGGCAGATAGATTGGTATTCGATAAAAGGGCTTATGGTGTCGTAGTGAACGAGTCATAAAGGTATATTGACGAAGATTTCTTCCTTCAAGTCAAGCAAAATGAGGTTTTGACTTTAGTACAGCTGCACTTGTTAAACGGTCTATAACCAACTCGCTCTAGATAATTACACAAACGGTTCTATTACAGCTGAAACTAATTCCATTTAGACACTTAATCGTACAAATCTGCTTTAGAATTCAAATTCCGCTACGTGTCGCTGATAAATGGGACTTTCGTTTCGTTCGAGATCCAGCTACGTGAGTTACGTGCCTATTATGCTCTTACGGTAACCTCTGATTGTTGTTTACCCGTTGAGTGACGAGATGGATCCGAGTGTACCAAGATGGTAGCAATTTGATACACACCGTTACACTAAATAGTAATTGGACAAAAAAGGTATTGAATTGTGCCAGTGTCATTGTTAAATTTTGTAGACCAAATGCTGAGCCGATAATGATATGTATTGATATTTAATTATACCAATTAACTAATTATTGGGTAGAAAGTGTGAAGAAAGAAGCCGAGATTGAAGCAATGATAGGTTTTCATCAGCCACATAAGTCAAACAAGTCGTTAAATGAGGCAGGGTCCAGTAAAATAAACCATTAAAAAAGCTATTTAATTTTTTTTATGGTTGTATTGGAGAGACATTATGTAGATATTTCTCGTTACATCATAACCGTTAACAGTCGCATCTAAATGCATAAGAGTCAAAACATTTTTGTGTAGTAAAAAAAATTACATTCTAAATTCAAATTGTGAATGTTCGGATTAGGAGCACACAATAAATCAAAGATACTAATTAAGAATTATCTTTGTGGCAACACAGATTAATATAATAGAGGCTTTTAACACCCCTACGCGTGGGAACCGAAGAACGAATGAACGAAGCGAACGAACGTTTTTCATCGTCGCGACAGTTATGGCTTCAGTTGATTACATAGGGCCTTAAAAGTTCCTACAAAATGAATTTGAATGACATAAAGCTGTTAAAATTTAAATTATGACTGCGCCGCGGTTTCGTATGGGTTTAAACTTTTAAACCGAATTTAATGAGCTATTGTCAGAGACAGGTTTGGTCAAAATTGTGTACGTGGTAATAAAAATGACCGTGAGGTGTTTTGGATTGGTTGAAAATGATCTGCAAAGCGTGAATTTGAAGTGTTATATACATTTAATGGTGGCATATAAAATAACTAAAGAGGTTTTAAAAATATGCTGAATATGTAATGAAAAGGCATTAATGATGGTAGTTATATGAGGCAAAAGTGAGGAGCAAGCTTTCTTGTTTCTTAAAAAATCCTTGCCTCTCATTAGTAGTAATTCCTATATCGTGGGTGCGTTTATATACACAAATACTTAGACCCGGAACAAATATCTGCAGGTTATACAAATATTTGTTCCGTGTTGAAATCGAACCGGACTCCTGCGCCAACCGTACCGTGGCGTCAGTCAATCCTATCACATCTTTCTTGAAACCACTTACAGATCTCTGGTCTGAATAAAACCCTGCTTCATTCAATGTGGTTAAGAATGTAATTGCATCGAAATAGTGGCGTATTTACCGCCAACCCGCAAATACCGCTCGGTAGCCTATTTAAATACGCTACAAAATACCGTATACCATTGTGCTTATGTATTTTTTTTTATCTAGCAACATTCCCGAACTTTCGGCCTGAATAAAACCGAAAGAAACTTCAGGTATATCGTTTTTCAATAACTAGAACCGATTAATTAAATTTCACGCGCCATTCAATTACATCGTCGAACAATTTTTTCACCAAATATCGTTGTTGAAAGTGGAGCGATACGTTATAGAAAACTTTTTACCGCTACGGAATCGAAGTCGTGATCTTTGGTATCTTGATGTGAAGAATTCTTATATTTCGATCGTTAAATGCTCCACATCTGTACATCGTTAAATTATTTTAAAGGCGCTGAACCTTATAGGTTTGTAAATAAAGTTAGAGTGTAAATAAACAGCTGAACATCGCCTAAATCTATAAAAAGAACAATGGAAACAAATGAAAAACGCTGTTTTCTTTTTTTGTTAGTTCGACTTTGTTAGTTTGCTATAGGACGTATTATCATCATCATCAGCCATAAGACGTCCACTGCTGAACGAAGGCCTCCCTCAAGGGGGGTTTGCCATAATCCCCACGCTTGGCAGGCGGCTTGGGGATCGCAGTGGCTCACCGATTAGTGAGAGGACGCTGCTGCCCGTCCTCCGGTGTCTGGCCGCAGTTTTAAGACGTACCAGTAATATACGAGTATGTATATTTTAATCATATAATGATTTACTCTATCCTAAATTATCAAAACCACCAACATCTTTCTTAAATATCTTAACTGGCCTAATAGTCGACTGCTGTGCGTGTTGGGTTCGATTCCCAGGTCGGGCAAAATGTTATTGGGTTTTTCTGTATATAAATTTGGACCGGAGTTGGGAACTGTGCCCGTTCGATGGCAATAGCCTCGCCACCTATTATATGGGACTTAATAACATCATCGGCTAAATGTGGGTGGATGATAATACAACTCTGCCTAATCCTTCAGGGATACAGTCGTGATGCTATGTTATGTTATCTTTCTTAAATACCTTCTTTTGGTACAGCAAAATAATATATTTACATATATAAAAGAACAAGACACGACATTATCTGTAGACGGGGATGAAAACATTTTTATTACAATAGTCACAAAAAATGACATGAAAGACAAATTCCAGACGTAGTCTAATGATATGGTCTATCTACATCTCACAAAGGCACATTGTAGAGGTTTCCGGCGAAGAGTAATAGAATTATAAACGATTTTAATAACCGACGGTGGGCAATGTCGCCTAACAATAAGCTGGCAACGCCGGATGTTCAATCATTCCTATTACCATAATATAATTCCATCACAGTCGGGAATTTCACGATTCAATTCTAGTTTACTATAGTGTCATGTTCGGAGAAATGTTTATTGGCTTTACAAACATTTTCATGACCAACTTTTACTTGTTGACAAGAATCTCGTTTTTGAACTTTTCATTCCAGATATATCTCAAATACATCCAGACTTGAAACGACTATTAGGCTATACAAATATTTGTTCCCTGCGGGGATTGAACGCGCGACACGTAGCACGTCACGCTAATATTTTAATAACTAAACATTGTTGTTTCAAATTTGCCTTGCAATTATAATTTGTAAATATTTTGAACTTTTGCTGCTGTTCTGACCTTCAAAATGTTCATTTATATGACATAACCCATTACTCGGGGAAAGAAAACCTGAACCCAGAACCAAGAGTAAAAAATAGCTAAATTTAATGCGGGGCCATACGACACCAAACAATTAAAACATAAATATAGCTTTTGGTACCTTACCTTCCTACGTTTTAACTTGACTCTTACATATTTCTTCAATATATTTCAAAATACCAGAGCAAGTAAGTACTTTGAACACGAATCCACTAGATACTTAACGAGCGTTCGAGTCGGATCGTTACGTTCAAGTCATGTGTATTATTAAGCCTAAGAAGGAATGCGCGGCCGAACCCGGGTCGCCCCACTAGTATGCAGTAGCAGACGTGAGCTATCTCCGTACATACGTTGACCTTAGGGCAACAATTACATCGTTCCATTTTACTTGATTTCTGTGCTGTATTTGTAATACAACGGTCTGCATGTCCGTTTGTAAGTATGGCATGAGTCTGTGTAACCTTATGTCGTAATTATACCTGCGGTCACAGGCGTAATGATTGTTACGGGATTGAAATGATTTGTTTTGAATAACATATGTAAGTGGGAATGATTTAATTTGAATTTGTAGTTTTTTATGTACAGTAAGTTTTAAGTAGGTAATAAACGAAGACTGAGCAATGACAGAGGAGGTTAGGAGAAAATTTGACAACTCTTCAGCGAATTAAAAACTTCAACTAAAGCCAAAAAATGTTCATCATATTTGTGTGGTCGACAAACACATACATATAACAAATCATAACATAAAAATTATAGCTACGCTTGTGGCCAAGAATATTAGGTACTATATACATATGTAAATACATCAGAACCTATTACAAAATGACGAATCACTCAACAACATCCAACTAAAATATGCTGACTAATTATACTCGTAAAATTGTAAGGGGATCCCAGCCTTTTTTTCTCTAAATCAGTGTTCCTTTGTATCAAAACCGAGTGCCATTACCGGCAACGAGATTGGAAGATTAGCCTAGTTATCGATAGGAATCTCTTGACCTCTGATCCGCTAATAATCGTGTAGCTTGTCGTATTTGGTGGGGTATTGTATCTTTAGTACTGACACCATCTAACGACAACTAAAGCGGCACTTGTTCAAGATGACTTTGCAACTCCTTTGTACTGTTACGTGTAAACGAGATGTCTTTATTCGATAGTAATGGACTTTGACACAAATGGAACAACTGTTTTTCGTGTAAGGCGACGATATAATCGTCTTGGGAAGTGAAGAATTTTATAGGGTTCACCAACCTTAAGTGTAGTTGTTATCTTTGAATAATTCACCATGCGACAGGAGTATACAAGTTAGGATACATGAGTTTCTTAGTGTCACATAAAAACTTAGAGTCGCCAAACAAAGAATTTCAAACCATTCGTTCCGGACAGCAGCTATGCATTTCAAAGACCTGAATATGAATTTAAGTCCGTCGTTACGACACAAAGTACTTGGTTTGCTCGCCAGCCAGCCTGGACCTCGTTACAAGCACTTCCACAAACAAAGCTCCACATCACAGCACTTGTGTGGCTGCAATAAATACTTATTTGCGATACCTCGAGCTTGTCATCGTAAGGTACAATCAATGGTCTAGAGGCGAGCCGGTCGGTCACTCCGCCTGGGGCATTGTTCCCATACAACTTATATTTGCTTTAGTACTAAACCCATCGCTACGTTAAATGCCACCCATACGATTGTAAATTGCTGTTATTGAATATGACTTTCAATAAAGAGTTTGCTATGTATGAGAACATTTCACCTTATTATGAACGACCTTTGCCGGTTGTACTGTGATGTTCATTGTAGTCAATGCGTGAACTGTTCACGTCATATTTTTGTTTACGTTACTAACGCACCTCGACTAGTATCATTAGTGTCATCAAAGATAGATGATTTAAGCAGCCAACTTATCACATTAACAGCTTCGGGGGTTTGTTTGACCCAAACACGACCTTCAGCAATAGTTCATATCTTCGGACCTTGTCAAGAATCTAAAGTCTCCAGCAGAGCTTCATTCATCTATCAATTGGTCGCATTAGGTTCAACGAGCTAGTGAAATGTTTATGAAGTCGCAATGGGCTCATTTATTATAGTACGCATGCATGCTCTCGCCACACGACGTGTTTTAAAATTATAATTTATAGCTTATTTGAGTGTCGAAAGAGCAGATTGTGTGGGCGGCACCGGTTATAGGAGCTTCAAGCTATATGTTGTACACTTCTTGTGCGTATTGGTGTAAATGTCGTCGCCTGCATTGTTCGTAACGGTGTTATGGACGCTAAGCAACAATCAAGTAGAATTTATAGCTTTGTTGCCATATGTGAATTATCATTACGTTTCACATTAATAATACATTATGTACCTCTGACAATGGTATTAGGCTCTAATAGCAGGAAATACATATTTATTAAATCTTGTTGATATGTAATCTTCTGTTATTCATAGTTTGCCAATATTAATCTAGTTTTAAAGCTGTTATACGATGCTATATTAACAATGAACTAAAAAAAAATAGTAAAGTTATACTAAAAGTATGTAAAGTAACTAGTGTAGATACGAATCGAAAGCGTATCTAAATGATGTGTGTGAGCCGGCACGAGTTACTTGCGCACGCGCGTCTGGGGCGGTGCTTAGTTTAGGCAGGATACCATCGGCAGATGTGGCGATAATTATGTTAAGTCTAGCCTCTCTTCCTTTAGCAGTTTTAGTATTCATAGTTTTAACACTTTAAAAGGATTTTAGTTTAGGAACGTTGGAAAATAAAACGTCTGATGGAATTAGATTAGAGATGAAGGTTATCACACTGTTGCTGAATATAATAGATTTAAATTTTCTCCTTCCAAATAATATAGGCAGATTGTCTTAGATAGTAGTTCACATCTGCGAAAATCAAGGTATAAGAGGTCCAAGGCTATCCAAACTTGAGAGGAATAAAAAAAATATTTGAGTAATCGGTTACCAATAAGATAGGTAATAAAATTTGACTTGACATATGAATAAGGAAGTCAAAGTAATAAATCATGTTACATACAATAATTACTATAATAAGACCTTCAAAATACGTCGCACCTTCTTTTGACTGGTTGTGGCCGACCTTTTGACATCGAAGTATTTTTTATTCATAATTAATGTTATTAATATTGCAATCCATTGTTGTCAAATATGATGTATTGGATCTTTTCATATACGACGTATCTATTTTAGATAATCAGTCAGTCACGATTGTTACATAAAGTTGTCTTGTTACCGTCTTTTGTTTTCTTTGAAGATAAACTTTGACGACACATACACGACAAAATATTTTCTCATATTTATTTTCCTTCGCTAACATCCGCTGCTCCTCGTTTAACTGTCGTGTGTTGTTGAACATGTAGTAAAGTATTGAAACCCTTAAGGTCGCCCTCAGGAGTATTACCAAATATAGTGACGTTTACGATACTATCGCAGAACGACATGCTTACGTTACTGACAATACAAAAAGGTAACTGTTAGTTATTGTGATTGGTTTCGGCAGGCGGGTGCGCGGGAAACTCTAGTCACGCTTACTCGTGGGCCGGGACCCAACTCGATCGAAACTCGATCAGATAAGAGATGCGCACAAAAATACCGAGCCGATGGTCCGATGGAGCGATCCGCAGTCGTGATCGATAGAGAATCGAAGTGTCACGCGCAGGGTCGACGCCCTCCGGTCAGGGTCGGGGTTCCTCGTCTTGCATTTATGCAACGCAAATATCGCTTCCCCCGACGGATACGTCGTTACGTGGAATATTACATGTAAACACTTCATTGTTATTCCCTATCGAGTGTTTTTATTCGTGACTTGCCGACAGAGCGCGAATCGCGCTTTTATTTGCCGAGCCGAGCTTCGTCTCGCGTCTGGGTGTTTAACCTCTGTTCCGTCATGTCACTGTTTGTCTAGCCGTGGATTTGATTAAACTGTGTGATATGCATAAAAGATTATTTTCTAAGAATAAAGCCTTCACGAATGATTTCGATCTTTAACTAATTTCTGCGTCTCACTAATTTCCATATCACTGTACATAAAACGAATGAATTTAGTAATAAAATCTTGTAGTGCTCATGTTATAGAACTAATGCATGCTAATGTATTAGAAATTTTATATTTCGAAAGACGCTGCCCGTCGTCATTACACGGAATGTTCTGTAACTTCGAATTGCAATTGGCACTGGCAACAAACGCATTAAAGGACTGAGCTAGACGATTCGTTCCATTCCGTTCCGGGGCTTAATACTTACACTTGTGAACGCTAAACGCCAATTTCAAGCGAATGGTATCAAATCACCATAAAGCTATCTCGGTTATGGCTCAATATGGAGCGCACGGAATAACGGACAACTGTTCACTTCTAAGAATGATGCAGGAACAGTGTGCCCTCTGACCTACGCTACGGTTTAGGCATGAGACTGAAGCAAAGAATATGCAGTGACCTACAGGTTTATGATAAACTTTACAATGTTTTCAACAAAATATGCTCAGATATTCGTGGCAGCGAGGATAAGTGTATTCTGTTTTGTTATTCTATTAAAAGAAACGACAAGTCATGGAGAACTTGTAGACTAAGCTAAAGGCAGTACTAAGAATAGAATAGCGTGTGCTAAAGTTAAATTATTGCATTGTAATCCTATTTACGATTCTATTATAACTTTATTGTTGTTGTTCTTTAGAAAGGGTACGATTACGAGATACATACCTTTTCTAAGGTATGAAATAACAGAAGTTTGTGACAAAGATTAGTCAGAGTCAAAAATCATTATGTTTTATAGAATTTTGACACAGCACTTGCTTCTTATAATCCAGAATAATTTAAGTACTGTAATAGACAAGTTCTATCGATAACCTGCAAAAAGTAGCTGGGTTGCTCGATGCAGAAGGTAGGTGCCTATGCCATGCGAATTGGCGCAATTTTGAAGAATTGTGAATCAAACTTGCCTGATATGATGAAGCCAATTGTATTTTTCATTTACCTTTTTGTCTACAAAGTTTACAAATGAAATTATTTCAGGAAAGAATTCTGTCTCAAACCTAGAACTTCAGGTCATTGTCTAACAAATTCCATTGCAATATGTGAAGTAGATCAATCACCGTAGTACCTGTTTGGGGCAAAAATGTAATTGAGTAGGGTCAGGCGGTGCCGCATCGGCGCGGGAGCAGAGGTTAATCGAGTGTGCGCCCGAACAGGCTGCTGTCACAGCGCATAGGCGATAGCGTATAGCGCATAGCGATTAACAACAACTTATTGCCTTTTAGACGAATAAATTGGTAACTGATAGGATCAGGAGATTAGAGAGTGTTAAATTAGGTATTGTGCGATCAGAATCTTAGAAGGCATTTTGTTTTAGTTTACAAATATGGTACTTACTATTTAGTACATAGTTATTTTATTTAGTTTTGAAACATTTTATGTGATCATGGCTTAGCTTTCATATTTAAACTATAATTTATTTGGATCCATCAGTTTTAATTTCGAATCTACACCAAAGGTTTTAAATAGCTTGAAATGTTACATAGAAAGTTTAGTAACACGGAAAACAAGGTGACATTTTATGACATCACGTTTAGTTGTAACATGGTGACATGAGGTTATCGCGTTGCCTAGCAATGTGAGCACGGCCCGAGGACGCGGAAGCGGCGCGCGAGTCGCTGATAACACCACATAATAAAACAATGCGCGCCAACATGCCAGCCACTTTGCTAACGTCCCGCCTTTTTCATTGAAAATTTAAGGGCAAAGTGATTTACTTCGAAGATGCACTACGAAAACGGTTTTAGGAACCGGTAAGTTGTCGCGTCTTTAACTATACTAACTAATATATGATTAGCTTTATTATCTTGGCTCAGAATCGAGACCCCTTTTGTGTTAATGCTTAAACTTAAACTTACCCGTTTTTTAAGACAAAATCCAAGCCAGTCGTAAATTTCACTCAGTTCCCACTTTATAAACATTAACACTGCACACGAATAAAATAAACATAAAATGTTGCCTAATCATTCTAATTGCTATTAGATGTGTAACAATTTAAGTTGTAGATACAGTTAAAGTTAATGTTATGACTTACTAAATAAAAATGATTTCCAATTAAAAACGTCCTACGCATCGTAATAAACGAATGATACTGCATTCCGACAGACCAACACTGCTTCTCCAGTTATTCTTTAAAAAAAAGTAAATTTCCTACGCATAAAAAGTCGTATGATTATCGAAATTTTAATGAGCCCATAAACAACATTGGGCCGTTGATTATTATTCGAATATAGGACAAATTGGAGATGCACCCTCGGGTCTGACAGTTAACAATAGTCAAAGGAACGTAGGGTCAAACCTTTTTTCTTCTCGCCCAAATAAACCGCTTTGAAAGGAGGCTTGATTTTATGATTTATAGGACCCTTTATCCGGTTTCTGCTTCTTCGTATTCTGTTTTGATTGAGGTTCCTTTCAGTGCTCCGAAGATTGATTGTTTCTGATGGTGTGGGAGTTTTTGTGGACTGCGTCTGAGTGTAAATATTTTAGTTTTATTTTTGTTCTATGAAAAAATGTTGAGAGCGGCGGTGTAGTGATGGAGGGAACGAAAACATACCATTTATATACTGGATTTTAAGCTTAAGAAATCTAACGATAGATGGTATTTATAATCAATTATTATAAATTTGGTATAATTGTCCAGGAATTTGTGTCAGAATTAATTTATCGATACTTAACTGCCAAATCACGTCAGTTTCTAACTTATAATTATAATTGATAGTTTATTGGTAAAGCTAGCAAAGTCGCATTTCAGTGTCGGCATTGAGATATTGCCGTTTCCAGCTGTATCGATTGCGAGGCATTCCCGAGCCTGCGAGAGGCAATTGAGCAATAGCATCCACCGCGGGCTTCTACCTTCATAGATTGTTCCTTCGAGCCTTAACTGAATACGCTATCCTGCCGCGATAGACCTATGAACTTAATAGACATTCTTTTACTAAATAAAAATATATTTTTCTTCGGTTTTGAGCTGTTGGGAGTGACAATCAACTTACTTTCACGATTCTTTCTTTCATATATCTGACGGAACGAAGCTGAACTGAGCTGAGCGAGTCAAGCGGTGCTTTGTCAGTCAGGCCTTCTCTCTCGATGACATTTCTCATTAGCCACCTCGTAAACAAGGACACTTGGACGCCTACTAATATGTTCACGTCACACCTTTACGACTATCGAACGTTTTAAAGATGTTGAAGGGTCCGTAATGGTTATAGGATTGTAGTAAATTACTCAACTGTGGAACGAGCAAGCGTGATGTTGATTACCTCTGAGAATCTGACTATAAATTGACTTTGAAGTAACCGAAAGAATTTATAGAAATATATTCATTCATAGAGAATTAGACGTAAAACGTGGTAGATTTTGTTAAAATTCTCTAAAAGTTAAGACTAATGTGAGGATTTGATAGTCATGTCATAAAGGGTTATGGATGAGACAGTCACAGCCAGGCCACAGATATAACTTTGAACCGCCAAAGGGCTTTATAAATTGGTCTCGCCGAATCTATCTCATGTGTTACACTGCCCGAAGGCAAGGGACTGCAATTGAAATGTCCCGCTAGCGTGGAGTGGGTGCTAGCCGTGTCCATTTCCGCAATTTCAAGACGTACAAGAGCCGATCGTGTACCGACAATGGGCGCTATCGTGTGGCGTCTAATCACGAGGGCCGTTGTACTGTTAGGTCGCTGTATCGCCCGCGGCCGAGCCGAGCCAGCTCGTAATATGCGTGCGAACGCGATCCGATCGTCGTCGCCTGCGCAACATCTCGGGTGATCTTGGTAACGTTCGCTGGGAGCACTATCTGACAATGCACTATGCACTAATCACTGTGACCGAACATGCTTGATTATGCGTGACTAAGGTCTCGCAAGGTTGTGTTATAATGGCTTTTCTGTTATATGGGTGTGTATATGTGTAAGTTATCGATAGTTAATTGCAGGTTACCATAAAAAATCTAAAGGGGATATGTATCGAAAAGTAGCAATGTCGAATTACTTGACAGTTAATTAGGGACTGCCATTCAGGCTTGCCTTGTTCCGAGCTTTGTGGCAAACTTGTAGTTTCGTAATAGCTGTCGTATGTCCGCCCGCCAACAATACTGTGTCTATGATTTATGGTCGCAAGCCCTTGCCGTAGATTGAACTCTTTGTAATCATTGACAAATTATGCGGCTACCATTTACTTTTATCCGGTCCCAGCTTTGTTTCTGGTTAGATGAATATAATAGGTTCGATAACAGTTAGCGTTGAGGCCGCAACGAATTATAATAAGCACCTACCCGTACCGTTGGCCACTGACATTTGAAATTTACTTTCATAAACATTGTTTTAGTTTATAATAAATATTGGAATAATTAGTGCTGTTGGGCCTTATTTAAACACCGCGTGCCGTATGGCTGGCAGGTAAAACTGGGCTTTTCTTGTCGGCTTTATTAGAGGTAAATCAATGATGAGTTATATGGACAGCAGCGTTCGCCGTCGACTTATACAATAGCAAAATGCGAACGCCAGTCCTCGTGCTGATAGTGTTCTTAATGGAGCCTTTTCCAAAATCGTACATTTAACAATACAAATAGAAAAAACAATTGTAATTGATTTATCAAAGAACATAATTTTTGTTTTTAACTCATCATTATACCAGTCAATCAAGATAAGCTATTTTTTTAATAATTCATTACAAAAAAAAACTTGCAAGTTGAAATTCATAATATTACTTTGTAAAATGCTCAGCTACTTTTATCGTTGATTGTACAACGGTACAATCTACGGTAGAAGTCTACTGTCTGATGTAACCGTATTTGTTTATATAACAGGGCTTAAATTAAAAAAAATGCGAAAATAATATGTAAAATAAATACAGCCATCTTGCTCTAAATCAAAAATATTAAAACACATTTCTGAGGAACCATTATCCCGGACATGCGCGTTATGATTTGCACTATTTGTACCACGCAATGCGATCCTTAGCGAGATAGCTATAAATTTTTCAAACAGCTCGCTTCTCATGTAACAATACTTCGCTTACGACAAAACACATTTATTAAGGTTGGACACAAAGGCGAGACTCCGATGGCTCTAACTCTAGCTGTGCTTGAAATAAACACTTATAAATCTCCAAAGGGTTATATTTAATCACTGCTGCCCTCACAGAAAGCACGTTCGCTGTGAAGTCTGAATTATTTTAATCCAGACAGGGTCTTTTATTGTGGCCAGGTATTGTAAGACCCGGTAAATCAGCTTAGGAAGGTGCGAGAGTTATCTTCTCTATTCTGATTATACAAATCTGGTGCTGTTGATTTTATTTTGTGCAGATTTGAGTTTGTGTCTGTTGCGGAAGTTTTTCGCCTAATGTGGATGTTAGCATCATAATGGTGTTGTTGAATATTAGTATTATTTTATACTACTACTACTTTTAGTGCATCATACCACTGCTGAGCAAATCTCAATTTGTTAGTTGTTTTAAGTACTTTTGTAATTGATATTTGAAATATTTTCAAACTGTGTTAATTTGGAGTTGATTGGCTATATTTCAATCACTAATCAAATTTTTGACTTTTATTACTGTTACTGAAAAGTTTTATGTAGCCAAATAATAAAATGCTATGGCTCAAAACCACTGTACATGAAAAAAAGGCTTTTTTAAACGAGGTATATTTAAAAGAGACTTATTTAGAACTTATTGTCTCCACATTATAGAAACACCTCAATGCCCTTGTTACAATTATTTATTGGCGAACTGCTTTATTTATAGTGCCTACAGATAGCCCAATAAGCACAATAACAATAAGGCAACCTGTTGAAGTTATCCGAACAGCACCACTGAGTGAACGTAAAGATCGAACTGATACCGCCACCACATCGAGGCTTGAACTGAACGTTTCATATGCACGAAATAGAATATTTGAGTACTGAATGGACCGCAATTTAAATTTTCGAGGATTCAAATTAAATACGTACAATAACATTGCCAATATGTTCCCAAAATTCTCTATGAACGATATTAAGGCAACCTCACTGTTGAGAATCTGTTCTCATGAGCGTCAGAATCAACGCTTCATAATTATCCGCAACGCTCTGTAATAAATCTAACGTTGCGCTGTAGCACCGTCAGTATTTAAGAGTGAATTGATTAAAGTACTGAAATACAAAATGATTTAAGACGTTAATTTTGTACAATATAATGGTTTTATAAAATAAAATAATTCTCTTAAACTTTGTTGCGTTTTTCAGGCATTGCAAAATTGAGTGTTATATTATAATTCATGATTCATTTGCGTTATCGTAAACTGTAACGCTAGTGTTAGATAGGCAAGCTACTTTCACTTTGGAGTAGCATATAGCTTACTTTTATACCGAAAACAATTAAGTTTTTTCAAACAAACAACTAGTATTGCCGCAATCAACACGGTTGCCAGGCGGATTCGCAATTCAGAGCGCGACTGGCAAAATAGGGCAAATATTTAATATTTCGACTGTTTCTTTTTCAATTAGCACCGAATTCGACTAAGCTTGAGAACTAGTAACAGACTAATTTAGCAGTAAGTAGCAGCTGTTGGCATTCGCACTTATAATTTGAAAAGGTTAGATCCATTCAAGTTTATTACATCCAAATAAAACAAGTGAATATTTAATTAAACCCTCTTTCGTTAATTTCGGGACTTATTCTTTTTTATATTAGGCAAGCTTATTTCCAGTCTGTTGACATATCGGGTTAGTTAAGGCCCAATAATCTCTTAGTCAGCTTATTCAAATTAAAACGATTTGGTGTAACGGATTTGAAGGAGAAGCCTTTGTGGTGGAATCCATTTTAATACTATTAGTAAATGGACTGGGTTCAGTGAGGAGTGAGGAGATGGTGCTTTATTGTGTGTTTTGACTGTCTAAGGCGAAGAAAATTTACTTTTAAAATTTTATATATAATTATGTTTTTTCTATTATGTTTAACACCTTTATTTATTTTATAGTGTTCGCTTTATTATTATTCGTCTTGGAAAAAAATATTACTTTCTCTCTGCTAATGTTAGAAATATCTTTATCTGATAGATTAGCTTATTAATTGAATAGTCAACACAATCTGAGACTATTATTAATTGTATTTTATTTATGAAATTAAATGAAATTATTTATTTTGCAATTAGGATTTTTCAATCACTTTTACACGTCTTTTTAAAACTAGATGGGGTCGGCATTTCCTATGACTATCCCTGAGAAGAAACGCCGATACAAACTCAGGGGTCAAAGTCTATTTTAAAGTCCAGACAGATTGTAATGATTTAAGGGTTTATGTGAGACAAATATAGGATGGAATAGCCTTTTGAAGAAAGTGCCATAACTATTTGAGCTAACCTGTCGCAACAGAGTGCAAGCATGCATCAGTTATCGTGAGAATTAATGAAATTAAGAGCGTTCAGCCTAGATCTCACTCACATTTACAATGTATAGCGGTTATATATAAGAAATAATTTCAAATTAAACCACATTACAATATCAAAATAATGAAGTAAATAATATAATAATTAATGGCAAAAATTGTATATAAAAAAAAGGAAAGGCTAAAGAGCGGTTCAATCCCAAGCGTTTTTGTCATCTAAATAGTCCGAAATTTTATAGTATCCTTTTTTACAAAGTTTAGATTTAATTACAATTTTGAACTTCTTTAATGTTAAATTACGTGTCTTACATTTTACGCAATGACCACTCTATCCAACGCCAGCGTCTAGAAATGGACTATTACCCTAAGTAAAACGTTAACCACAGAAAATGAAATATTTCATATTTTTCTCAGCACTTCTAGGTAAGTATTTCTAAGTATGCCGTAAATCCGTACAACGGCATATTGCGGTCAAGTGGGAGCAAGTAAGACGCTTAGCGACCTAAGCCGCTAAACGCTCGGAATCAGATTAAGTATAATTATTTTTTCTTTCACTTTCCATTCCACCGAGTAAACCACTCAGCACCACAAGTATCTACGCAATCCATGTTGTAATTTCCACCATTAAAAGTGAAACTAACCGTTTTTTTGTAGATCATAAAATCTTGCTGCAAATAACAACATTTTCTAAATTGAGAATAGATGTACATGATATAAATGAGATGAATAGACACCGATCCATCTCGACCAACCCGACTCACGCTTGCAAATCGCACAAAGGCCGTTTAACTAAAGTCAACCACATAACAACGAGATAACTGTTGCAACTACCTCACCCGTTACAACATTATTAATGATCACAGATCGAATCACTTACTAAATTGAATCCAGAACCTCTATTTTGAAGCAGGTTTTTATGTCCGCAACAAGGCCTCACTGTTTCATACAACAGACCGATTGTAGAGTTAAAATATCCGTTGTTTAGGAATGTGGGTCGATTCGATAAAGCATTAATTTAAATTTGGAACAGTCGTGACGTTCCGGTATAACGTCAAGGTGCTCTTAAATCCGTTGCCCAATCTACGAGACCGATCGTCTGCTAAATGTACCTGTGTCGCCATTGTTCATTTGCACTAACAAGACATCTATGTCGGGCTGTGACCGCCTTACGTCAGGAGCTAATCATTTAACTCCGGCGATGGTTAATGGTGGGCAGTATTGTTCTCCAGTGAACCGTGGTTAGGTAACGCTATCGCAATGAACCACAAACTTTCCAGTTATTAATTATGCTTTATTGGGTCTGAGGACCGCCCGCCATGTTTACATATGCCTTGTGAAATGTTTGTGAGGTCATAGGATAATGAAGCGACTCAACATCCGATCATAAACAATAATCGTTGTTTGTTGTGATTCAAATTTGGATCAAACCCATTGTGTAACGGTTTCATAAAGATTATAAAAGAAGCTTTTCATAATAAGAATTTACCTCTTTTTTTTAATCTGGCATGAAAGAGTGGAAAAATGTACCGAAAAGAACAGATTAACATGTGATAGTATAATTGTTTACATGTGCCGAACAATGACCGTGTATACAGTCAAACACGGCCGGTAAACACACAAAATGGCCGTAACTGTAAGCACACAGTTTACGTAAGACCGTGGGATTCGAACAGTCAATATGACGTCTCACAAAATTGACCATATGTGTACTACTTCGACGTAACTGTCAGTTAATTATCAACAACTTTTTATATGGTTAAATAACGATGTTGATGTAATTCTAACTGAAATCATGAGTCATAATAATTTTATGTGCATGTTATCTCAATCTCTAAATGTTTAGTATAGGCTCTTTTCGTAAGAGAGTGGGAGTTTTTATGAAATTTATTGTACAACGATACCCCAAAATTAGTACTAAAGTTATGAAACATGATCTGCTAACAATAAAAAATGTTCGCGTAGGCGGCGGAACATCCGGTAAAAGAGTTCAAGTACCTATTACTAGACATAACATACCATCACGCCTGCGTTCCCCCGAAAGGTTAGGCAGAGGTCTGTTGTGGTACACAGCAATTGCACCGACCCATATGCTAGTGCGCCAGTCTATTGCCATTAACCAGTCGCTCTTCCAAATTTCAAATTGCTACTGAGAATTTCCTCAGAAAAACCTAATAGCAATGGCCTGGTAATTGAAATAGGGAACTCACCTTTACCTACCATACAACGTGGCAATGCTGCCAGCGTTCTGGGCACTTTTCCCGTTGACAGCGATGTGGATGAATTTTACGATGCCCTATGATTTCTTCTCCTCCCCGTTTTTAACAGTTTATACTTTTATTTATATATTTTTAGCTTGTATATATATTTTAATAAGTTTGCCTTTACTAGAATGAGGCATTTAACTTGTTTTTTCTTTATTGGGACATAAAACAGTTACATATTACAATTAAAATATGACAGAATCAATTTAAAACTAGGTAAACGTGTAACCCACACCAATGTCCGCGAAATAATATTTAAATTTTTTTTATTAAATGTGTGCGTTGATTTTAGAGAAAAGTGACTAAGTACTCGTAGGTATAATACCTACGAGTACTTAGTCACTTTTCTCGTTATTGTGTTTTCTCTTTATTATTGAATTACATAACATCGCACGCCTATATTCCCTTAAGGTTTAGGTTTACAATTGTGCACTCACATTTTGCCGATGCTGTTATTGAGTCACATGTAATAGGGGGCTAGCCAATTGCTATCAATCGGGCACAGTCCCAAACTCCGTGCTGCTATTGAGAATTTCTATACAGAAAACCCAAGAACATTGCCCGATCCGGGAATCGAACCTAGGACCTCCCGCTCAGCAGTCGCGCGCTCACCAGAATGTAGCATTTTAATTTAATACTTGTGTCTGTAATAGTTCTCTGTGTCTTTATTAGTTTTCCGATAACCTTCAGTATTCAAGCACCGTCTCGACGGCTAGTCTATACGTAAATATCCAAGTGGGCTATCATGATGACTCAGGTCAAACCTACATGTAGGTGATCCAAATTTCTTCGTAATACTTTGATTATGAATTCATGATACGGTATAATGTGGGTTGAGCAAATAAAGTGCTGTTTATGCTGTCAATCCCTTCACGTGACACTCTCTCATATGCCTCGTAGATTCTACTGATAAGTCACACAATCAAAAACTAAAACACTATTTGTATTCAAGCTTGCATTTTATTCGTCGTATGATTATGAAACTCGGTCATACGTCATTCTTGTGTAGGAATGAATGGAGACAACTTTCGCGGTTTAATCATAGTAACAGAGTATGCAAAGTTAAATTTAATCCTCTTAAAGCTTCCACTCTTCCCAGCCAGTCGACGCGATCCGTTCACAGTACAGTAAGCAGCTATATTCACTAACGTATAGAAACAGTTGAGATAAAAACGTTAACCGCCGTTACATCTCAGTACATAAATACAAAAATAAGACATGATAATGCATAATGCCATTTTACAGGCGTCTCATTGAAATGCGAATAAATTAACATAAACGACGCGACGATGTCTCGCAGGGAGCGTTTGCGGAACAAGCTAACGCAATAAATATCTGAGTAATGACGCGGTGAGTCGTCGGGAGATGGCGCGGGCGACGAGAATAAGGGACATAAATAAAGATTTACTCTTCAGACCATACTACAGTTCGTTTCCTTAGGGCCCCGTTTCAGATCGCACATTTTCGCCAATGAACCAACGACTAAATACCCAATTATATCTTATCGAGGGAGGGAATATCAAAGACAGCGCCGGTCGTACTTTTCATTTTTTGCAACGTTCAGATCCAAATCTGCTGCATGTGAAATCGTGACTGTCGATTTGTGGGAAATTGATAAGTGAATTTCTAACAATGTTGGCGGAAACAGACCCTTTCTAAACCTTGCATAACAGTATAATACGGCAGTTTAATGAAAAATCATGTAGCATGGGAAAAGTTTATGGTATCTCGTCTTACAGTTATCATTGGGCATGCGTAACTGGTGCGCGGAGGACTATCGGCCGGTTATCTCCTCTGCGCCCGCGCTTTGTTAGCTGCGTGCGCGGAATAACAAGTCTATCGGAACTATTAGTAAATATGAAACCTTAAAAAAAGTAGACGCAGTTGCGTGCCAACCCGAGCTGTGTAAAACATAATTTATGTACAGTTATGAATTTACCCAGAGCTTTAAATCTAAAAAGACCCATGTAAGGAGACTGAATCTAAATTAACGGCAAGGAGGCATTCAACTGGATGTTTCGAAGGATTTTATTTATGTTTTATCTGTTTAAGCTCTCAATGACCGCATGTTTTCGATTCGCGTGTGAAACCCGACCATCAGGCACATCAGGAGACTCGTTATTGCATTGCGTGCTTTAATGTGCAAACGTGAATTTTAAACTGCGCCATGAATTATTACCTCCAGTTGATTTGAGCGCATTATCTGTGTGTTTGTGTTGTTGCTCGGGGCGAGCGTGATGGCGTGAAGTTTCCGCAAGAGATCTGTAATTTATGCGTTGAGGAATGACCACTATCTGGGAGCTACACACCGTGGCCCTAGAACACGGATAAGTAAAGAAAGCATTAAGAAAGTTCGTGCAACAGTTCGTGCATAAGTCACCCGTACACACCCCGAAGGGCATAAACTAAGTTATTTCTGAATACCAGCCATTCGTAGACATTATTTGAAATTCAAAATATTCGCAATTTCGCCGAGTTTTATCCTAGCAGCGGCAATGTCGCAAACATTCC
Source organism: Shargacucullia verbasci (assembly GCA_947562105.1). Classification (NCBI taxonomy): domain Eukaryota; kingdom Metazoa; phylum Arthropoda; class Insecta; order Lepidoptera; family Noctuidae; genus Shargacucullia; species Shargacucullia verbasci. Next base: position 10,610,699 of record OX387287.1, read on the forward strand.
TTTGCACACCTTTATCTTTGCCACTGAATTCCTGGTAGACGTGCTATTTGAAATATTTTTCTTTAGCAAAGGGCGTGTGATAAGGTCCACGTGAGTTATGTGAAGCTCACATAGTATATGGTACAGATGGAGTGATTTATCAGGAGATATATCGAATGTTAAAAATAGTTGGTGCAGTAGCGTGCTTGGGTCTGAAACCTACGTAATGGTATGGATGAGATTTGTGGCCATCTATGTGCCGCCGAGGCGAGTGCGAGATGCCGTCTAAATTCTTAATTAATAGCTTTTCGAGTATTGTGTTTTATTTGAACATCCTTTCTGACGTATTTATTTTGAACTATTATCAGATATCACAATTAGTTCGTTTCGATTCTATACCATTACTATAACTAGACATGTTGAATAGTAATTTGGCTTTATAAAGAGATTTTTCTCGCGTTTTATTATATGTCTCCAGTTTTTGAGTTCAATACGATAAAGATGTTTTTATCTACAGCAGCAGTTTTGATTCTAATTTAGTTGTAAGTGTAATAACTTTATTAAAGTTTCAATATAAATTATCTTGATTTATTGCGTCGGTAATTTTTCATTTTATATGTCAATGACAGCACGTTAATGTTCATCAATGAGATCGTCTTAATGTTTCTATTAATGATCTGTGATCATAAAACTGAGTAGGTACTGTAGTATGTAAATTGCAAAAAATATCTTGGAGGTTAAACATATTATTACTGTATTGAAGAAATGAATACAGTAATAAGAATATAGAAATGAAGTGGTTAAGAGTGGACGTTTATTGGGGTGATATCTCATGTTGGCCTAGTCAATTATGAATTAACTATATATGAATTTGAATTTTGATTTGTCTTTTATATTTATAAGGGTTGAGATTCGTTAATTTCGACTCAAACTTTAAACACGGTGAAGCCAATATTCCTTACTCTAACAAATTAACCTTTGAGAAGCAATTAGAATCAAATTCAGGATGTGATGTCTAGAAGAAAGCAGAAGACAATTTTCCTTAACTGTTTTACTGAGTTAGTTGTCTGTAACTAGAGAGATGAAATCGATTAAATTATTGCGATCAATTGCAAATGCGAAGCTTCATCCCAACTAAATCCCGAGTGCTCTGTGCTCGTCAAATGTTATTATAAACAGAGTACCGTTGCAGTCTTTATTTTCTCTTCCAAACCAACTCCATTAAGTATGATCATTATTGAGCAATTTTATATTCATTTTCTTATAATTTTCGATTTGATAACTCATTTCAACAGCACAGCAATCTTTGCGACTGAACTAATAGAATCTGTCCCAGTTTCTTTGATTAATGAGAGGACGGGTCGCAGTACCTACTGACTTGATGATGGCATGTCTGCATGTCTGATTGTTGCCAACAATCGACATGAACATTGATATAAAAAATTAGATGCACAGTTCCTTACAAATCAAGCTTATGTAAAAGGGTAGTCAGCTGGTTACAAATTTGTACACCTACAATAAGATAATTATACGAACAAAATATACAGCATCCCTTCTTTTTTATCTAAATTAACTACCTAACTTTGTAATATTTTTACAGGGATAGTCATAGGAAATGACGACGACATCTAGTTAAAAAAATTGTGTAAAAGTAATTGAAACTAAACAATTTCATTTCATTTGTTTAGGAACACATATGTACCCCAATTAAACAGAATTACATAACAAAACGATATAAGCGCACAATTTAGATTTGTGTTCTTATCTCTCGAGTCGCTGAATGTGCATCTATAAATTTATATCAATGGCCACAAACAATCATTTCACACAAATAAATTGGAATCAGTTCCTTCTCCAATATTGCATAATTTCATCTGTGATTTCGTATTGGTATTGGTTCGCCTCGTTTTGATTGTTTATATTGTCTCGATCATTATTTACAGTCACTTCGTATCTATTTATTGAATCTTGGAATGATAGATATGTATAGTCAGTATCAATTGGTTATCGTCGTATGTAAATTGTTATTCAATCAGTAGGAAACGGGTAGTGTGACTGGACTGGACTAGGGACTAGACAATCACACCTATTATCACTTGTGGTGTATGTAGATGTACGTAAGCTATCCATCATGTTCCTAGATACATTATATAATATTAGCTACTAGGTTCTACAATCTCGACCTTAGTCGTAATTCAATAATGAGTCTACGGTGTGAGTTTACTAAAATGCGCGCGCACGATTTTTTCATACATTTTTGGCTTAACGATAACCACAATTGAGGTTGAGGAAATCTTGTACTAAACCCCCAGTACTGTACTGAGTTTATAGGAATACAGATCATTCGTAGCTTGTATACTAAGGGTATATTCAGATGGACAGGCGTTAGCATTAATATCAACGCTGAAGATGTCTTATTTTATATCTCAACGCTCAAAAGTTTTGACGGGGTCAAAACTGACCAAAGCAATAATAATAATTAATAATCACTTTCTCAATTCACTTGGTAAAAATATATCACTTCTTGTCAATAGTAGATTTTCAAACCTTATCTCCGACTGGTACATTGCTTAGAAAACATTGTGTCAGTATTTCATTGTAATTGCTACTTGTACAAGTTAGACCGGTCAGTAAGACAATGACGAACGTGATCGTGTAGCCGGCCTTATATAATTTGTTTCTTTGATCTTAAAACTACTGAGTGCCCACCGACAGATTTTGCAATTTGTATTCCGTTTTTGATTGCGTAATATGTGTATTGTGTATGGCTGGTTTAAATAATTAATAGAAATATAACATAACATATCTTCACGCCTGTATTCCCCGAAGGGTTAGGCAGAGGTGTACTATTGTATACCCACATTTCGCCGATGGTGTTATTGAGTCCCATGTAAAAAGCAGCGAGCCTATTGCCATCTACCGGGTACAGTTCCAGACTCCGTGCTGCTAGTGAGAATTTCCATACAGAAATACCCAATACTTTGTCCGACCCGGGGATTGAATACAGGACCTCACGCTCAGCAGTCAGCAGCAATTATTTGTTTATAAATACATAATGTTTTTAGGTAAATGGTTTCGGCCGTTCTATATAAAGTAAAATAAATACCTATTCACAGATTACTTATTACATCGAACACTGATTCGTCTACCAAGGGAATTTTACCCCAAACGAGATTATCAGTAGAAAAAACTTGGAGAAGCTTTCAACTGCTTACGTTTAATACGATTTTTTATGCACTTTAAATTAAATAATCGTAGGCACACACGTATGGTCCGCATCAAAAAGATGTATACATGTAGCAAAATTCTGGTAAGGTATTGGTTAAAATCATAAAATTTCAATGACCATGTATTTTTATGTACCCGCAGATACTATGTATAAAATTGGTCAAGATTTCAATCACTATTTCTTCTAAAACTCGCTTTTGGATTTCGCTACGTGTATACATCTTTTTGATGCTGACTGTACTACCTAAGATTAAACTTCGTAATAAATATTTGATGTGTGTTAGGTATTTTCAGTTATGATTTATTAGTTTAGAAACTCGCGCATATGGAATGCAGGTCACGAATTCTAGTTTTTTTTTCCTATAAATCTTGATATTTGACAAGTCAGACAAGTCAACACATGTGTGTATTTTTATACATGCTAAAGGTTACCTAAGTTATTATACAAGTTACAAAGCCTCTTAGTATTTGTGAGACAAATCGTTGATAGGACCGTTTTAAGTTAATATTGATCAAATACTAATTAAGTGATAAGAAAAATAAAAGTTCTTGGGTGGTCTCTGTCTTTAGATTGTATGTAAATTAAGACCAGTGGCTGTAATGGAATAATTTAGATAGAAAAACGTTAATAAATCTTTTTTCGTGCTTTATCTAAATTGTTATGTTGTAATACGTGCTTTATCTAAATTGATATGTTTTTAAACGTTAAGTACCTCCTTATTCCACAAAGTATAAAGCCAACGACTTTTTGTGCTGTGCAAGTGAGTTGAGATTAAATCCATTGTTACTGAGCTGATCACAGTCTATGATGACTGAACATCGGCTGGCGGTATAAAATCCAATCCTTAGCCTTCCATATCTGTATAGTAGTCCATATGACTTGATACTGCTTCTTGATGCAGTGATTGTTGGTCGCTGTGGTTGTCAGGATTTTCTTACGTAATCAAGGCCGGTCTACTGCGATAACCATAATGGCAATTAATTTCAAGTCGAAATTAAGGGTCTTATGTTAAAACTATTTACCCTTTACCAACGACAAGACCAAAAAACAATACGGTAGCTTGAACATAAGTCACGAGCATTATACGGTAGACCCGCGAGAATCGTACTGACGTTAATTCAAAGATTTCTTGAGAAAACAAATGCCAATCATCAAGGGTCAACGCCCTATCCGCAGCCAGGTTGCATCGAAAGCTATGCCCAAAGCGATAATTGATGCTAAACACAAGTTCTGAGAGTCATTCATATGTACCGTTGACTAGTGACAAATATGATCGTATGTATTAGAGCTTGAATACTATTCCATTCATACTTTAACTTAGCTGTACATTCACTCATGTTTGGTATGTACCACTATATGAATGCCAAGCATTTGGAGCGTTGATCGATTTAAATAACGATTGGTATCGCTGTTATGGTGTGCACAAAGTGTCCACACTCTTATAGTTATATTCTTTTGGCTTAGAGGGGCAAATCAGGAGCTTTTGGCCTTAATAGGAGGGAGGATGGGTAAATCAGGAATTTCAATAGCACATTTTTAAGGGGGAGGATATGCCCATGTATACATGTTTCCGTTGGAAGGTGATCTAACAGTATTCTACCGGACAACAAAAGAAGATAATTATTTGTTTCGTAGGTTGTGTGAGAAACTTGTCTATGCTCATCTCAGAAAGTTTAGATTAATTCCGTGCCTGGTTGAACCAGATGACACTACAAACATTCTAAAATCCGTTTAAAATACAATAATATCAAGGAGGGTTTAACTTTTAGGCTCTACTCTAAAATAAACCCCACGCTTGACTGTATAACACAGTCATTGTAATAACAATACGTCTTCCAATCACAATTGTCTATGTACGTTGTCCTAAATCAACTTCCCATAAGCCACTGCGTTAAGTACACATACAACAGGAGTAGATCTATAGCCGTACGTTTTCTCGGCCCTACATAGATTCGAAGCATTAAATCAATCGGCTATTCGTATTTTCAATCTGGTAGAGCGATAAAAGACGCAATACACGTAAATCATTGCTTTCTATTATTATTTATTGGTGGCAATACTACAGTTAGTGCATTATTTCATCAAATTCAATCCAGTGTGTCTACCCACAGCGATGTGAGCCCGTTCACCGGATGTTTCGTAAATTCAATGCACACAAGCATTATTCTTATCGGAATCAATCCATCGTGCATCCGTAAAGTGACTCCGATAAAACAATATCGGTGTATCGAGGACCAAAGTAATCTGATAGATCGTGACCACCTCGTGAAATATTTCACACTCTGTGTGGTCCGGAACACCGAACAATCCAAACATTCGAATACTTTGGAAACTCATTAATAGATTTACAATTAAATAACAGCTGTAAATCTCCGCTTTGAAAATTACACTTTACATAAATTATTGTTGGTATGCACTTTAAAATAATAGACTTCCCGACTTTGGCTCGGTCTTTCGACTTTCAGTTACTTGGAATTAAATGAACGTTATTTAAGGCTAAATGGCTGGCATACAAAAGTTAATGGAATGTCCGGTTTTTTTCTCAGAATCCGTGAAGTTGTGGTAATTCGATTATTTATGTTTATTTAACATTGCGTGCTAGGAAGCTCGTTTAGTGTAGCGAAACAATATAATTGTTTATAACATTGCATTTTTGGTGTTAATTGCAAATTTAATAGAAGGTTTAACGCTTCTTTCCCATATCCTCATCACCCAAAAATACCAAACAAAACCCGGTCACAGCCGATTTTGACAACTGCTATTGAATCATGATGCAACTAATTTACATTCAATCGCAATGAAATTTCTACCTTCAGTTTCCCCAACTTCAGGTTTCTCGATTGGGAACTGACAAAATCTAGTACCTATGATCTCCAGACGTTATTGTGAAACAGCAATCGGCTTAGCCGTTGAGTCAACTATCGAACCTTCGATCAACTTAGAGGAGAGAGGGCGCGAGTCTGCCCACCAAACAGCTATTAACCGCAATGACTGCACAGTAATAGAGGCTCAATGAGCGACTAATTAACTCGCCTGCACGTATAATTACGTCAGCCCTTCAAGTCCCAGTCTATTGTCAGGTTTGTCAGACAATGAATAGGAAATGGACTGACACCGCCACGAGAGGCGATAAGAATAAGTTTGAAGTGTCCATTGGATAAGATTGCTAAGAATAAGAGTAAATGTTTAGTTAGAGGCCATTACGTATTGAAGTTTGTCCACCGCCAGATAAGATACGTGAACAAACATTTGTTTTAACGACTAATCTAATAATTTATTTGATCGGACGACAATTGAACTTGCGTTCGTAAAGTTCTTGTTATTGTACTAATAATCACTGCTTTCGCTTGTGCAAATATTAGCGCCATAGAATACTGAACAATACACATTATAATTTATCGGATGGCATTTCACATTAAAAGCAAGTTGTTTGGTCTCAATCCTCGGCAACTCTTGAGATTTTGAAGACGATAATTATGTGTGGGTGCGGAACAGGTATTCCATGTCCTCTATTGTGACTTTTGATATAGGACTCAATGTAGACTTTATAAACAAGAAACCCATTTATACCGTTTCAGTAACAATATTCTTCAATAGAAATTCTTTTGTCCTTTCTCTCTGAAAGTTTTTTTTCCTCAGTATATTAAAACAGCGAGCGACATTCCAAATCGCAAAGAATTTTCATATCGAATTCCAAATCGATTGTTCTTGTTATTTCTATTCGATTAGCGAGTCATGTTACTCGATAAGCATACATATAGGGCACAGGACGTGGTTCGCTGTCGACGACAACGTTTCTAGTTTGTCGTTGACAACTGCGGTATGATGCAAGCCAATGCGTTCGACATGCCCTGTACAAATACTTGCTTGTTACTAATAAGTCCGAGTATCTGTCCCTATATGTATGTATGAGTATATATACATATATACATACGTTAGTTTAATTTAGTATCGTTATTTTTTTCTTTCTTTAAAAAAACATTGCTCTACACTAGGATTTCTCCTGTGTCGTGGGTACCGTTTACAAATATACATGTCACATGCACACACTACCAGACCCGAAATAACTATCTGTAGATCATACAAATACAATTTGTTACGTGGGGTAATCGAACCCGCGACACCTAGTGCAGAAATCACGTAGCCACTGCGCCAACCGTGTCGTCGATCAAAGATTACGTGGATTCGATCTCGTTCAAATCTTCTTTTGTCGTGTCCTGATGATAGGAATCGCTCATGCCTTAGTGGAAAGATTAGCCAGTCGGCAATGGTGATAACGAGGCTGACTGCCCAGGGTGTGCCACACGATCTCAGGGTTCGTCACTCGTGGAGGCTGTTTGCTTGCAAGAGACTTTGAGGCATCAACTATGTAACGATAGACGCTTGGAATTGATTCAATTTTGTCAATTCAACAATATACATTGCATTGTTCCAATATCAAGCGGATTGATTTTAAAACTTACTGCGCAATGTACATTGTTGAACGGTTAGCAGTGAATCGATTACGTTATCGGCCGTGTATTGTAACAGGGTATTTAACTAGTTAAACAAGTAACTGACATCAACATAGATAGGTAAGTAAATAAAAAAATATTACTCTGCAATCTACATTGCTCTTAAACGTCCTCAATTAATCTAAAGCTTACCTTCAAAGGTTCGCATGTCGAAGTAATCTTCCTGTAACGTTGTTTAGATAAATCCTTAAGGGTATAACCTCTGGTTAATTGACATAGGTAGCACTTTAGGTTGACGGGTCTAGTGGTCACAAGCGCGACTGTTCAGCGTGAGGTCAATACCCGGGTCGGGCAAAGTTTTATTGAGTTTTTCGGTTAAGAAATTCTCAGTGGTAGCACGGAGTTTGGAACTGTGCCCGGTTGATGGCAATAGGCTCGCCTTCTATTACATGAGATTTAATAACAGCTTCGACGAAATCTAGGTGTCCTCTTTCTTACCTTTCGGGGATACAGGCGTGATGGTATGTTATGTTTAGTTTCAAATCATCACAGAAATTTTAAGTTTTAACCGCGACCTAACAGCTTCTTTCCCAACGCACAGTGACACTGAAAATTTTATTCAAATTGCTATCTTAACAGTTTAAAACGGTGTGAAATAAAGCTCCATTGTAATTAATGATGCGTACCTACAAATTAATTAACATAGACATGACACCTTTGAAATTTCCGGAGTGATTACAATTAGCTGTAGAGCAGATACTATGTTAAATATTCATTAATAATGTCTAATTATGTAGAAAGATGTGTTTATTATGCACATATATTGTAAGTTAAGTATATTGGTTGACTGTACAAGAAATGTTTACAAAATAGGCACAGTTGTAAAGCATTCTATTCGTATTGGATAGGTTCATACTTGGATTAGTTCTTACAATGGAATTGCTGTACAATGGAAGTTTGGTTGGCAATCATAAACTTAATCTTAATAAAGGGTGGTAAGCAAATACACTATCACAGAATCTTATGAATTATTGCACTTTGGGAAAGATAAACGTGCGACGTCTAATGAAAAGGTTTCACAATACTCACAAAATTTGTCTATGGTTCTCAAAAGATAAAGTACTAGATACTGTGGTTCACACATCCATAGTAAAGTCCCGAGTCCCAATTTTTACACTCGTAGCGTCATTCAAAGATTGATTGTGAAAAGTATTTATTGTGAAATCTTTGAAAATATACCATGTATTTTTATTAGGTGTTCGTAGGTACCTATTATGTACAATATGTATCTACAATATGTATGTATATTGTACATTAAGTATCTAAAATATGCAATAAATATGATAATAATGTTCAAAGATTTAAATTACTAGTTCTTCTAAACTCATTTTGAACATCGCTCCCTGATAATTAGATTCTATAATCTAAAGATATATTTTGAAAGTAAGTAAACCATCCGTACTTAGCCAAACTACACAGAAATGCTGTTGGTTTTGTCATCTATTTAAATAAATAAAAATGAAATACCCTTCTTTGGTAAACGCATCACTTGAGAACGGTAGAACCGGTTTGGCTATTTTTTTTTTAAATGTTTGTAATAGTCCAAATACGATAATAAGGGAAAGATTTTTTTTTTCGCAGAAATTTTGGGCATATTGACGAAATCGCGGGGAACAGTTATTTTATTATAAAATATAATTTTGCTCTAATTCATCAACGCGACGCTGAGGAATACACATAATAGGATTTTGAAACAAAATATGTCTTTCTCAATTTGAATTTTGAAAAACAATGTTAGGAGTTTATTGGTGATAACTGACCATAGCAGCATAGGTAAAATCTTGCAACCAATTGAAGGTTTTATCAATTCTGGATTTAGCTTCCGTTAGTAAAGAAAATTCCTACCATCATACCACGTATATTAGAAGGCCCTATGACTGGTTTAAATAGTTTTTTATCTATCCTACTGTGTAATGTTGCGTAACTGGTGTTAGGACCAACGGGTACAACAATAATTACAAGCGAAGTGGAATGGTGCGCGGCAGCGCCGTGTGCGGCGTGCTTTTCATACAGGGCTGTCGGGTCGAGTTTATTCATTCATGTTGCTTCATATTCATATAAGTAGATACCTATGTAATAGTAAGGACAGTAGTTAAGAGTATGTAATTGTAAAGTGGTCGGTCGACCGGTATGTGTTGTGTATTAAGACGCTCGAGACGAGGCAAAAGCTCACTCTTTAGAACTAGTATTAAAAGGACTCTAAAAGAAAATAAAATAAAAACGTAGAACGACAAACAAGTGAAGTATTCTTATTATTGTAAGTAGTGCTCTAAATTAAACTAAAGATACCTACTTAATTTAGTTAGTTAAATAGATAGAATTAATTATCCCGTTAGCTGTAACCGTGATTAAACCGATAAACTAAATCCGTTAGTTACACTATACTTGTACAGTTAACTTGCTCCTTTATTTTACGCCATATTTCGCGATCAAATATCAATCACATGTCAATCAATCTGTACTCATCTTAGCTCAACTTGAGAACAAAGAATTCACGTTTGGTAAAGTCTCAAATAAAAAAAGATAAAATAGCCAGTGTATTCAAAAAGTACAGTTGGATGTTCCTCAGTTCACTTATCAATGTTTCCGCATACCAGTTGAATATATGGCTATCAGAGTACCGTAATTACAGCTCCATCCTTGCATTTTCTGCAGCCCTGGTCGAAAGTACAGAAAAGGCAACCCTGACGGTTCGCTGGTGTGCAACCAGTTTACACGGAAGGACGTTTTAGGCATTGCACGGCGAGCTTTATGCGGCAAATCGATGTGACAACCGCGGCTTTGCATGCGTTCCGCCTGATCCCTGGATACGTTAGTCAATTAGGCTTGTCACGATCATGACTACACATGGAAAATACCGTAGGATTTGTTCAAAAAATATAATGATAGGTGAATCGCTAATAAATATTGAAAAGATTGCGATAACGCCCAGATTCTGAATTAAATAGGACGATTTATTTCTGTTTGTTTATTGCGGGGAATTTATTTGACGTTTCAGATTTTTATTAGTCGTTTTATGGATAATAGCTTGGGGAATCGTCGTTGTAGTAAACAATCATTTCCGTTGATGTTAAGATTGGGCGATAACACTAGTTAAGACGGCATCTGTTTTATACGACACAATTATGAGAGCAATCGGAAATGAGAAAATAATTTGGTATTTTTATTTATGAGAAACATTCGTAAAGGAATGTTTATTTACGTTTGAAACTTGCAGCTTATAAACAATTTTCTCGGTCTCAATAAATCTAGAAAACCGCGAGCTAATGGCGATGCAAGCGCGGATTTGAAGCGCCCCTTGTTAAAATTCTCATTTTTTTTTTCTCAACAAAAATATAGAAATTCCTTTAAACGAGCTCAAAGGTCCCGGGAAGGATGTCTCCGATTATCGGGCGTCATTACGGCGGTACGAAGGTACGACAGTGCGACGGACGCCTGGAGTATGAATAAGACAAGCTTTAAAGTCGGAACATTAAGAAAATTCTTAGCACAATAAATTATTGTTACCAGACATTTCTTTTCTTGTCGCGTAAAATGGTTATAAGCATCTAATTACTAGTTCCTTTAAAACTCTAATCTGTTACGTACTTTGGTTTTTAAAGGTTCATACCTATAGTACGTATTGAGAGGTCAGGTGTCATCCCATACGTCAAAGGTATGAAACAAAATTTTTATTTAAACCCGTCAATTGTATGACTCGAAAACAAAAATACTTAAATAAACAAAAAGATGTAAATTATGTATGATCTATTTATATTACGTCATGATATGCGCAGCAGTAGACGTGTACGGGTAGATATGACGAGCGCTCTTTAATTTGTCTTCATACTGCAAGGTCGGGCGGTTGTCGCCCCACCGCGGCAAGCTCGCTTCGATTTATTGGTTAATCTCTTCGCCATTAATTGCTCCTTGCCTCGGGGACCACTTTTATTTCTATTCTTTTTAAATGCCTCACTTAATAATAGCCTCTTTCGAAAATCGCAATTTATCGCGGCGAGTGCAGGTTAGAAGTTATGACAGGCTTTTTTGTATGTATAGTTATGTATATGTTTTAATGTTTACTTATCTCTCTCTTGAGAAAAGATGTGAAATTAATGAAATTACTCTCAATTTCATATTTTATTTTAATTTCCAATTATGGAATACACTAATTTACCCGGTTTATTCGCAGTTGCAGGTGCAGTTAAAATAAAAGTAAGTTCTATCCCAAATGTTCCTTTTAGACGATTTCATAAAACATATATTTCTAGTTTCAGAACACATTTCAAAATATCTTGTCAACGATCAATACTGAATAGGATTAACTTCAATAAACCAATAAGGATACTGGATAAGTCAGACATTCAATAAATAACATGCTTCAATACAAGACTTATTGACATTCACCAATTTCATCATAGTACAGAGATTAGCGTTCGTTCTGACGATTTCATCTTAGTAAACGCTTTATAAGTGCATAATACATTATAACAGACATTAGTCTTAAGCATTTGTCGGTTAGAGCTGTTTCGATAAATGAATAGTTGCGAAAAGCGTTTCGAAACTCGAACGCGACAATTCATTGATTCGGCTTACGAGCGATAAGTTTGGGACTTAATGAAAACCTCGGAATGTTAATGCCTACTTATGTATATATTAGATTTGTTTAAAGGGTCATTTGTATAGCATTTAAGCTGTTTAAGTTCTTGTTTCAATAAACAATTCTTGCTATCACTGTGTTAAAATTGAAATATTCATTGTTTTGAAACAATGAAAGTATATACTTAAACAGGCTTTTAGTTTTGTCTAACAAGAACCAAGAAATACCCCCTTGGCCTACCAAAACGTGGGACGAACCTTATTCGGGAAGTTTTGGACATGTCGTTCGTGGTGGTACGAGACGTGCGCAGGATCGGATTGCTGGACGCAAACTTGTCCAGAACGGAACTATTGTTATTGATACATTTAGGTCACGATTTGCAACAGAGATACTGATTTTGAAGAAGAATAAGTTTAAATGTTCAACACTAGGTACCTACCCTGTGACCAATAAATAATAATAATAATTTTGAAAGTCAGACGGTATGAACTTAATAAAAAAACTACTTAGAACATTAACCATCCATGTAAATATTAATGAAATTAAGCTCAATTACTAACCAAAATAACCTGTATCAGATGGCGTGTCTGCTAAACACCCAACATGGCATAAAATATGATGGCATGTTCTGCTCTGCTCCTTTATGATTGCGCATTTAAGAACAGCTTCGTAAGGCTTTTATAAACCCTGATTTAGGGCTGTGTCACGCATACGCATAAATCATTGCCTTAATGTGGCTACGGAAGTGTAAAGGACCCTTTTTAATAGGACTGTCTAATTTTTAGGGACGTTGACAGTTATGTACATGTAACATTTTTTAATTTGTTGACTTTTCATGGGTTAACTTAATAAAAAGAAAAACTGGCTAAATCTACGCTAAACTTAAATTCAGAAGTGGTGTATTTTTACATATAAAATACATTATTTTGTATTACTTAGTGCGTATCTTTATGGTTTTCGGTATATTGTAGACGGATTCTTACAGGCTAATCTTACCACGGTGGATTGTTCCATGAATTGACGGTAAACCTCTGAAAATATTAGAAGATCACGCTGAATCCCACTACTGTGCAACGCTCAAAGGCATGTCCCGGGGATGTGCATGCACACAAAAACTCCACATAAATATCTAGGGCCCGTTAAATAATTTACAATCGAACAGATGAATAGAAATCTATCATCTCACCGTAACAATTTGAAACAGGAACTGAAATTCAATTCCACCGTATTTTTATCTAGTACTAAACATTCCATAATTTCCAAATCGTCTCAGAAACGACCGACGGAATTCCCCGCAGTCTGCGAAAGCTATTCGCTAACGAAATGGCTCACATTTCATTCGAATTCGCAAACCAGTCAGCGCCTAGTCAGCGCCATTCGGAATTACTCGTAGGTACTTGTATAATTCAATCGTAGAGCAAAGCAACTTAAGCAGCGTCGAGTCGAACAATCGAGATGATTAGAAATGCCGTAATTGCTAATTTGTTTCGCAAAGTTTTGCAGAGCATCAAATTTGATCACTGAATGAACAGTAAATTGTTGGTAACAGTCTCTTTGTATTGTAGAATTCGAGAACAACAAAGCTTAGAAGTAATTTTTTTTTAAGATTTCGACAAAGCTTAAGCTTTAAGAAATTACAAATAAACGTCGCAAGGAGATTAAACTTGTCTAACAAAAGTCTACCTCGGCTCAATTAATTTGATTTACCCAAGACATCGACCCAACACTTTCGACGCAAAGTATAACGCGAGTTGTCACAAAACGTACCTTGATTAAACGCCCGAGGCTGGTACATTCATTCCCTTCCTACAAACTGTAGATTCAACAAGCTGTAAACATTTCTCAGGCATGCAAATGTCACCGTCGCACGTGTAGTACGTTTCGCGCGACTGAGTAATTTGTTGGTTATTTATCGTCGCACTCCCCTAGATGTATTTCGTAAGGCGGTGTGTTTAAATCGCGAAATTATACGCGGCCCCACGTGGGCGGGATATGACAATGCGCAAATGCATTGTTGTTCTGTGTGTGTTTGCCCTCGAATAGGATACGGAACAGCAAGATCTCAGTTTACACTCTGTTTATCTCGTCACCTTTGAACGTAAATTCTATCTGTTTCCAAGAATGATGTGCGAGTACTTAAATAGTACTAGGAAAGCTGAGGATCGCATCGTTTTATCACAAGAAGAAAATTTAGTACAGTATCTGTTTTATTCCTTTTATTGGGTATCAAGTTGGAGTTTTTATAGTCCAAGAATCGATTCGGACGATCACGTGTGATTTACTATCCCGGCGCCATTTTCTATAGGTTATTACTAGCTTCCGCCTGCGGCTTCGCCCGCGTGGTTTACAAACCCGTACATTTTTCCGGGATAAAAAGTAGCCTATGTGCTATTCCAAACTATAATCTATATCTGTGCCAAATTTCGTTCAGCCGTTCTGGCGTGAAAGAGTAACAAAGATCCATCCATCCATCCATCCATCCTCACAAACTTTCACATTTTTAATATTAATTAATAAAGTAGGAAGTAGGATTATCCAGTACAATTCCAAGCACCGACCTTCATAATTATTTACAGATAGCGGCGCTTTCAGAAAACATTATTATCTAAATAAATGCCAGTAGTGACTGTTATGCTCTAATAAAATAAACACAGTAAAATGTTTTGATAAAGGTAATCCTACTATCCTACTAATATTATAAATGTGAAAGTTTGTGAGGATGGATGGATGGATGGATCTTTGTTACTCTTTCACGCCAGAACGGCTGAGCGGATCTGGATGAAATTTGGCACAGAGACAGATTATAGTCTTTTATCCCGGAAAAATGTACGGGTTCGTAAACCACGCTGGCGAAGCCGCGAGCGGAAGCTAGTGCACATATAAAATCAGTCGTTACAGATTTACGATTTTCCTGTAGGTAGTTGTCAGAGAAAATGCTCCCTTTTCTTACGTAGGTGTTTTAGGGATTTTATCCATTTTGCAGTATCCTTTACTGCACCATTGCGTCTGGTATGTGTGGTGATTACTGATTATAGCAATATATCCTATGACTGTTCAATTAACAACTAATTTTGACGACTATGTTCCGAAATGTATAAGATGTTGATCATGATGTGGAACCTATCTCGAGATTTGTCATCGGTGCGACAGGAACGGCTGAAGGGCAAGATCATAAACTTGCTTGCAAGCGTAGATGGGTGTCCCATTTTCTGAATAGAACCCCTAAGAACACCGAGACTAAGTTATATTGGAGTTATTTATTGATATCTTATTAGATTGCAAGGAGTGCAAGGAAAGCCTCCACGAGTGATGAATTATGAGATCGTCTGGCGCACCTTGGGCAGTCAGCCTCAACACCACCATTGCTGACTGGGTAATCTGTCCACTACGGTATGAGCGACTTCCATGTGATATGTGAATGAGTACTATTGTCGACTCGATAAAAAAAAAATAGATTGCTGTTCCCAAATAGAAACAGTGCTTGTATGGGATTTATCTAATACCAGCGACCCGCCCCGGTTTCGCACGGGTAGCAGAGAATAAACGCTTTCATTTTTTTTCTGTTGTAGTGTCGTATCATCCTGCATGTATGTATGTCAGCAAAAGCTCCCAGTCAGCATGATTTTTCCGACATCTTCATATTTCAGCCAATTTACACAAAACCTTAACAAATTATACACTTAAACCTTTCTCATGAATTACTCTGTCTATTGGTGAAAACCGCATGAAAATCCGTTCATTGTTTTTGAGTTTATCGCGGACAGACAGACAGACAGACGCGGCGTGGGACTTTGTTTTATAATATGTAGCGATTAAAAACCATGTAAAAACCCGTTGGCAATTTAAAAGAAATGAATTGAATTTCAAAACTTGTTGTATAATGCAAATTGTTCTAAACATTATTTCACATCCACACTTACTTAAGTTGAGTATGTGCCAAGTTTGGTTCGTGTTGCAGCAATTTCTCCATAGCGTACGTGATTTGAGTTTAGATGGAGTTTGGGTGCATTATCTTTCAAATTTATTTACTTATCCTGCTCAAACAATAGAATTAAGCATAAATTGAATTCCTTCTGATAAATGCCCAACTTGTATGTTCGAGCATATTCTGGGGAGTAGGTTTTATAAGAGCCATAACAGAAAATATTCCTTCTGATACATACGATGACTAAGTTGGGTATCGTTGCACAATTCCGTGTGTACACATTCAGTAGATAGAATAGCGATATGCGAACCCAATTTACACACAAAAGTCGGTACAAACCATTTGTTATACAGAGTAAACGCAGAAAACCTTGAAAATAAACTCACCTGTTGATTTCAGTATGTCGGGGCCAAAGCAGCGTTTCCAGCATCGTTGCTTATTCCTCATCCTTTGGGAGGCACGGCTACCGTTATTCTACTCCACTCCTAAAAACAAAAGAAACCTTGAGTATTTCGATGTCTATGCTAATGAAGTATCAATTATATATTATTAGCACAGTAGAAATTTCTGAGAGCAAGTTTGATTTTGAGTCTGTCTTCAATTAGCATAGCACGAGAAGTGGAACACCGTTCCTCATTAGGAGAGCAGAGTGTGGCAAGAGGTAGATGTGAGATAACGCATTACGCATGCGCGCGCCATTGTCTTCGCGCCCAGATGCCTAGATAATGGCGAAAGCTCACAGTATAAGCAATGGTGTAAGACTTCTGATGTTTGACTCATAATTAATTGTTTGAGAGGCTGCTTTGAATACGTCGTTGTTATTGTTGAGTAGTTATTTGTAATGATGTTTTTTAATATAATGAAGATCATCTTTCACCGGAAGAGATCATAAAAAAGTAGATAATATCCGGTACGAATATTATCCACTTATTTTTATTAGAATGGTTCATTAAATCCAGAGTGGTTTTCTGTATCTCATCAAGAAGTTTAGGTTTGATTACGGTCTTTCATACTTGCTTTAGTATTATGCTTTAGTATTTCATTTTTATTTGATCTATTCACCATCCAAATAAGGTTCAATATGCTTTTTTCTTGTTTTAAAATTCATGAAATAATCGGTTGACGTTCGATTTTTCTTTTAAATTACGAGGTTCACATTTTGAAATTCCACCGTTTTATTTTTATCTCATCAGTTTTCTGTGGTTTACCGTACATGCATATTACCTTCGACGACGCTTGGTAGTCGGATTAGCTTTACCTCACTAAACACACAAACATCTCGATATTTACCATATACTACACCCCACTGAATGCAAGTAGCTACTAAGCGCACGTGCCAAGCGGTCCGAACACTGGCATACCTCACCAAACCCAGTTCAGTAAGTACGATTTTGGTTCTGCATAATGAGTCGCTGTGATAACTATGGTCAATGAGAGCCCAGGCTAGTAAACGCGGAACTTTTAGATCAGAAACTATTGTAACTGTTAGAAATGCTTTTATTGTTCGTGTAAACGTCGTTTTTGGAAGGGAAGCAGTTACATCAGAATAATACACTATATTATTTTTATTTATATTTTATGTGGTGTCTCATCTTTGTGTTCAAATAAATTATATTTCTTTCTTTCTTTTTTCTGTATACCTACACAATAATTTAAGTGATTGTGTATATACCTAGATTCTACACAGTGAATTTTCGTTTTCGCATTAGGAACTGTCTCGTTGGTCTACAGGGCCGCATGCGCTGCTCCTAAGCATGAGGCCAAAGTGTTTCTCAGTAGCATCCCGGAATATGAAAGACGCGTTAAATGGTAATAAGCTCTTGCCCTTTTTCATAGAACTTAATAAGGGCATCGGTAAATGTATATTATGAATAGTTTATCTGTGCCTAATCCTTCAGAAAATACAAGCGTGATGCCATAGTAACCATGAAATTTGTAATTATGGTCCAATTTTAGTGTACCTGGATATCTGTAAACCTCTATCCACTTCAGGGTAAAGCGTGTTTCTTTCGTCACTTCGTCATGTAGATTCAATCCCGGATTAGCCCAAAGCCTCCAGGGTAATAGACATTATTATAAGTTACATTACAAATTGCAGTATTAAATTTATTGGCGTTTATTACCTCACAGCTCATAACAATCCATTTCTAAACATAGGTTCAGACAGATTTAAATGTCTCTGCATTAAAGTAGATAGTCTACGAGACGCCGAACCTGGGTAACACCATTATCGTCACGATTCGATCGTAGTACGATGTTATCGGAGTGCGTGAATGCTGGTTGCCATCGGCCCGATAAAATCTGTAGGCTAATTATTGAGGCAAGAAACTTTGTATGAAGAGTAAGGGGTAAGCATAAACATTCAGTAAATTCTTAAATTTAGACGAAGCAGGATATTATGCTGTCTGATAATGAGATCGTCCTCTGCCTTTATATCTTCTGTAACCCGGACCAAAGACGGGTAGCACGCGTGCGCGAAGTCCAGACTAGTCAAGACACCACACCAAACCCAGATAATTAATTAAATGTGTGGTTAGCCTTATATTTAGTAGCGGCTTGCATTATTTGCTAATATAAAAGAAAGTTCTACCTACTAAATTAAATGTTTAATTTAACTTGGCACTCAGCGATTTGCGGTAAAGCTAGTGACAAAGTACCCGTTAATATTTCAAAGCTTTTTATAAGTGAAGTCTTGCGAATACACACAAGTTCAAAGGTTCGCTATGGAAAACAGTTATGCACGTTTCGCTGACTGTACCAACTCCAGTTATAATAATCCATGTCAATGTTGAACTGTGGTGGTACACAGCGTCCTCGCTACACAATTAACACTTCATAAAAACAGTTTCTCAACACTACAAATCATCATTGTCACACATTCAGACACTAAAATCTAAAAAATAAACATCGATTACAACACTAGCGTTCTCATAATCCCGGTCATTGTTCCGAGTACTACGGATGTTCTATTTACCAGCCAAATGAAGCAAACATAACGGTACCAGCACTTCAACAAAGCGTTTCTTATCTAACGTTAAAACTAAATAGTTACTTAGCAAAAACGTGCTGGAGATTGTATGAGTTTGGACAAAAGTTATGCGACAGAATAAGTACAGAAGGTTTACACCGGAAATACGTGATCACAAAACTCGTACATAAACGTCAGATAAACCAAAAAGCACGTGCACTCTCGGGGAATGATAAAGTCACCACCTCCCGTGGGATGAAGGCTAGTAAAGGAATGTGCCAACATCATTCTCATGAACGCTCATACAGAATATCTACTAAGTATTAAACTATGTATTTTTATTTCACCTATTCATAATGAAGCAAGAATGAAATGAATTCGTAAACAGTGATAGTTTAAATGTTTGCTTTCCGTGCAGGAGGATCGGAGCTTGAATTTTCGAATTTCTGTGCGTATTAGAATTTTTTATTACTATAATGATTAGGACAAATCTAAATCTTAACAGTAACCTGCAGATCCTAGGACTTTATAAAGTTTTCAGTAGTGATTATAGTTTTTTTTTTTTTTACAAAAACTAGTAATTATTTGTTTTACCCCTTGGTATACTGGAGCGATTTACGTCATATAATATACGTTCATATTCGTTCGTTGATTAGGAGTGGTCCTACTGCATGTTGTTGTTCAGTGGTTTTACATTTAAAGGCGTGTCATTTGTCCATATTTTGTATGGTTATTAAGAATGTTTATTGTGATGTAAGCTTTCTGTCTGTTAGTTACTGTATTCGGTTAATTACTCACGACACGGTTATTAATGAGCGAAACGTTGAAAGTTTCCTGTTTAAAAGTTATTTAAAGGAGAGGTTTTTTATACGGCAATTCGAATAGTCATATAATATTGTCGTGCTATTTATACTACAGATGTAAACATAGGTTAGTAGATACACTGAGAAGTCAAAAGCATTTGACTTGTGTTTTGTAATTATGACCATCCATGAATAGAAGGTTGTATGTTATTCTTCGAGGCTGTCTTAAAATACTTTTAAACATTGCAAAATTTATTTTTTATAATGATCAGTTTGTTCACTAATCAAACAGTGTCTAAAAATGTTGCTATGTTTAAGCTATCTTACATAGTAACATTTGTTTCTTTCTTCATCTTGAAGTCCAGTTAAATTGTGTTTATTAGCTACTGGTTTATAACAAATCACAAGTCCATTACGATAAATGTTTCTGTAATCAAATAGCCTTGCCCATTGCCCTCTTAAACAATTAATAATGGTACTTATCACTATATAATACTTCATTGATAACGAAACATTTTATACTGATGACAATGATCTACGTAAAAGCTATAAAGGGGCCATCCATAAAGTACGCCACACGTTAAGGGAGGGACACAATGTCACACACTTCGTCGACCCCCTCGGTCGACGAAGTGTGATATTGTGTGACAAGGGGTGAGAGGGGTCTTAAATTACGTGATGTCACATTTCAAAATCTAATATATCTATTGTTTTAATGAACTGCTATTTTAATTTAACAATTTTTAGATGTAAAATTGCAAAATATGTGACGTTACACCAGGGAGGGGGGAGTGTCACAAATGTGACCAGCTGTGACAAGGACGGGGGGGAGTCAAAAAAGGATGAAATTTGTGTGACGTAGTTTATGGATGGCCCCAAATACAGTATATAATATTATTCTGAACATGAGCCCAAAGATTGGGGAGTTGTCTTAAGTTATCTTTAATTAAGTATGATAATTTTGACGTTTCAATTAGTAATAAATATTAACGATCGTCACATATCATAAAATAATTAATCTGTTTAAATTATTCATTGCATTATTAATCAATCACGGACTTTGTTCACGGACATCCAATTTCTTGAATGACCATTTGCCTTTTTAATTATATCAGTCAACCGGTTTGAAAAAAAAAAACTAATATTTATAAACGTATACGTTCAACGTATGAATATCTAGTTCCAATTACTTTTAAAGTTTATGCTATCCTGTTTCTATTCCATTAGAATTCTTTCAAAGAGCAATTCCCTTACCTTATCCTACGCTGGCGTTTCAATTACATAATTGATCGATTTGACACAATAATCGAATAAATATCGATTAATTACATTCTCGCTTTACGCTTGCAACACTACGTCTTTCGTCTCGTAACTGAATGCTAATGCTTTACTCGTTTTGTTTACTGTACAGCTCGCCATTGTTGTAGGGCAGCGGCAAATTTACGTGCCGACAGTTTTGCAACTTACAACCAGTTTTTGTAGCACCGATGAAGATATGGGAATGTTAGAACTCAGTACTGAACGAATTTCGCAACATGTCGCGTAATTGAGTCGTTATCAGACGCTCAGGGTATCACAGCCCTAATATCTGACGCCGGAGATTAAGTAGGCAAGTTACAATTGCTCAATTAATTATTTCGAAGTAACGACACAGTACTGACTACTAAGCGTTTACTGCAAAGCCTATTTCTGTATTATTGAAGTTTATACGCACAGCAATTACAATCCATTCTAGACGGCAATTTTAATTAAACTGTTTAAGTGTAATAGTATTCATTATTGTTGAACACTGAACAGTTCTTGGAAATTAATCTCGAAATTTCATAGACAGCATAATAGTACTTATGTATACTGATAAATACTAGTTATCACACTCGTAATCTAATGCGTACTAAGACAGCCAATAAATTAATGCTAAGTTGAAAACACTGCGGTTTACACTTTATTAAATATTTTACAATATCTTTGGCTACACTCTGTGAATGAAGCTACAAAATGATATTATCTATTTAAAGATTTCTAGCGTTAAATGATTACTTTAATCAAGTTAAAAGAGCCAATAAAATTACATAATAGCAACTATAAAACTTCGTCACACAGCTATAAAAAACCGGCAGTGTCAGTCAATGATTGGATCTTATACGATCTTAAACGGAATAAAAACGCATCCAACAAATTAAAATTACAAAAAAAAAACATGTATTTAAAATGCAAGAACGTTATTCAATGAACTCGTTCAGACATCGCGACCTTGACAGAGCGTGCAAAAAGAAAACAAGCGGAATATTTGTGCGAGTTCATTCTGCGCGCACGGAATACTTCGGAACGGTCGAAGGCAAGCAGCTTTCCGCACTGGTCCTAGCGGGTTACATTTCGAACGCCTTTTACTTACAATACATGCACGTCTGTCGTGGGCGGGATCCACCGATACCCCTACTCTGTGGCCGAGATATTACCACACCGATATTGTTGTTTTGGCCACATTATTGTCCGTTGCGTAACAACGGTAATATGTTGTAAGTTGATACCTGTAGGATTTGAGGAGAATTTATTATTTAAATGGATTATTAAAGTGGCGAAGTCATTTACATGGTACGTCTAAATAACACTTCAGAAATCTCCATTAAACGTGATCACGAAGAATGTACTAAGCCGCCAAACGAAATGTAGAATTGTTACACTGTGCAAATTGAATTTGTATTTTAATCCGTCGGATACTCAAGTGTATTAATTAATTTTATTATGACATTTATTGGAGCAGTAAGCTTGGAGTCTGTGAATTATTATTTGATTAATCTGGAGCATGGATTGGTAGAGTTTAGATACGCAATTAAGGGAAAACTGGAACTATAAATCATAGGAGGAAATTGTGAAGCGTAAAGTATTGGTCTTACGCTCGTTCTTGTAGAAATTGAAAGTGGCTAAGTAATAAGGAAGCTCGATTAAACAGTGGTCGTACTTAATGGTTGGGAAGGCCCCAAATACGATACAACGTGCCGATTTCCGTTGCATGGGCGTTCGCTGTCTGTCGGACATCAACAATCTTTACTCTAAGTGTGAGTGGGTCTATAAACAACGACGTTTATGTCAATATTCCAATTTATTGATCGTAGATATCGAAACTGAGTGGCGACGAATAAAATAGTATTACGACTTAGGGTATAAAGTTACTATTGTGAGTAAGGCGTTGTCGAAGTGCGGCCCTCGACTTATGGAACTCATAAAAAGTCAAACACGAAAATCTGGATGCTCGTAAAGAAAATGATTGAAAGAGTAGTTGATCCATTTAATATCCGTCTTGCTATATCATAAACAAACAAACTGTTACTATGAACGTACTTGCGGTTCAAGAATAACGTTTTTCTATAGCTTTAACGCCAGAATACGGAAAATAAAGTGTGAAAAACAATGACGTGTTTCCTACTTTATACCTTCAAGTTACGCATGGGAGATGACTATGGATGTTACTAATTCCATCCTACTCGCATTGTTTGTCATAAATGGAGCTTGTAATCTCATACATAAAAATGTTCGTATCACACCAATTTCCAAACGTTTACATTTAATTGTTCGACGCAAAAGGTAGTTGTAATCGTCAGCGTTTAAAATCCATTTAAGTCTTTCCGTGATGTAATGACATGCCGGGATCGTATACGTAGAAAGTTTACGTAAAATCCGCATCCGCGCACAATGCAACAAAAATAAAACGCCTGCCATTTAAGGAGAGGGTACGCAATACCGGCTATCTCAGCGCGCAGTCCTTTAAAGTCGCTAAGCCGCTTATGAAATGTGGGTACAGACGATCCAACTTTTCTCATCGGCTGTGCTCATAGCGTTCATTCCGCCGGCCGCTAGGTGGCGCGCCAAGCATGCCCGCCGCACTCAATGAATTTTTCTTTCATATCATCCGCTAGTTCCGGGTACAGTTTATTGAACACCGACTGGTATAAATTACTTGTCTCACGCTTCACAGTCACCGACGAACCTCGCAAAAACATCAGTGACGCCAGTTGGCTTCTAGCTTAAAAAACTTTAAAACTATTCAGCCGTGTCTTTAATCTGTTAAAGATTAATCACTTTTTTATAGATACGATGAGTATTATGTAAATATGAGGCAGTTTCATTAAATTTTTACAAGGAACCCATAAATCTATCTAATGGATCATTAGTTCTGATTGTCGAACACGTTTGACAACATTAATATAATTTGCATCAATCAAGACTGCGGACAAAATGATTTATTATACTTAGTAATAAACGTTTAAGTTGTACACCACACACTTGCGTACATAATGGCAGCATGATAAATGTCTTGACACTGTAGTTTAAAAAGCCCTTTTAATTATATTCGGATTTTATGTGCAATATTGTGCCGCTTCAACAATGCATTCGGGACATTGTTCGACAAAATTTATGCATAATACTATGGCAAAGTGAAATGCGGGTGTAAATAACTTTATGCTAACGTAGACTAAACTGCAAGATACCACCTAAGCTGAGCGCAGTAAAATATTCCAACAAAAACACTTCATAGTAAACACTGTGTAAAGTGCAAAGATTTCCTTTCATTTCACATAGAACAGTTACATGCGGTTAACGGTTGACCGTGTCCAGTTATGTAACAACGAAAGCTGCATGCATTTTTGACAGCACGACCTTTCTGCGACTGCACTAGTTTACAATCAGTAGAAAGCCGGCCGCAGGCGACAGGGACTAACCTTTAGCGACCGACCTTTAGCCAATATTAGGTGGCCGACCCCGGCAGTGTTAGATACGTGAAATACGCTACCATTTCACCGTGATAACGTTTTGGTCGTGGATAATTTCTATGTAAGCGTAGGCGTGAGCATCGGTCACGTATTGGCCTGAGTTATAACCCAGGAACGAAATAAATCTGACTTAGGTGTGTACTCTCGGTGTTGAGCACACAGACCGCCCACGCTAAGGATCGCTAAGGATTTATATTACACACGTAATACGCCAGTTACCAGAGCCCTGTCAATCTTTGCCCGCGCGAATATAATGAGGCCCTTTATACTTTTGTGAAATGAACCCGGATGGGAACAGGATGTGACCTTTGGTGAGCTAACGTAGGCGTTGTGAGAGCTGTTAATTGTTGGGCATTGGGGCATTAAAATGAAGGTTAGCCAGGTGTATATAAGTAAATGTAAAAAATATACATTACTGTTTTATTTTGTATTGATTGTATTCTAATTGAAACAAGGTTGTACTTTGGGCAGGCTTACCATTTTATATAAAACCTTTTAGATCAATAAACAGCCCGATTTAAAACGTCTACCGCTAGACATGATACAAGACAACCAATTAAATATTTGCGAAACAAACGTCTTACAATACAAACTTTTCCCGTATCGCGGCCACAAACTCAAAGCGAATTGTGTTTTTATTGGTGCGAATGAACGAATATGAAACCACTCGAGCCACAATAGAGCGATTTCAGCTTTCGCTCTACCGACTCACAGGTTCCTTCACGCGTATTTTCTAATTCGACGCGCAATAATAATATTTATATTGTGGTCACATTGTAAATTCTGTGCGTATAAAATTTTGGGAAAATAAATTAGTGATGTGATGAAATCGAAATTTGAACACACCCTGAAAAAATTGTGTCTGTGTTGTAACACCTTTTTGCTGATGGCAATACTGTTACTGATACCAACACCACGGGTGGTCTATTTACTCAGTACATATTTATTTCAAATTATATAAATGTTGATGGCTCAGTAATCACGCTACCGTGATTGACGATATTTCAACTGACAGTGTTGCGTTCGAAATTCAGCGTAAAGTTTTTTTAGATGGAATTAATAGTTATAGAAAAACTCGTAGTGTTTCGTTTCCTATTCCATGTAACAATTATTTAACGGTGAATAAAAGGTTTATAGCTTTTAGCGAGTTGGTAGCGATTATCCGGCTAATCCTGGGAAGATATCGCGAAATAGAAAACTGAGGCAACCAACAATCTAGTTGAAAGAAAGCATTAGCTGGAAGATGGTCGCCAACAAAAAAGTGAAATACAAACATCTGTTCGTTGAAATTCTTCGGGTTAAAAGCAGAACATAAATTTTGATTGAACAACACTTTGGACGGCTGTAGACGATACAATCAAATAAACTGTCATTGATTTGCCTACAAACTACACCGGTTCAGTACGATCGTTGAATCGGTAAAGCAAGTAAGATTTCAATCTGTACGAAACAAGTGACTGCCCACGCAGCCATTTCTTGTCTTTAAACGTGTGAACTGTCAGTCGTGTAATAACTTGATGACGGTGTTCATTACTGGCGACAGTAGGAAGTAACACCTAGCAAATATTACAACCTATTCAGACTTTAACGTTCGTAAATCAAGCGTGGTCGTGCTTAGAATATGAGACAAGTCATAGGGCGCTCAAGTTGTAATGGATTCTTTGCGAAATGCAACATAAGAATTTATAAGCATTCTAAAGTTTATGCTTTAAAATTATAGTAGGTTTATATTTTTTTATATTAGTAAGTATTGTTGTTGTTTATCTCATATACTACGTAAATCTGTTGGTTATAATGGTTGATTAATTGTCTAGGGGCCGTCCCACACTAAATTTGCCGATTTGGATCTTTCGACCTGAAAAGGTCAACATTGAAGATATGTACCTATATTTAGTAATGAACTGCAATAGGCTCAGTTGAGTATTGAAAAACCTTGTAGTAAAAACTTCGTTACAATTTTCACCGCATTTGTTTTTAGCAATTAATTGTCGTCGCTTCATACTTGAGGAGGTGTAAAGTGCTTGTCTTATTCATCCTCTATGTTTCCGTCTAACACTTATATAAACTTAACGTCCATAAACCTATTTAACATACACGTCAAGTTCTCTGAAAATGGTGAAGTGAAATATTGGCTTTTTGAAGATAATATTTACAATGTTAGTGTCGATAAAGTTACAGGTTTTGTTAAAGTTTTAAAACGAAAATAAATGTTAATGATATGCTTTAGACTCCGTCTAGTCGCAACTTGGATGCCAATTTAAAAGTATTCATGCCATTGTTGGATGTATTGAGCGCTCATACGCATATAGAATACGTTTTAACGATATGATCGGTTACTTCTCATACTACAGATAGTTTCTACGTGAAAACTATGAAATGAAATAAAATGAACATCGTATTTATCACACGAACATCATCGCACCAGACCACCACTGTTGGAACTCAAGAGACTTACAAACAAGAGTTTATGTGCAGAAATAAAACATGTTTCTCCCTTCTTTTTTCCTTAACAAACGTTCACAAAACAGCTAATTTTTTTGCAAGATGGGAAATCCTCATGGACCCCCAAACTGTTCCCTAAGTGAGACAATCTGAGTAGTGCCGGACTTTTACCGGCAAAACCTTAATTTAATTTCTACATTTCATCGTTTTCCTGAGTTATTGGACAGAGACATGTTTACATTCTTGTTATGTTGTCTGCTTGTTGTCATATTTTTGTTGGTGGAAGTTTCATATACTGGAGTCAAGTAACCACTCTACGGTCTTTGGCATTTATTAGTCTGTGTTTTTAAAACTGTTAGTCCAACTTGGCGGGACTGTTGAAGAAGTGGCTTATTGTGCCACAGGTCGTAGGTTCGTTTCTCACACGGACTTAACATTTTGTATGATCAATAGATAGTTGTCGACACGGTTGGCGCAGTGGCTAAGCAATTAGATTTCTGCGCTACGTGTCGCGGGTTCGATCCCCGCACGGAACAAATATTTGTATGATCTACAGATATGTAGTTGTTTCGGGTCTGGTTGTCTGTGCATGTGACATGTATGTTTGTAAACTGTACCCACGACACAAGAGAAAATCCTAGAGTGGGGCAAAGATAATTTAAAAAAAAAAGTTGTTTCTGATCGGGGTGTTTGTGTATGTGAAATATAGGTCTATGAACTGTACCTACCCACAATGCACGAGTAATTTAATATTAATTTTGTAAGACTAGCCTGACTAACTGTAGTGAGCACACGCCCTTAAATGTTCGTTTGTGTTTGTGTACTTTATAAACAGTTATAATAACTAAACGGAACTGAATAGTGTCCGGTTGTATGATATACGGGGTGTTCAATAACACCAGACCATAATAGGCTCAAAATAACTAACTGCAAATTATCTAAACTCGGCAACCTAGGAGTTAAGGAGAACTTATTAAAGCCTCAATTTACCGAGAATGGAGTTGTGTCGTGAGGTCGAGGGTTCGAACCCCGATTGTGGTACGGGTACATTTAGGTAATACATTCACGAGTTCGTAGCGTTAACAGTAAAACTAGTGTCTAGATAGCAAATGCTGTTTTTGTTGAACACCTTACTCTGTATTTAGGCATGGGCAGAACTTGTAGGTGGTACGAATTCTGTGACTTAATATCGAATTATTGGGTTTAAGGTTGTCATTAAAGGTTGCCATCTATGTCTCTAGAAAACTTTTTTAGCAATATTTTAACGAGTTTTTTTTATTCTAGAATTTGCATAGAAATTGTTATAATAACAATTAAATCAACAAAAATCCCTTTCTGTGATGGACTATAAATTCAATCGAGATTAAAACCGTCTATATTCCGATAACAAACCCTAATGTTATCTATTATTATTTTGACGACACGGTTGGCGCAGTGGCTAAGCGATTAGCTTTCTGCGCTACGTGTCGCGGGTTCGATCCCCGCACGGAACAAATATTTGTATGATCTACAGATAGTTGTTTCGGGTCTGGTTGTTTGTGCATGTGACATGTATGTTTGTAAACTGTACCCACGATACAGGAGAAATCCTAGTGTGGGGCAAAAAAAAAAAAAAAAAAAAAAAAAAAATGAAATGAAAATGAAATGAAATTAAGGTACAATATTGAGTCACAGGTATTTAAATACACGTTAGTTTAGGGTGTCGTTTACTATCCGAGTGTAATGTGGCCATAAAGTCGTATGACGAGGAGGCCCCCCTGTTGCGTTGCACGCGCAACTTTACGACGCGCAGTATGGCCACACACTCCGTAGAAATAAGTTCTATTAGTCGCGAATTACAAAATATCCTGTGTAATGTTTTAATTTAGTGTTTGATATTATCTTTGGTATAGTAGTTGTTATGTATTCTTAAAAGCATGTGATCGAGTTTGATTGTTTTGTTTGTGTGAAAGACTGAATGAATGCATGTCTGTTCGTCTATATAATTATCTGCCTCAGAGCGTTAGAAATTTACCTACTAACAAATTTAGAAAACAACTGTACAGGTGGCTATGTGAACGTGTATCGTACTCCGTAAATGAATATTTAAAATACAAATATTAAGCTCTAAGCAAAATGTATGTAGATAATGTTATTTCGTTATTATACTGACAGTTATGTTTTGCTGTCTTTGTAATTTGTATGCCATAAAAATTGTAATGGCAAATGTGCTGGACAAAGCTCCACCGCTGTTTTTTAAGACCCGTGTAACCAAATTTCTACAAATAAATAGATTGATTTGATTTGTGTTAAGAGTGTTAGTTCAGGCCCGGACTGAAGTCAAAAACACAGGGCCATACAGTGTCGTAACAGAAGAGAGGCGTAGATATATGATATTATAATAAAGGAATGAATTGTTGATGCTGTTGCTTACAGATTATACTATTTAGTCTCACTGTGTCTCTTTCTAAGAAAACATATGAGAAAAGGATGAAAGATTTATAGTCCTGTCAAAACAATCTATATGGTAGTTTTATAACTATTTATTTATTTACTTTATATGGGAAACAAACAGATACAGTAAAAAACATAAGTATAGATATATAGGTATAACAGAATCCAATGCAGTTTCCACAGATTACCAAACAACTAAACTATACGATAGTCTAACAACCGGAACCTTAATATTAGTAATAATATTACTTAAATTTGGATGCCAAAATATTTCTTATACGGAATTTGAGTTTATGTAGAGAATGGTGAAAAATGTCTAAATTTGCTTTTAACAACATTATATTGTTATACAGACTACAAGCTCTTTTGATAAAAATATTCTTGCCATAATTGGTTCGGGAAAAACGTACTTGGAAGGGAGATCTTTTGCGTGCATTTATACGTGGACAAACAAAACTTATTTGACTGAGAAGATAAGGGGAGTCCAATTGACATCAACTATGTGAATTTGTTTACTTTCACTGTAGGTCGCGTCTAATTTCCTGTAAATACATAATTTATTTAGTATGTTGTAATACTAATGTCATCATTCTGAATCTTCTGTCCTTTTTAATGATGTTTGTAAGAAAGAGATATAGCGTGATTAAAATTAGTTTGAGCGACAGAATTACCACCGAAGTCTAATATTAATGATGATGACATTGTGAAATCTGCAGAGCAGTGGTTAGAAGAATTACTTGTCTTTTTTCAGTCGTCTAAAATTAAAAGACAAACCGCAAATAACCTAGTATTTACGCAATACCTTAGAGAGTGTACCTACAGCACAGGGATCCCAACAAAAAATCGTTTATTCGTATATATTAATCTGTCATTTGTCCGTCATTATAAATTCTAAATATTTATACGTCGGCCGACCGTAAAAGTGAAATAATCGGGTTCATGAATATGCGAGTTGAAACGAGTTTGGAGGAAAACTGAATTAAGTAGTTAATGACGCGAGTGGCTTGTTGGCGCCAGAATCGTGACGTCATCATTTGGGAGCTAACAGCATTAAGCTTATCTTTATTATGTTTGTGAAAGAGCGATCTTATATGTAAACTGCCACTGGTCTAGTGGTCGCAAGCGTGGATGCTGATTGCGAGGTTTTGGATGCGATACCCAGATCGGGATTTTATTGGGATTTTCTGTTAAAAAATCTCAGGTAAGTACTCGGGAAATGGCAATACTGTCGTCGCCTATTATAAGTACTTAACGGGATTCGCAAAATGTGGAAATACAATATCACACCTCTGC
The DNA here is from genome assembly GCA_947562105.1 of Shargacucullia verbasci. NCBI lineage: Eukaryota > Metazoa > Arthropoda > Insecta > Lepidoptera > Noctuidae > Shargacucullia > Shargacucullia verbasci. The sequence continues at coordinate 10,641,633 of OX387287.1, forward strand.
CTAAACCTCGGGGAAAAAGCAGGCGTGGTGATGTTATGTTATGGACTTATATACATAATTATGATACTTGATGAAACAGAGGAACTCTCTAAAACAATTTGATGCGATTTTATAATAGATAAGTAGGTAAACTAGCGTAAAAAAACGCATGCTGTTGTTTTATGAGATGTCACTGTAAAAATGTAAGATACAAAAGCATCCTGAGTGGAAATACAGTAAAGTCTTTTCATATACCGACGTAGATATGTGACAGTGACAATATATTTTCAAGCACATGCACATAAGAAGCTAACCGCTCCAAAGTCACGAAGTAGCGAAGAGTTCCCCCGTTCTTTGTTAGCAAACGATATCAAGATGTGGATACTTGCGAAAGAATGTGCCAAGTAATTGTTAAAGTATGCAAATTACTCGCTGTAACTCCCGAGTCTGATAAAAGTTCCACGTTTTACGCCCTAACTACCGATAACATTGCATGTTAATTAAACAAAATGTTTGTAACAACTGAACGGAGATATTGGCGCCGATTCTGTTAGGCAGCGGCATAAAATTAATAAATAATGCTAGTGTTGCACCGGTGTTATTATTTATTATTATTGTGGCGCCAACTGAATCAAATTTAAAATTCTTATACTAACGAAACCAGAAAGTTACGTTAGATGAATAATAATAAGTATATTTTGTTGCAAAATATCATTTGTTATTCTAGTGGTTGTGGCAAAATTAACATATTTTTTATCACTTAACAATAGACAAAATCAAATAGAGACAGAAGAATATAAATCCGTCTAGACTTGCCAAACAGAATTGACAAATTATTTAGCGCATTCTTTAATGTTTTTTTTTTTCTAGCTTGTTTCATAAATGCAAAAGTATTAAAATTTCGATACAGCTAAAGTCTTACAGAATCGACGCCATTGACTGGTAAATTCTTGGTAAAACTTTTACGAAATAGTTAAAATAAACCGCACTGACCAGATTAATAGAGTGGCTTACGTAAGTAAATGATGATGAATGGGTTAAAGAATAACTTATGTTATGCGATGGTGAATGTGTTTTTACTGGACCAGTTGAGAAATGCAAGGTATAATGAACTGTAGCTTTATTGATATACGTCACATATATCAATAGTCATTAGGGGAAGTGGATCGGGCAATACCAATAATGGCCGTGCCATTGGTAACGATTGGCTGCATTGATATCTATTTATGATGCACGCTATAAGCTTAGAGCGATGAAAAGTTTTGCAGATTGAATTTATTGAAAATATAAAAGTTAACGATGATTTCTCGAATGTATTTCAACGTTTTCAATCAAAAATTCTATCAGACCTTAGATAAGACCTTGTCATGTTCTTAAGTCTCTAGCATAGGTAAGCTGTTAAGATGATTAGCTTTCATCCGTGATAGCAGATATAGTCTACCATTTTAATCCATTAAGTCACACGCGGTGCTCGGCAACGAGACACAATAGATCGTCTAATGTGTTTCATTTGCATCACGTCAACCTTTCTTTTTTGAGGGACCTTTTTAACCGTCCTGAATACCAAGAAAGCTGGGTGGAATTCTATATCCCGGTGGTCATTTTCACTTCGTCGGTAGGTACTCATACACACACTGAAATAATAGCCCACTTTTCCCCATGGACCCCCATTGCAGAAACTACGGAACGCCACGTGCTACGATCCTTATAAAACCATTTCTTCGCCACTCATAAGTCTTATTTTTTATTAAATTTCTAGCATAAGCCACAGATAATTTAGTCGTTAACCTTTTTATATAAAATATTTAGAAGATTTCACTTTCAAGTGTTGATATTATATTTATGCTACTTTTTGCTCTAGTTACACACAGTTCGGTGTTGATGATTCTCCCCGCCTGTTCGTCATAATTGGAGCGAGACTAAGGTCGCGGCCTCACGTGCGGCAATGCCTCAACCATAACACGTAGGAAATTGAAATCGCACATCTATAACAATTTCTTTGGTTTATAGCATAATCTGTTGATTTGAGGTCGGTGCCTGAATAGCCCTGTGTTTGATAAATTGTGTATGTACAATGTAAGGCCTGATCCTTTAGGGAAATTGTGACAGATCGTTGAAGGATAAATCTCTGTTTTTTATGGATGTGATAAAAGGAATATAGGTACCAAATTATTATTGGTCAGATAATGGGCTTTTGTTGCAATAGACTTTTAAATTACATTCTTAAAATTGCTTGCATTTATATATGTTTTTTACACCAAATTTTTTTAATGATATTCTGTAACTTTTCATAACTTACAAATCATAAAAGTGATATTTTAGGAAGTAATATCGTCGTAGCATTTTAAATAAATGTTCTTTAATTAGAGCTTAGCTCTTGCCAGTGGAGTAATCGCCACTGCTTGCTATTTTCTGCTTTCATTTTGACCTCTTGATACGAAATGATTAAAAGTAGTATTTTAGGAGTCATTGTCATAACATATTCATATTTTATTTCCTAAAAAAATATATTTTATTTATATACCTACGAATTTTTTATTTTAATAATTAATCTCCCCCATCGGGGATGTGTAGGTCCACAACTCCACAGTATGCTATGTTATTTTTAAACTAAGTTTCTCTCATCCCGCTCTCTCCCTCCTATCAACTATACCCATCCAACCAAACCACACTCATATTTACCATTCCTGCAAATGAGCAATTATTTATTAGTTACTCACAGTCAGGCCCAACAGCCGCAACTGTTATTGCTGCAACGAGAAATTAATATCACCCACGCCATGCAGTGAGTCATAAGCGAGGCTCTAGGAAGGGACAGATAATCCATTAGCTATAGCAACTAATCATATTCGTGTAATGTGTCTTGTCAACGATATGGGAATTTAAGCGAATAGTTTAGGGTTGGTGGTTTCAAAAACAGAACAAAAAAACAAATCAGAAAGATGTATTCACTATTTGTTTTGTTTTTGGAACTGCTGATTGGGGTTAGATAAATTTGCAATTCAACTGGTGGATTTTTAAAAATAACATAACATAACATAGCATCACGCCTGTATTCCCCGAAGGGTTAGGCAGAGGTGTACTAATGTACACCAAAATTTCACCGATGCTGTTATTGAGTCCCATGTGATAGGGGGCGAGCCTATTGCCATCTATCGGGCACAGTTCCAGATTCCGTGCTGCTATTGAGAATTTTCATACAGAAAAACCCAATAACTCTTTGCCCGACTCGGGAATCGAACCCAGGACCTAACACTCAACAATCGCGTTTGCGACCAATGAGGCAGTCTTTTCTTAATGTCACTATGAATGTGTGTTTTGAATTTCTCACTAAGTATGTTATTAATTTAGATAAAGGTACCATTCCAGGTTCATCCTAATATTCCAAGAAAGCAACAATAAATTGGTTATCCTCTTACTCCCATGGATCCCAATACTAAAAAATGAAGAATCCTGGATCAAACTTCAAATATAATGAACCTAACATTTTCAGCACAATAACTTCGCAATATCAGAGTGTAAGTTTCTAATGTAAGTTTCTTTCGACAGATTCGATTTACTACATCGAACGCGTTCGGCGCTCCGATTGGTGGAGAGCACGAAAAGGACCAATCGGAGCGCCGAACGCGTTCGATGTAGTAAATCGAATTTATCGAAAGAAACTTACACTAGGGACTCTGTTTCTCAACCCTAGCAGAGTTTGTTTACACAAAAAAGTTTATTGCACATATGCTAACGAGTTGAAGGCTATATAAAGTTAACGTTGCAATATAGGTGCATAATGGCTTTAATGTACTTACTAAATATTTTACTCTACGTCTCTATGGATACGCAGATCTTATAAAGTCATATTTTATACTGAACTTCTATTACTTCCTTATTAAAATATAAATTGTCTGAAATATATGTGTCGTAAGGCTTGAATATTTTACATAGATACTTTGGATAGATTTTATGGACCAGTTGTATTACCTATATAATTTATTCGTATTGTTTTTTATTTGATAACAATTTTATATAAAATAAATATTTGAAAAAATTAAAGATACTTGTACAATAATGTGCCAGAAATCATTATATTAGTATAATTATATTATTATCAGTAATTAAAAGACGAAATTATAAAATACAATAATCAAAACATATGTAATAGGGGGCGGGCCTATTACCATCTACATGGCAATTCCAAACCCCGAATTTCTGCTACGAACTTTCTAGCAATAAATCTCAATAGTACTTTGTCAACCCGGAGATTGAGCCTAGAGCCTTAAGTTCAGCAGCCGCGCTAGCGACAAAGATTTTTCTTTATTATAGCTTTTGCCCGAGACTTCGTACGCGCCGAATTTAGAATCTGATATTTTCCTGCGGTAAAATGGAGCTTTTGTTTTAAGTTAGACCTCTAGCAATACATCGATAAAACTGCATTCAATACCATACAGTGGTTTTTGCGTGATGCGTGTACAAACATGCAGACAGACAAAAATTCTAAAAACTGTTGTTTTGGCTTCTGTTGCTCTAATAAACACCTCCCATATTAGTTTTTCTCCAATATCTATAATATACAGACATGCTATAATTTTATTATAAGTATAGATATTTCAATTCCGGGACACATCTAAGTTATTAGAATTAGCAGTAAGCATTAAGTACCGTAGTAAGTAAGAGCTTAGCTACCGCACATTAATATTATTAAGTAGCCATTCCTCAGTTGGATTTCATAATTATCTTAAGATAATAAGTGTCTGATATGCACTACATTTCATAAGTAGATAACTCGTTAGAATTATTACCTCTTCTAGTGTTTCATTACATGTAATTTCACGGTGATTGATTGAACTTTGCCTTTTGTAAATTGATACGGAGTTATGTCTGCATGAGTGATCGACATTCTCTGATCGTTTTAAGTTTGTCAGATTTCATCCTGTATAAACTATGTTGCAAAACAGGATGTTACATTATAAGTTAATAGTGAAATTTCCTGTGTTATTAATGCATAATTAATTTATTACATCTGAACGGTCGCCGACACCCGTAAACAGTAGATTTTCTATTGTGTTTATTTTGCGTGGCTTGACGAGTTCAAGTCCCTCTAGAATCCAGGGGGGCAAATCCCAGGGTTTTAGTATCTAAAACGATTTTTGTTGAAGTTGTTAATCGGCTGCGTTTCGTTTGCATTTAGTTTAATTAGAAGGAAAATTCCATTCCTTCTGATCATGGATGATCTCTTAAGTGAGTATAGTCAATTTGTATCATTAAAAATGTAGGTTGCATTTTGTTATATTTATGTTATACTCCAGCATCGGTCAAAGCTTAGGTAAATAGTATATTTTCATGCAAAGGCAAAACTTTGGTTGGATATTTTATCAAAGGACTATTTAAATAGGAAAACTAGAAAGAAGAAAATATTCCTTTGATTAAAAAGTATCTAAACGCAGTTTTTTTTTTCTGTAAGCAATATTTTTTTATTCAGGTTCCAGCACGGAACAAGTATTTTTATGACATATATGTTTGTAAATTGCACTCACGATAAAGGTTGAAATCCAAGTGCAAAGAAAAGTAAAAAAAAAAAAATACGATAGTAATCAACTTTAGTTTGGCTAAAGGAGACTATTTTTTCTTATAGCATTTCGGACTCAACCTGTAAATCACTAGTCAGTGGCCTTGATTAATAATTGCAGTTATTATTATTTATTTAACATTCAATCTAGATTACAGCAAGATAGTATCTATAACACAGTTATTGTGTTCTGCCATGATTAGGTGGAAAAGCAATTTAAACTAATTCAACATCAATTAGTACATTTATACTCACATCACCACACCATACTGCGTTTAATGATCGATAAAAATAGTTAAATCTGCGTGGCAGATTCGTGAGAGATCTACCGTGTATAAGTACCAATAGATTTCAATGGAACCAGGATCAACCAAGGAAGTAGTACTAACAAATTAATACTAAAAGTATTAATAAATAAAATGCTCACCTCTCTCTTAGAAACGCACAAATAGTATTGTACAACTTCAAGTTCTAAGTTCAAAGATACGTAATTAGAAAGTTAATCAAGAATAATAATAAAAAATCTTCTTAATTATATTTTCAGATTACATGTAATTTAGTTTTATTGTTCTGTGAGAACACGTCCCATGAGTACTTACACTACGTACAAGTCCATGTTTATTTAAACTATCATAAAAAGCGCGGGCGGCAATTAGTTTTGTTTATGTAATATATTATTATCATGCACATGCAGGCCTTGGTATAAATGTCGGGTTTTATGTAAACCGCAACTTAGCACACATGCCAATTTTATTTATGGTTTATGAGCATAGGCATATGAGATCTTTTGAGAGCTGGTTGGACAGCTACCTTTTTAATGATGTTGTCTAAGCGGTTAGATCAAATTATTTGTGTATTTTGTTATTGATGAAACTAAATTAAAGTAAAGTGAATACTTAAATAAAGTCAATAGTGCAGAAAAAATACCATAAGAAGAATGCATTACTTACTTCAAAGCTTAAGTTTCATAAATACTTAGCTTGATGTGCTTAGTTATCTTAAATTCCATCACTGGACATTTACTTGGAAGTTAACTAATGCTAAGTATGCATTTCTTAGTTATATTTTACATGTAATTGCCGATACACTGAATACGACTCATAATATTTTGCCAATCTTATGTGAATCTTTATTCAAAAACTAAATTAACGTGAGTCTTAAAAATTACATTTAATTACGTATTTCTACATCCGTGACTGAATAAAAACTGAGATGGAAAGTGATCAACACAAGGAATGCTTAAGAGCCTTTTAAAGATAGCCGCTGAAGGCAGCCGGAACAAATTAACGGCTTACACGTTATGATATTTATCGGTCTATCTAATAATAGGATAGCTTGCAGGCAACATTATGTAGTTTTACTAGCGATTTGTCGATGTTAGGAACTCTTTAATCATAATTTTGTACAGTTGCAAGAAGAAAATTGACTACAGTATTCTCAGAAAGTGTTCTCCAATTATGTTCTGATTTTAGGAGAAATACAATCACCTGAATATTTGTCATTAAGCTGATTCATACGATGCACGAACAATGACTTGTATGTCTTAACTTGAGATTGAGAAGTAAGCCCAAGAAATGTTAAAAAAAAGTAATTTAAATCAAATTTCAAAAGTTCATTGACTATTATTATACTATTACCAAGTATTTTATTAAGTCCTGTACACGCTCAAACGAAAACTGGGACAAGTCTAGTACGTAATTTACAGATTTATTTTTAAAAAGGTTCTAATTTCGCAGGCAGCAACACGTAAAGCATTACACCATATTAATATTATAATAAATTATATGACTTAAGGCAAGCCAGTACGACAACGCCGATATTTATACTAAATGAAGCCAGTTTTGCGTGTGTAACAAAAGTTTTAATTAGTCACTGCGACCTAAATTGTTAGACCACTAACCTGTTTAGTTCAGTTCGCTACTTGCGTGATTTATTTACTGTTTAAATCTGAATATGTTTTATAGAAGCTTTCGTTTTGTTGAGAACGAAGAACGCTGTGACGTTGTCCAATGATTCAATATACATAACTTTGTCAGAATAAAAAAAAATTGTTGCTTCTGTTAATAATAATGCCTATATGTTCTCAATCAAATCTGCCTTTTGTAATCGGCAGATGGATATAGGTGTAGTAGGTCTTCTTCAGATAGAGCGGCAACGTCCGCGATTTCGGTACTGGACTTTTGCATCCGGTCTACCCTAGATGCCCTTTTCAGGTCATTCTAAACAAAGTTAATTTCTACGATGATTTACTGATTTTTTTAATTATGAAGAAATTTTTATACAGGCCGTCTATATAGCCAGTAATGAAGTTTCTAGCGGAGACTTATAAAGATTTTTCTCAATTTCTAAGGATCTCGTAATAAAAATACAAGTAAGCGCCTAAAGTAATGAGCCAAAGCTTGGTTTCTATTAAACTCGATAACTGCTGAAGCGTATCGTGTTTTACAGTTTTTGTGCGAAATGTCCATTTCGCATGACATTTGTTCAATGAACGTTGACATGCGCGATTGCTTCAAGTCCATCAATGCGTACGAGTGTAAAAAATCTCTGTTGCATGTACTGCTTCGCTTGAACGAGCACTGGGCACTGGCATTAACACAAAGTAATAATTTACCAAAGAAACTTCTAGTTATTCAAACGAATTACAAGCCATGTAAGAGTTTTTTATTCAACCAATCGTTTTCATATCTTCTCTAGTGAACCTCCCCTGACTGGCAGTATCGTTTTAATTTATTTTTCAATTTCTCTCAGACGTATTTTTTTCCTTTGCAACATCGTTGTCAAAACCCTTTCAGTTTTATTTTTCATGTTTTTAGTTTGAAAACATCTGAAGTTTTTATATACAAAAGGTCTTGGCAGACCAGAATCTCGGTCTCATTTTCCAAACGAAATAACGAACTGATAAGGTAAAAACGGCCGTTTAAAATTATTTTGTGTACCGGTCTGTGTTTTTTTTATATAAACGCCTGTTATATCGTCGATAGATGATTTCGATAGTAAGATAGGCCTTAGTTTTCTAAAGAGAGGCTGAGGTTTCCATGGGTCAGCGGTGGCAAAAGATAAGTACCGACACTAATTGTCATAAAGTCGTGAAAGTAATTGCGTAAAGAATAAACGTGACAGGCGCAGTATCTGTAAAAGCGTACACAATTAAAAGCATGAATTTAATCGCGGTGCCGTATACCGTAGGTTCTATAAAAATACGCCACGTTCACGGTATTTCAAATAAATTGATATAATTATCGCTCACGAGATCCCAAGTACTACTAAGTTGGGTTTAATTGGAGAGGGATCAGATAAGAAATGAAACTAACGGTGATGTAGTGACATTTAGAAGCGTGTGGTGTCAGTACGGGCGGCCGGCGACGTCGGCGCTCCTAACAATTAGCCGTGTCCATCAGTTAAGGCGGTAAGGCGATCCGCTTTGACCGCGATAGCTTCGTTACCATAGCGACCGAGGACCACACACGAACGCCAATAAACTTGGACCCTCGTAGTGAAATATGCAAATCCAGCCCTTCGGTGAATACGGCATGAATATTTTAAATACAATGTTTTGTTTTCTTGTGAAATTAATTAAATTGGCGACCAGTAGTCTCTAGTGTAAGGAGAGTTTGTTTTATGCTGGTTTTACAGCATTCCGGTTTAGTTCGTTATTTTTGAATGGCAAAAAACAAACAATGTTCAATCATGGAAATAAATGGACTTTGTTTTTTGTATTCAAAGGCTCCGACCTTGCTTCATAGCAAAAAGTTTAGCTGTAAAATATTAATAAATGTTTGAGTATCTGAACATAATAAAACCACTCAATTTATTGCACGTTTATATCTGTTATAGTAAAATCTAATATAAAATGACTTGCTATTTTTGGCTTTTGTATAGTTAAAACGGGTTGTAACTATAACAAGCAGTTAACATAAAATCAGCATGTATTTTGTATTGTTCTAAATAGGTATGGACTGCAACAAAATAAACCACAAACATGAATTTCTCTTAAAATAAACACATTCCATTTTTGATAGCTCATGTGAATATACCAGTAGCTGGCACAAAATCCAGAGGCTGTTTGTTCAAGGTTAAACGAGAAACCTATAATTCGATTGACGTTTTGTACTTATATGGGTAAACAAAGAGTCAAACCCTACATTTTGTGGCGATTTTATCACATTGAAAATCAACAAACTTAAACTCTGAATATCTATTTAGAAATTACACATGCGTTCTCATACGTTACTTAAATAATGATAAAAGTACAAGGTGTGCTATTTTTAAATTTGGAACTAGATAAAACAAAATTGTGAAACCTTATTTTTTAGTTATATAAAGAATATTTTGAGAATAAAAGTTAGTGACAGTGACCTATTTGTAATTGTAATATAATATTGTGAACTTTAATATTTGCATGTCATGTTATGAACAAATATGCTGAACTAATAAATATTATTATTATGTAACACCAATTGTAACCATATTTAAAAACAAATATTTGATTTTGAATTTGAACATAAGTAATATTTACTACGAGACAATAATTTTCAATGCTTTACCCTTTTTAATAACGAATTTTTAGCCAGCTTTGGAACTAATTAATCCGTCCTGCATGACTAAATTAATTAAGACCACAGGAAAATTATACTTTATTATTTTAAAAAAAAAGCAATATATTTGACGGTGTAATACGGTAGGAATATGCTTAAACATGTGCATAAAATTCAAAAACATCTACAGGACGAATAACGTTAAAAAAACCTCTAGAGTACAGTTAACTTCTAATAATTAAATGTCTGTAGACAATACGGCTTTAATAACATCGTATGACCACGTGACAGCGTGGAGGATCACTTCGGGACCCGCACCCACGATCCATTTCGAGTGGACAACATCGCTGAAGACAATTATCGGTAGTGAGAACGCGATAAATCGTTGAGACCGTTATTGTGACGTACTGTACTATGTACTGTCGCTTTTGGTGTGAGACAACTAACTTTGAAACTATATCGAAGTTGGAACTTGACCGTTATTGGACAATCAAAACTAGAACTCAAACAAGATGACAAAGAATTTCAAAATCAGTTTTAGTTACGCAACAAGAGGTATTCGTTGATTCGTCTCACATGAAATTCGTCTCGAGTGACGAATCGGTGATTTACTAAATATTTTATTTTTTTTAGTCGTCACCCTTCTACCTAACAAATATGAGGATATACAAGTAATTAAATATTATGATGATGAATCCATGATAAATAAAATAATATTATTTCAAAATCATCGACTTGTCTCTAGATACGAGTCAACGAACAACTCCGTAAGAAGTCTCTAATAATTAATATTGTAATATTCATTACAAGATGTATATTGTTTAGCAATTTTAATATAAGGCACTTAAATTTCAAACTATTAAGAAATAAGGGAAGGCTTAATGGATAATCAAACCTAGAACATCAATAGAAAAACGGGAATTTTGAAAACTATCTATATTCATTTGTGTTTTATAATATTTTGCTGAATAACAGAGACGTCGTGCACATTGCTTATTTGATTTTGAAATTGCCAATTCACACAATAATAGAACATCTACAACATTACAATTAATATGTCTCGTAACTGTGTATTAAAGTCGCGCCAGACATATTAAAACTGATGGGACGAATAAAGCCTTAATTTGATGTCTAACCTTGGCATTATGACAATATGTGTGGCTATTAAGTTCTTTCACCTAAATTTAATAATTTGAGTTTTGTGTCATGTGGTCGCAAGAGCGACTGCTGAGCGTTAGGTTTTGGACTCGAATCCCGGGTTGGACAGAGTTTTTGGTCTTTTTTTTGTATGGAAATTCTCTTTGGCTGCCTGGCATTTGAAATTTTGTATCGGTGGATGATAATAAGCTCGCCCTCTATAACTTTGAAGCTTAATAACGAGAAAGGTGTGCAACAGCATACCTCTGCCTATCCCTTTAGGCAATACAGGGTGATGCTATATGTTATCATTTTTGTAAGTCACGTCTGAATCATTGTAAATATCCGCACGCAACGCGTTGCGCAACAAGTCCCGTAACAATCAATAACGTGATGAATAATACATCATTTTGTATGAAACATAGTTGCTGTTTGATAAATTTATGTACAGAATATAGTAAGCTCATAAAACCTTCACGCTTATGATTTAAAGAAAGTATGCAGAGGAATCGGGTGCTTTTTTCCGATGGCCGATTTGCTTTTTTCCGGCTTTTTTCCGATTAATTGCACAATCAGGCCGTAAATACCTATATTATTTTTAACTAAAACTGTTGAACGTGTCCTTTTTCAAAAGTCATGTTTTTAACCATAATAGCAATGAGGTTTATATCAAATAATCTTTAATATATAAATAAATGGGTAACAACTGCTGAGCTTGAGGTCCTGGGTTTGATTTCCGGGTCGGGCAAAGTGTTGTTGCGTTTTTTTGTATGTAAATTCTCAGTAGCAGCTTGGAGTTAGAAATTGTGCCCAGTAGATGGTAATAGGCCACCCTCTATTACATGGAGTTAATAAAACACTAGAAGTAAAACACTATTAAAAAAATCTGTATACCAATATCTTTGTTTGACTGTATGCACTAGACACGATTTAAACGACATTAGAATTGAGTGATTCGTTAACTAACCATCCGAAACCATTGAGTTGTATGATGTAAAAATTGACGCTAAATTGGAGGATGAGGAACAAGATTCCTCTGTGTAAAAAGCACATAATGGTAAAGCACATAGATTCCTATGTGTAATCATTCAATCATTCTCACACTACAATCATGGCGCGTGAGGTGTGACGCGAAACTAATTAGTTCCCAGGATCATTAATGTTGGTGGTAGTAGACTTAGAACATGTATTATATAAGATAGGTATAGTTTTATGGGCTCAGAGATGATCCTACTATTTTTTTTTTTAATATTATAAATGTGAAAGTTTGTAAGGACGGATGGATGGATCTTTGTTACTCTTTCACGCGAGAACGGCTGAACGGATCTGGATGAAATTTGGCACAGAGATTAGAGTCTGGAATAGCACATAGGCTATTCCGGGAAAATGTAGGGGTTCGTAAACCACGCGGGCGAAACCGCAGGCGGAAGCTAGTCTTATATAAAACCCTTATCTTATTGTTACGATACTAAATTTATTTGTAGTATAGGATTCTTATGCCCTAAATCATTTCATAATATAACAAGCTAACGACGCGTTCACAATATGATAGGAACGGGAAAAATACACATTGACTGCCTTATTGGTGTAGTGGTCGTAAGCGCAACTACTGAGCGTGAGGTCCTGGGTTCGATACCCGGGTCGGGCAAAGTGTTATTGGGTTTTTCTGTATTGAAAATTCTCAGTAGCAGCACGAAGTCTGGAACTGTGCCCGGTAATGCAATAGGCTCGCCCCCTAATAATATATATGGAACTCAATGACTGCATCAGCAAGATGTGGGTGTATAATCGTACACTACTTGCTTAACTCTTTGAGGAGTACAGGCGTGATTCTGTTATGTTATGTGGAAAATACACCTATGACCGCGTTACAGATTTGTTATAACTGAATCCATGCCCGGTAAATTGCAATATTCTTGCACTGTCACATATGAATACATCTACCAAAATTGTGTAGGTGTAACTGAAATGAAATGAAATTAAAATTATTTTTACACGTCTTTTTTAAACTAGATGGCGTCGGCATTTCTAATGACTATCTTTGAGAAGAGACGCCGAATCAAACAAGTTCAAGGTCTATTTTAAAGTCCAGACAGATGATAGTAAGGATTTATGTGAGACAAATATAGGGTGGAATGGTCTTCTAAAGAAAGTCCCATAGCTATTTGAGCTGACCTGTCGCAACAAAGTTCAAGCATGGATCAGTCATCGTGAGAATTAATGAAATTAAGAGCCTTCAGCCTAGATCTCACTCACATTTACAATGTATAGCGGTTATATATATATGATCATTTTAATTTAAATTGTACACCTACGCCAAACCGTCTACCGCCGTGACGTTTGTATAAAATTCTTAACACCAAAACAGGTAATGTTATGCAAAGAAAGTTGTATTGCAAATGACACCACCTTATACGATTGTTGGATGCATGTTGGATGCAAGTGCATCGAATGAAGTTGCATGCTTGCACGTGTCATTCGTCACCGATGTTTATTGATCGCATTGTTGACTGACACTGCTGCGGTGACCGGTACTATTCTAACGGTAACGATCAAGGTTATATTATGTAGAATTTTAGACACTATAAATATGGAAGGCAATAAAATCGCTCTGTAGATAGTGTTTGCCTCGATGTCGACCATAGCTGACGAAAGCCGAAAATGTATGAAAATAAAGTGCGCACGAATTCACTCAAAATTAAATGCGCGCGCACGGTTTTCTCATACATTTTTGGCTTAACGATAACAATGACAGAGGTCTCCTTATAACAATAATAAGTAGGTAGGTACTGTCTCATCTGACATTTACGATATTCGCGGTATATTTGTGGGCTATGATAAACAATTTTGCCCCACACTAGTAATTATTCCTGTATCGTGGGTGCGTTTACAAACACTTCTATTCATATACACAAAGATCCAGACCCGAAACGAACGAAAATTCCAGTTCTGAAATTCTCAGTAAAATCCCGGAGTTTGGATTTATGCTCGGTAGATGGCAATAGCTTCGCCTCTGAACTTAATTAAAACATCGGCATACAATAAATAGTACACCTCTGCTGAACCCTCCAGGGATTACAGGTAATTATATTTTTAAAATAAAATGGTTAAACAAAGGTCTTTCTAGAATAAAAAGAAATAATCTTTTGTTAATGTTTTTTACCTCACATGATTTCCGAAGTAGACTGGATTCGGTTCACCATCTCATATTTTTTTCTTATAATTGGTATCATCTATATCTTGTGTCTATGTGAATATAATCATGTTTTAACAAATAAAAATATGTTTATTTTTATGAAACAGACCACTAAATGCTCTATTCAATGCTAGCATAAATGCCATACATCAATAATACAATCTAATGATAGACTACTCGTTTAGAACGTAACATGCATCTTTAATTCAAACTACACAGTGTGGGAGACTTCCTTGGGACACATAAAATATAAGAACAGAAAATCAACTCTGCACATTCGTCCGAAATAAAATATCACTTGAGTGCACTGACATAACTTTGTATTACGTTGTGACGTTAATATTATTAGAAAAGTAAAAATGTATAAGAATGATAGTACCTCTAATGAATATATACGTGACTTTTCATACCTATTTTAAATAAGTGTAAGTATACGTTATTTTCTTGACTTGGTCACAAATCCGCGACTGTTTTAAACTAACTGGACGAATTGTTTGATTTTTGTTTTTATTACAGATAATTTTACAAAAAAAAGACATCACGCATGCAACCACCCTAATCCGACTCAACGATCTGTAGATTATAAAAAAATTTCTTTGTAGAACAATTTTGCGACATGTAAAGAGCTAATTGCTTAGCCACTGCGCCAATCGTGCCATAATGATAAACGATAGTTTTACTCTAGATCAGATACATAAGAATTATGTGACTGAGATTCGTCTGTCTTGTCACGTAAGTACGTGGCGCCAGACGCATTACATAACGATGGATTAACCCGAACATTTTTTGTTCAAAACGAAAATATGAAGCTTATACTTTATAGTATCCGCATTTTCTAAGTTGTTTCTCTCGGCTGCAATTCTGCTGACCCTTTATGGGCATGTGATTGAGTTATCGGTGCTCGGCTATCGTAATAGACTTGCAGGCAGTAACGATTATGAACTGCAATTTATAAAACAGTACGTCGTAAAATTATAAAATTATTCTAAAGAAATTGACTTGTTCAACTGTAAGTACTTCAATAAAATGAATCAATTTATTTCTCTTATTTATAATGTTATTTTACCTACATAAACAATTTCAAAAGCGTTTGTGGTGGAATGGTAATCTTCAATGGAGGAGAGTCTGAGTTCAAATCTGGCTGAACAAATTATACGGTTCAAATCACACCTGAATTTTCAAATTGATATGCAAATCAGAATTTGAATATCACTTGCTAAACGAAACCTACATACCTAAAATATACTGATTTAGTAATCGAACTGAGGACCTTACCCTCAGCAGGTGTACTTGCAACCTCTAGATAAACTTATTCTCTACAATAATGGCTTGACGAATCAGAATGACTAGGATTGCATAGCTGGACATAAGGCCACGACGCTCTATAAATTAATCAGTTGCCAGCTAGCGGTGCATTTGCCACATACGCCTAACTGACGGTAGCTAATTGAACTGAACGAGCCTATCGACCTGGCTTACATACTAAAGTTAAGGACAGAAAGCCTACTCAACACGTACGTTAGAAACTCATACCAAAATTGTCGCTTCAGTCGGTTTTGAGTCGTTGCAATCTGTAAACAACTGTATGTAATTGGACGACACGGTTGGCGCAGTGGGTAAGCGATTAGCTTTCTGCGCTACGGGTCGCTGGTTCTACCCCCCACGGTACAAATATTTCCATGATCTACAGATAGTTGTTTCGGGTCTGGTTGTGTGTGCATGTGACATGTATGTTTGTAAACTGTACCCACGATATAGAATAAATCCTAGTGCGGAGCACCGTTTAAAAAAAAACTTGTATTATTTCTTCATCTATGTTAGTATCAATAAAAGCTTAATCAAATAACATTTAGCGACCGTTGTCATGTTAACTCTAACGTTAAGGTGTATAAATTTTGCAGCAAATTTCGAGTTTGTAAGCGCAAGCTATCACATATACATATTTAGTACACCTTCTGTATTTTTTAATCAGTGGTCAGACGTAATAAATTAATTTATACGGCGTGGCGGCGCCGGCGCACTCTAACGCTAACTCAGATAGTGTCATCTAGAATTACTTCGCACATTTTAAAAATGTATTAGCTGTACTGGTACTGTTACTTCTATGAACGCCTCCCAGATTATCCAAGACGACTGGCTTCTATTTAATGAAAACGTACTAGGTTGGTTGTTTATCAGTTCGGGAAAATCATTAAAGATGACTGAGAGATTTACCTGTCAAACTATTTAGATATATCAACATAATCTTGATATTAGGTATAGCAACCGTTTTTAAGAATTTTAAGTTTTTCGGAAAGTACATTAAAAAAAAATATATTGTTAAAACTTAGTCACATAACAACCATATTTATTCCTTTCAAAACTTAGAAGATTGTTTTGACCGACAACAGTATGCGTTTACTGTATAATGGTAATTTATATCCCTTACTTCAATTAATTACTGAATTTTTCGACAGTTTAGATGTGTGTCCACGATGAGATAATACATAGTATAATACCCTTTGTGGCTAATTGCATCCTACTAGGGCTGTTAAAGATCAAAATCGTGAGGTTATCTCTAAAGTGTTCTCAATTCTTGTTTAGGTTCATCTTAATGGAAGACCTAGTCGTTTCCCTTTGAACCCACGCACCCATAATTCGAGATCTACTGGTCGTAAACCACATAACCTAACATCGAAATCAGGCACAATCAATTGTACCGAAGATTTAATACCCCAGACACTCAATTGTCAAAGTAAATAACCCCGTAGAAGGCTTTGAAATCGAAATATCGTGCAAAACACACCCACGTTTACCATGAAACTCATTTACCGTAATTGAGCAGTTAAAATCTATCATCACCAACTTCCTTTGCTGTCATGTAGAAACTTAATTAGTATTTAAATTAAATCAAGACTTAATATTCACTACAAGGTCCTAAGATAGCAATATTAATGTTTGTTGGAATTTTATTACTGGAATTAAAATGTAGCGTTAACTTTGCAGTAAAAGCTACAACGAAATTAAATGAAGGAGATATTTAAATAGTCACTAAAAATTTGGTCATTAAGTATTAGGTACCATTAATAAACACACGCCCTATCGAAGTATCAAAGTATAAGTATATTAAAGTTTAGCAACAGTTTACTTTTTATGCAAATCCAATGCCTATTGGTACTTATACGTAATTGGGACAGTTTTGCATATGCAATTGCATTGCTATTGGTAGTCTGACCGTTGTATTAGAACTAAATAGCTGACATTCTTATTACTTATGATATGTTAATAGGTTAGCTAAGTTTAAATTTAATGCAACAAGAGCTGAATGTTTTAATTAAAAATACCACGACAAAGAGAAGACAGAAGATAAAAGCAATAATTGTTTTATGAGAAGAGGCCTTCAACCCAAGAATGGGAACATTAATTAGCTGATGATGAGGATAAACAAACATTCTAATACGTATAGGATAAGATTAGAATATTTCAGGGTGGTTACCGAATCACAAAGTGGGAGGTTGTCGGCCCCAAAACATGGGAATCCGCGCATTTTACGAGTACGTCTCAGCTCTAAACAAAAATGCCATGGTCAGAAAACGCGCGTAGAATTTTAAAAGCCCGGTCGAATACCGATGGAGTGATACATTTTTTTTACTTCGGCGACCCATTGTTTCCAGAAATTCTGCGATTTATCTCACACATCTGTGTGTATCGTGAACTTAGTGATGTGTCTAGAATTAATGAGAGGCTGATGGAATTCTTGGGGTAAATAAATATTTTTATGTTCTTGTACTATTATGTCGTATATAGTATATAGTATGTCGTGTAACCTAGTAATCATTTAGTTGAAATACTAATGACATTAAGTTTAATGCTCATTTCTTCAAGTATACAAAAATACTCATTTTGATATGAGTTTTATTGTCACTGTCGCCAGAAGAGGAATAAGTGATAATTAGTACTTATTGTTCATGCCCTAGTGGAAAGATAACCGGTTCATCAATAGAGGTATCGAGGGTTATTGGCAAGGAGTACCAGCTGATTTCAGTTTTATCACTCATAAAGTCTTTTTCCTTGCAGCCCAGCATGTTAATTACTTGATCATTACTATCTAGCAGAATTCGGATCGCTGGCTAAATTTGAATCATAGAACGCCTTTTATCAGCTATAGTCCATGCGAGCTAAAATGGATAAACCGTTATACTAACAATAAAAAAATCCTTTGATATTTCAGCATTTAATTTTAACGATTGGACAGTAATATCGACTCTGAATTAAAAACATGACATTATATTTTATTCATATCATACAATTTAATCACTCAAAAGGGTTTCTCAGAACCTAACTCCAATAAAATGGAAATGTATTACTGACGTCACACTAAAGCATAGTAAACTTTTAAGGTCACGTCATTATTTATGAGTGATGACGTCAAATACATGAATAATGGAATTGGCGCTATGATTCAACCATTAAAGCAGACCATAGGACATTTCCACAAAGGCTTTAGGTACTATAACAGCCCACGCAACAGTGACATTTACTGACCTCTGCAAATCTTAAGGTCACTAATGTGATTTTCACTGGTATGAGTAACTGGTAGCTACCCTAGTAAACCGGATATTCATAATTTTTCTTCAACCCCCTACGCTCAAGGTAGCTCGTTACGTTAAGGTCACTTTCAATAGCTGGTGCGGTGTTGTTTCGATGCGAAATCAACACAAACAAAATAGGTGCAGAGCGGCTGCATTTTCTGAACAAGTCCTACACTTAAATGATACTGCAGCGAAAATAGAGAAAATGACGTTAATGTTTGTTTCGTTAGCGCTATTTCTTAACTTCATTTATGAGTATTGTTTCTTGGAATATTAAATCACAACCAGGATTGGAAAGTTCATGGAACCGAAGCTACCATTGCTTTAAGATAGATTGGTAATCCTCTATCAGATTCATTGAATAATATTAGTACATGCTCGGATTCTGCTGCTCCATAATCTTGATTGGCAGCAGTGATAGCTTTTTGATTGAACGCTTGCCTTCCAAGCAAGAGGTTCTAAGTTTAAAACCGGCCTGCAAGTTGATTTTTCGAAATCATACTCGCCTGAGGCCTAAGCCAGTATCATTCTGAGAAGAGGCCCCTCCCCACCAGGAGGACAATATCGGTCATGAGGACACAGCCGGCGTCGGCAGCTAGACATAATAGATTTTCTACTGTGTTTATTTTGTGTCATTTGACATGTTAATTATAAATTATTTTCTTGATACTTTTCAGATAACCACACTCATTAGTTACTGAACAGAATAAAGTCTTAGCCGCCAGTATTAGTCGATAACATTAAATTACGAGCCGTCTGATCCATTTCTAGTTTAATATCAACTTATTGACATGGCACGTCACTGCTCTCACGATTATATCGCTTTGGGATAACGAAGTAATCGCAACTGACAATCGGTTGCGGCCCAATCGTTGATTGTTGAAATTATTGGCACATCGCTATAGCTAGTGTAAAGTTATTATAGAGAATCAAGTACATTAGTTCCAGTGATTTTATGATCATATAACCATCGTGATTTTTTATAGTCGTGAAATATTTTTTTAATTGTGATTATATTTTTTGTTATGATGTAATGAAGTTAAGTAGGTACTAGTTAAGGGTACTTACTTCCTGTTAATAGTTTGGTTCCGTTAAACGAAAGCTACTCAATGCCATAATTGAAGTGGTAACAAAATGATGCTAGAAAAAAAAACACGGGACTATTTTTAGACTGTGAGTTTTATATCGTGTTTTTTTATGCAGTCATTGTGATTTTTTATTCCAGTCTGAAATTGCGCTTGTCCAATATCTCACCTAATACTAAGTTATCAAAACGTAAAATCAAACACAATAGGATAACTAAAGTTCCGTCTACAGCCTTGAAAGCTTAACATACCTCCCGAGCTTTAGGTACGACACAAGACAAAACTTTCTATGGCCATGGAACTTAGCAAACATGCCAGTACACAATCTTCATAGCGTAGAAGACATTTAGTCCGAAACTATTTGTTCAGGAAGAGCTTAACACGTACATAACTACATACTTATACAGAGTGACAGTGATAAGCGATATCATCATCATCCCCACGCTTGGCAGGCGGCTTGGGGATCGCAGTGGCTCACCGATTAGTGAGAGGACGCTGCTGCCCGTCCTCCGGTGTCTGGCCGCAGTTTTAAGATGTACCCGGGTCGGATAAGCGATAACTTGCGATTTATTTTTTTGTGCCATTTTTGTTCTTAGTTCTTAGTTTTGTGTCTTATTGTGGATAAGGATGTTTTACAGATAATCTTTAGATAGCCAAGAAAGATGTGGAAAATCAAAACACAATATGTTTTAAGGATAGTTTTTAAATCAACCAAAGTTATTAAATATCACTAAAATAATCACCGCTAATACTTATCTTTCCACCTTGTATAGAGTATACGTAAGTTAAAGTCGTGACAAAGGGCTACGAGTTAACCCGTCGTCGTCGCGTGATAACAACCACTCGCCCCGAAGGTTACAAAATCATTTCGATGCTATCAGACGCGACCAATAACGTTCAAATTGTAATCGTAACACTTGTAACATAACCTTGAATGTTAACTAAATCAAATATTACGCGACTTTTAAGTTAAGTGTTAAGTTTTGTGTAACATTATGATTTGTTTGTTTGTATGTTTTATGTTGTTTAATAAAATATTACATAACATAGCATCACGCCTGTATTCCCCAAAGGGTAAGGCTGAGGTGTACGATTGTACACCCACATTTCGCCGATGCTATTATTGAGTCCCATGTAATAGGGGGCGAGCTTATTGGCACCTACCGGGCACAGTTCCAGACTCCGTGCTGCTACTGAGAATTTAAACCCATAACACTATGCCCGACCCGGGAATCGAACCGAAGACCTCACGCTCAGCAGTTACGCTTGCGACCATTAGACCAACGAGGCAGTTAAATATTAACATTTTTTTATCGTGTACTAATAGTTCAATGACAAAATAAGTGCCATGCATTACTATTTTGGTCCTACAATTGATTTGTATGGTGCTAAAAGAACGAGAGAGAAGATTGTAGGAACTTATATAGGTAGCATTAAGCCATGAAATGAGATAGGCATGAATTCAAAGAAAATTATTAGATTGCGAAATCATTAGTACCTATCAAATTTTTATACCTAGTAAAATATTAATTTAAGTACAATCAATATAAGTGTTAGATCTTCAGTCAAAGCATTTTTTGGCGAGCTAATGTTAAGGGGGATCTTACGACAGCAAAGTCCCTTTTACCAACGCCCGATCTAGTTTAATTATTTCCATAAATGCAATCAAACTCCATCAATAATTAAAACTTCCTTTCAACATTCAGCGGTCAATTCAAACGATGTAGGTATTCATTGTTATCGACCGGCTTACGGGGTCAATGAATGTGTTTACGTACATACAAATGTGAGTATTATATTATACACTGTTTGTTTGAAACTTCTGTTATTCAAGGACGAACTTTTTAGTCAGTGACACATGCCTAGCATTGAAATTAGGACATCAGTATAAAAGGTAAAATTATAAGTCGTTATTGATTAATATTTCCATTGTTTGTTCGTGTATTGTGATGTAGAATTACAGTTCCAGCTATGGGTTTTATTAATTATATTTTTAATTATCATGCAGTTCTTTTCTGTAAGAACACGCATCATCATCAGCCAGAAGACGTCCACTGCTGAACGAAGGCTGCCTCAAGGGGGGGTTTGCCATAATCCCCACGCTTGGCAGGCGGCTTGGGGATCGCAGTGGCTCACCGATTAGTGAGAGGACGCTGCTGCCCGTCCTCTGGTGTCACGCATGTGTATTTTAAATTTGGAACGATTTTAAGATGTAAAATGGTACGTTTTCGTACAATTCCATCATTATTTCAATTTCTATGAATGATATTTGAAGAATTCTACTTTATCTTTACACAAAGATTAAACGCCTACCAAGATCTCCGATTTACGAACGCAACTTCCTAACGAAATAATTAAATTGACAACATGATGCGTAATAGACTTATCAAAGGCGCCGCATGAAATACCGAACGATACTGCGTCGTCGATCGAAACACAAAATATTATTCAAATCGAAATTCCATTGCAACCGATATAAGTTGCAACTCTTATCGGCGAACAGGATCTTAGACCGATTTGAGACCGGTCGCATTTCTTTAATGAGTCACCGCTAACGATTTTCCGTCAGACGTTAGAACAATTGAACATGAATAATGGAAAACATACAATTTATAAACCCTCGACCTAAATCTGATTGAGTGATTGTTTAGTGGTAGCCAAAAATCGGTGAACTGGTCTCAAACCAATGTTTTGTAACGTCATATAATATACGTGGCTGCAAAACTTAGGGTGGGTTGAAGGGCACAACATACAACTTTCCTAAACGCTAATTGCACTTACATTCAATGCCGCCCACTGACAAGGGCCTAAGGTAGGACACGGGGGGGTGTTTGTAGGTGGTGATGTCTACTGTTCTGTACTGATATTGATGATATTATCTGTCCCAAATAGTGATCTTTACCAGCAGAAGGCTAAGGTAAAAGAGATGATAACCAGAAAAAGTCTTCCCAAGTGACCGATTGAGTACATCTGAGTACAATTTAAGAAATACAGGATCAGCAGATTTAAATGAAGTTATTTTAAGAATGAGCAAAGGTTAATATCGTTTAAGTAATACATTACTTGAATATACCACATATGACCAGCTTGGTGGACCACGATTTAGCCCTTCTCATTCTGAGAAGTGGCTGCTGTCTGAGAACGGGACAGTAATGGGTTTTATTTATTTATGCGAATACAATCATGATTTTTCCGAGAAAAATATCTACCTATGCAGCGAGACTTAATATTAAACTGTTAGACTGGCTTATCTGCCCACCACGACACGATCAATTCCTTTTGAGCGGTCATACTTTGACGGCACGGTTGGCGCAGTGGCTAAGTGATTAGCTTTCCACGCTAGGTGTCGCGGGTTCGATTCCTGCACGGAACAAATATTTGTATAATCTACAGATAATTATTTCGGGTCTGGTTGTGTGTGCATGTGACATGTATGTTTGTAAACTGTACCCACGATACAGGAGAAATCCTAGTGTGAGCCAATGTTTTTTAAAAAAAAATACTTCACAGAAGACAAAGCGAACCATAGAATTGTTGTCACCAACTTTCCTAGCTTTATAAACACTGTTTTTTTTTCCGAGACCTATACCAACGACTGTTCTGATAAAACACACGTACAATTTATAAACCCTCGACCTACATCTTATTGGCCGATTAAATTAGTTTTGTGGTCACCAAAACACGTAAAAACAGGGCGAACTGACCATAATCAAGGTGTTTTATTACGTCAAATCACGTACTTCCTTAGAGAAGTATATGTAGGCCGGCGTCGTTAAAGATTACCTATATTATATTGTATGAGGTTCTTAATATTATACTGTAATGTAGGTTGGAAATTGACCTACCGGTCGTGGGGTCAGACGGCGGGTTCTTGAAACAGAAACTGTTTTAAGTGATGGAATTTTGTTATGCTTTTATGAAGTTGGGAGTTGTTAGTTTCGATCATTATTATCACAGCAGTGTACTTGATTTCTTTTTTGTGTGTTCAATTAAATCCTTCTTACTAATATTATAAATGTGAAAGTTTGTGAGGATGGATGGATGTTTGTTACCCTTTCACGCCAGAACGGCTGAACGGATCTGGATTAAATTTGGCACAGAGATAGATTATAGTCTAGAATAACATATAGGCTACTTTTTATCCCGGAAAAATGTAAGGGTTCGTAAACCACACGGGCGAAGCCGCGGGCGGAAGCTAGTAAATAAATAATTATGTATGATTGAAGACTGTTTCCCACGTTTTTATTTATATTTTATATGTGTCCTCGTTTATCACTTTTTCATATATAATTTATT
Organism: Shargacucullia verbasci; assembly: GCA_947562105.1. Classification (NCBI taxonomy): domain Eukaryota; kingdom Metazoa; phylum Arthropoda; class Insecta; order Lepidoptera; family Noctuidae; genus Shargacucullia; species Shargacucullia verbasci. The sequence goes on from OX387287.1 coordinate 10,665,992, forward strand.
TTGCAATTTACAACTTTGCTTGACTTTATATTACGTATAACTCAAGCTTATTAATTTAATAAAAAAAATATTTCTTTTTCACTATGAAAAAACCACAGTGTGTCATTCGCGGCTACTTCACAATATTATGCAATATCTAAGTCAACCAGGAAACAAAATCGATAGACTAACAATCTAGGTAGCTTTACGCTGACAACGAATGGGGGATGGAATAGATGGTTAGCCATAAAATAAAGTTTTCATAGCTCGTGTTACCTCTACCCTTCAGGTCAGACAATGTTAATTGATATTTATTCTCTGTAATGAATTTAGTGAAGTTATCAAGTAACGCGTATGTGTGCCGTAAGACGTGTATTGGTTTAGCTTAGAAACTAGTCATGGGATTGTTAAAACTAGGGCATTAGAATTTATCTGACCTGTATATTTACATATGTTTAGATAAGTTCCGATGTACCTTAGTACGATAACCCGTCAAATGACTAAATGTAAGTATTAGTGTTGCTCTCATCTACAGATTTTCACTCATTTATAATCCTTTAAATATGTCATGTGTGATGCTATTTATCAACTGACATGACAAAAATATTTTTTCAAAAAAAAAAAAAAAACTATTTCAAAACTAAAACTACGAAAATACTGTCAAATTATAGATACTCTCTGGAAAGTGACTATTTAATTAAACCTACCGTGGTGGGTTTTAGGGTGGTTTCCTTAGGGTTCCCGAATTCCATCATCAGGTGCTAACATGGATAGTCCACGTTAGCACCTGATGAGTTTAGCTGGCAAGAGTCCGACACACCCGAAGACACGGTGAAGACTCTCACCACTTAAAAAAATGAACAACCGACATTTCACATTTGTTAATCACAAGTTCCCTTCATGGATGACCAACGGCTACCCACGAGCGTACGAGGGTACACAGAGAAACGTAAAATTCGTTCATGAAGGAACCGATACTTTTTTTTATGCCATAGTGTCGCAGTCATGCTGACGGCCCATCTGATGGTAAGTGTCACCGGCGCCTGTGGACATCTGCAATACCAGAGGTACCACAGGTGCGTTGCCTACCCATTTCGAAGAGGGCTCTCTTCAATATTTGTTTTAAGCCGTAGTCCATGTCGTAGCTCAGCGGGAAGACCTCAAAAAGGAGCCCGTTCCACGTGTCATAAAACACTTTACCTGACTCGTTATGGCATTCATACATTCACAAGTTTAAGTTACAAAATTGGACAAGTAATTAAATACATGATTCTAACTATTCTGATCTATAAGTAATTAAGTATAAAGAGCCTCATTTGAGCAATAATCAATATAGTTTACTATTTAAATGGCCTATAACTCGTCAGTAACGAGACGATATCTGCTTTGTTTATATTGTCCGCGTAGGCCGAGGTATGTTCAAAGCTGAGGTCCTCCTATAATAAATTGAGACACGACAAACTCTAAGTTTACGTGAACTTATGTAGTTGGACTTTAAGTGAATTCATTGAAGTGACAGATATGTAAGAATGTCAAATGAACTTCATATTTAGTATCAAATATAAGCAGAATACTGTTATGGAAAAGTATGACAGTTTGCACCTACGCAGTTGTGATGTTTGGCAAGGGAATGCTATTTGTAGTAAACACATGTTTTAATGTGTAACCTTACATGTAACTATACGAATATCTCGTAGGTGTACTACGCATATTTGCACGTCAAATGTGTTTTTATTCGGAATTCAAAGGAAACTGAATATCTTAAATAATCTGTAAATCTGTTAGATAAAATATTGTGTATGTATTTGGCTTCGAAAATATATTTAAGACTCGTTAAATAAGTATTTTAACATAATATAACTAAAATAAAATATCAATTCCATATTTACACAACCTAAATGTCACATAATGTTTTTAAAATTGGATTGGATATGAAAAGAATATATTATAAGCGAATGCGCGTACGCAGCTTTCTACCGTACAAAAGACTTCAACGCGCAGCGAGCGCTAGCGCACGTTAATCCGCAATATTATTTTTTGACGTCACATATCCATTTACATGGAAACTTAGCGCTAAACTCTCTTGATTAAATTTTACGAGTCAAATAAAAAGCGAAATGTATATGTTGGCAATTTATTGGCACTAAATGTTTCATGGTATTGTGTACTACAAAGTTGCAGCTATATTAAACATTTATGGGCATCATGGATTCGAATTCCTGTGGCGCGTATAGTCAGACGCGAAATACGATGAGCATTACTTGTTATAAGTTGCATATTCTTATACATTTCTATGTAGTTTTATTAACTCACTACTTTGCCACTTTATTGTGACATAAAGGCAAAGGAGCCTGGAAGGAAACGTTGATCACAAATTGAATTGAAAACTTTTCTATGCAAGTCAATTTCTTCAAGAATGATTAAAATTAATACTAAAGCTCTAAAGCACCATTTCGTGTATGTTTATATTCATACTCACAATAAAACGTGCAACTATTCTTACAATGACGACGCCTTCTTGAGTATTGCCATAAAAGAAAACACATTTAAACTAATGCGTGTTGACGCCTGCTGATCGTGAAAGAGCCTTAAGCTAAGAATTGGCAGCACGACGCGCCATTAGGCGAGCGGAGTCAGTGTCGCGCCCTAACGAGAGGACGCCATTGTGGCGATAACTAGAGATGGGCCTTGACTACGAAATCGTCCAACGCGATTTTGTACACGTCAAAAATGGACACATTTTATATAGTAGGAAATAATAAATAATATAAGTAATTGATTTGATACACTGTATATAAAAGTTATTACCTTTCACTTGAAGCGAAAGCAAAAGTGTAAATATTATATGATTATTTATTTAATACAATAAATCCAGTAAGATTTATTTGAGGTTTAGTTATTGGATAAAGTCGTGAAAGTCTACTACATACTATTTAAGACTATTATAAGATTATGATTACCACCATCAATCGTACTTAAAACATCACTACGGTTAGTTAGACTATTATGTAATGCACAAAGATAACCAACATAGATTGGGCGGTGTAGCACGATCACGGCACCTCGTGATTGCCTTTAGCAAGATCGTCAATGCCTTTCATCTATTTATCTACTGAGTCTAAAGTTCTAAGACCACTGATGGCTATAGGTCTCTACCAAAGAGGTCGTACTTAGAAAATGTTTTAGTACCCAGTTCGGAACGAGGCAACTAGAGTCTGACTATTTATAAATAAAGTAGGTAAAGGTCTCTCTTTAAAATTTAAAATGTTGGTCTTGTACTTGGTTAAGCTACAAGTTTGAATTAAATTAAAATATTTTTTCATTCACTCCGTAGTGGATTTTACTATGGACTAAATTATTTTAGTTAGTTGGCACAGCACTATTGAATTGGACAGAGTGCAGATTGCGGAGTGTCACACGATTTAGGATCTCGTGATTGGCATCACGAGATCGCCACGCGCCTCCCTAACACCTTATTGGCTTTCTTTGTTAATAATTAAAGTAAATATGTATTCTTCACTCTTCTCCCTACTGGAGCCGCAATCCTCAAATACGGCATTGTATTATTGTACATTCCATTTAGTATACTTCGAAGCAACCTATTAAACTTAAAAGTAAACAAGCAATAATAGGCAACAGTTCACTTCTTACAATTCATATCTTTATGTGATTTATCTATTTGTGCTATAATTAGGGACATTCACGATGCACATGAGCAAATAAGTCTTCTTATTTTGTATCTAAAAATTAGAATTCTAATACTCCAAACATTGTAGGTAGCAACTATTCTCAATTGATCGGCACGTCTGCAGTGAAAAGTGGTTGATAATGGCGCGTTTCAATTGCGTGGACCACGATCGCGCCATCAAACGTTATTGGTTTTACGAGATGGCGGGCATCCTATTTTTATTCCGTTGATATGTATTTGGAACTACGTATTTATTTAACGGAGCTGAATAGCTGAATTGAATTGCGCGAGGACATGATCAAATAAAATACTGAGCGTTTTTATTTTCTGTTCTATTCTTAATTTGAATGCAAATTCTTTTTAACATTGTAGGCTCGGGCTGTTCACGATTGGCCGGCAATGGCGCGTCAGCAATGAAAAGTGGCTGATAATGGTGCATTTCAATTGCGACAGTGGACCACGATCTCGCCATCAAACGTGATTGGTTTTACAAGATGGCGAGGATCCCCGTCGGCTTTATTGACTTTAGTTAAACTAGTTCTAACTTACTTTTAGATACATTGTTGTTTATAACACGGTTAGAGTATTTATTGTATATATAAACTGGAATATACAGCTAAGTAGAATAATTAAAATGTTATAAAATAGATAACTTTTCTGGATCTCGACAACAGTGGTACCTACCTGCAGCCTAATTACCGATGTAGCGACAGAAGTAGATCGCGCGATATCTTCTGTCAAACGTATAATGTATAATAAACATAATTATAATGTATTGGCTGACAGTGAGATTGCTGTCGCGTGGCTGTCTCGTTGCTATCGCTTTTTTACGTAATTAGGCTGCGGATCCTACTATAGCTATGAACCATACAGGTTACCCCATAAGTCCAAAAAATATTAAAATTGATCAAGTCTCTAAAGAGGACAATAATTATAAACATACGCACACCTGAATGTTACAAGTATGTCTCATTTGCATTACTTGGCAATCATGAAATCTCAGTACAATCTTGAAATTATAAGGCACCTAAATTCCACTAAGAATTCAACCCCTAAAGAGTTTCAAGGATGGGAAATCTTTCTCCTGTGAAGTCGTGGTCAAGGAAAGTTATAATCAGTATATTTACATAAAACAGATTATCTCTATTATAACGACCACTACATATTTTTTTAGAAGCTTTATTGGTTTAGATATTTAATTAGTAAGGAACCTTAAAGATATTTCCAAGGAACTTCATTAGCTTATATAGTATAACATTTGACAACTGTTGTGACTGCCCGTCCCCCTATCGTTAAAGGGTTAAAGGGAGATCAATTAGGTTTGACTTAGACATATAAGTCAATTCCAAAGAGCATATTGAAGATTGCATTTCATTATTTTAATATGACATCAAGCACAAAAATTTGTTTCTTTAAAAATAATATACCATTTAGTTCCCTTTAGCTGACCTAAAATCAAAACTAAGACTACTAATCTATATTTATTCATAACCCTAAGGTCCTTAGGAAGTTAGCCAAGTATATTGAATAGTGAATAACCTAAAACAAAAGGAAATCGAAATATACAAATCTGATCTAGTTATATTTCAAAGGCTTTGCAAAGACCGTAATAAATCAGCAAACTCCTAATTTACGTTATTAAAAATTGAGATAGAATAACAACTAAAACAATATAATACTTTCAAAACACACCCTAATTTCTCAAAGAAAGAGTTGAAATCCGCTTAACGTACCTTAATTCCGTTCTAATACTACAAAGCAAATAAAAATGCCATACCTATTGCTTACTTAAGTCATGATTGAGTCCAAATCCAAGCCATTCCAAATTCAAACTAATTATATAATAGTTAACTACGTCCCCACAAAACAAGCCGACCTACAAAAATTCAAATCAGGAACTTAAATATTCAAATAACTCTGTACTATATCTGTGGTTATTTACAAAAGCGACAGCCGAGACGCATTTTTAAGTTAAAGTAGAACTAAATTCGTAGATAAGAGGATTATGTCTATCACAATTCAAGATAAGTTTATATCAACATAAACATGACATGCGCACTGCAAACAGAAGAAAAAACTTGAGCTATAATATCCACTTAATGAAGATGAGTGTTTGACATACGTTTGTTGATAAAAATAGTTATGTAAACATAAACAATACGGACGAACCCAAATAATATGATGCACTAACAATTCTAAAATCTTTCTTAAAGTAAAATGTACTTACTGTTATCACGCAACAATTACGAAAGCTCCAGTTATCAACGATTATGTAAAAGAGGGCGCGCTCGCGCCTCTGTCCTGCCACTTTCCCTCCAGACTCCCGCCAAATCCGTCACCACCCCAAGTCACCCACAGTACACTCAATCCTCCGTATGATAAACAGATAAACACAGTCAGTAAACACACTCGTCAAAAAGTTTGTATTATCAAATGTTATGAATGTTCGTGTGTAGTATGCGCGCGCCGGATTGTGGCGGCGCGCGTCCGCTGCGTGACTCCGCCAGTGCCGTACTAGAGTGGCGAGCCCGAGAACCGGCCACGGCTACCGAGTTGAGGACAAGTCCGGGCCCCGACCGGCCTGCGCTAGCCTAGCCCGCCCGCTGCCCGCTTACACACATGAAAACTTATACACTATAGTGCTTATACCGACCTATTCTTATTGCACGTTTTATCGTAGTGTCGACTTTTTGTAACGACTGGATTATGCGCCTTTAAAACCCTCAGAGTAGACTTTACACTGACGTTAATATCAACTTTTGGATATAAAATCCGCCACACAAAGAGTTTCTTTATCGCATGATATATATTTTATGTCAGACATATGTACCTATATGAGAGATCGAATTAAACTATAATTTTATAAAATAAGTGTACCTATAATGGAGGAAACAAATCAAGTGCCGTCTTCGAAGTTTTCATCTGGAAGTTAAATAAGAAACTGTGTAACTCCAACATCTAGATGGCCGAACTTCGATGAGTATTTGAAGATTCGACGAAGTTTTGTTCGACGAATAAACGTCGACGCTACTGGTTTTAAAATATCTTGTAGTTCTGCGAAAGCTTCACATCGCGTGATGTAGGTAGGGGTGAACCCTACGCGTCCGCCAACTTGCATGTAATTACTAACAGAAGGAGGCTTGCTTCTTTTCGGGGCCAGAGCGTGACTTATAGTCAACCCTCCACCTTAAAAATGTCATTAGAAGGTAATAAAGGGCACGTAACAACATAAGTTCTTTGAAAACAAATCAACAAAGATTATTGCTCGATATAAATCCAGACTACAAAACTATAAATCACTAGTCAAAAATTATCTGTCTAACGATAAAAATTAGCTATTAATATGTCATTTGAGAGATTAAGACACAAATAAAAAAAAAATCAATTTTCCGTAGCTAATAAATATTATAATGACTATGAGAATAGATGAGATTAAACTTATTGAAATATACATAATCTATGCAAATGAAGGCAACCGGTCCATTTGAGCGTGGACGCATTTGGAAAAATGTATCGTCGTTATTGCGAACGAAGAATGCAATAAATATAAAGACATAAATAAAGTATGAAGGTAGTGTTGTAGGACGACTCCACGGGTCGGCTCCCCGACAATGGTTAATCAAAAGGCCGTATCTCATTCCGCGAGACCTTGCCGGGACTGGACGTTACGTTATTTCGATTTCATTTGCGTTCTCGTGCGCGCGGTTTTTTACAACTTGTTGGTGAACGCGCCCACAGGTCATGCCTTGATCCCGGAGCCTTTGTTATTCCCGGAGAAATATGAGGCGAAGTCGGCAGGTACCTACGAATAAATGGGATTCTTTTGAGGTATATTGAAATATCTCTAGGCGATGCCGAGGAACGAGGAGATTAATTCTCGAATGATGAATGGTGAACGTAAATCTTGTTCGTAATTTACTCCTTGCTAGTTATCGCGTTTGTTTCGTATGTTATTATAATTTTAGTAGTACAATATTCTTTTAACAAGATATCCCTTTTATCGAGGAGTTGGTTAAGAGAGTTCCATATCATCGTTCATTGTTCTGTTAGTCCGTTACTCGGTTAGAATTTCTTTTTATTTTCGTAAACAAGCGGGGGAGTATAGAATGGATTTGTTTTCTTTTTACAAAAAGTAATTACCAGTCACGAATCTCGTGGCCAGCGAAGCGGGTGCGCAGTGAGATTAATTGAATTCTTAGGTGTGAAGAGATGGAGCTGCGAGGGGCGAACGAGCCTCACACTTTTTAGATAACAAGATCTAAGATACGAGAGGCAGCGACATAATGTATGATCTGAGCGATAAGAGGCCGTAAAAGGTATTTTCGTTGTCTAATTTAATAGAAATTGTTTTTGTTTGACGATTAATATTTCCGTCAATGGACGCAAAGTAGACTCAATGCAGAAACGATCGTTTGTTGTTTTGCAGGTTAATTAATTATAAGTCTTCATTTATTAACGACGAAATCCGTACTAAAAAACAATCATTCATTCAATATTTATGAGGTCAGTTAGGTAACCTTACCTGCGGTCGCTAACGTGTCTTTCTTTGGTCCTAGGTTTGATCTCCAGTTCAAGCTATAGGTTAATTGGACTCCACTAATAGGAATCTCAGTTATATTGCAGATTAGAACTGTATCCGATAAATTGCAACAAGCTCGCTGCACAGAACATATACGAATCACATTGGAACCTAATACCGTTATTGGCGATCTGGGCTTATAATATTGGGACTTGCCTACTGTTTTTGACAATTCTTTTGTTAACTACGGGTATGGTCGTAATATACATATAATGGGAGCCATACATATAGTAGGTATATTACATATGGCTTCAAAGCACATTAATACTAATCAAATATAGGTAACATGCAAATTAATTATTGATGATATTTAAGGAATCAGCTTAGTACTAGTCCTACTATAAATGTTTTGTATGTAAATGAATTTATTTACTCAGGAGAGGTAATGTTCAATAAGTGTTAATATTCAGTACGTAACCTATTGAACATTATCTCTCTGTAAACTAATTGTGAATAAATTGATGTGTCTTATAAATAAATGGATAGCTATTTTATAACGTGGCAATTGGGGATACATTTGTCGAATTTCAGATGAGCAATAAACCAAAATAGTTAATATTAGAATAGATTCCTAGAAACGAAAATGTGCCAATTCCAGAAGGAGATGGCGAGATGAGTTCGGTACTTCGATGAAGTATTGATCCATGAGATTAAGCTACAAAAATCAGTGGTAAAAGTGAAGTCCAGCCTTTGTTCAAGCAAACACACTTTAGAAACAGCCAAGAATGGGCGAAAATCTGACGACATGATTCGCTAAGCGGCTAAGCGATTGGTTTTATGGTTGGATCCTTGCACGTAAGAAACATATAATATATGTAACTTCTACAGATAGTTTCGGGTTTGAATGTATGATTTTGTTTATGTATTATGTTAGATTTATGGTTGTAAACTGTACCCACGATTCAGGAGTAATTTAATCTCACAGGAAGAGGTTAAAAGAATGAAGATTTTTTTAGGAATAACTTTGAAAAATCACTATTTGTGGTAGTGATTTGAAAGATAAGTAAATGTTGTGATTGGATTAGCAGCGGGCAGAAATTAAGGAAAAACTGAAAGAAGTTCTTGAATTGAATTACAATAAGGTAATCAGGGAAACCGCGACCGCTCCTAACTCAAACAAAACTTATCATGTCCCGTCTAAAAGGTCCATCATCACCTCAATGCACGACGCCCGCGCCGGCCGACGAATCGTAAAATGTATACTTTATCACACATATTAAACGACGGAGATATAATTACATGCCAGCGACTTGTGAGACGAGCCGACGAGATCTATGCAGTTAAAGAACGCATTGGAGCTGCCACAGCGCAAGATAAAGAACTCTTCCTGCCGATATAGCTAAGTGCGATCTAGAAGAATTGCAACAATAAATAAGTACGTTCAACATTTGCCAGAACATAACACAATCATAGCATCACGCCTGTTTCCCCCAAAAGGTTAGGCAGAGGTGTACTATTATACACCCCCATTTGGAAAATGTCGTTATTGAGTCCCATGTAAAACTCTTTTTTTTTACAAAGAAACAGTTTGAAATCACATACTTAAATAAATATGTCATTATAGTCACTGGTCCCTATATTATGAGAACGAATGTTGTTGCAATTGGCGTTGTCTGTTTTAATACAATAAGTAAGCAACTAATACCTCTATGTTCAGGTTACATCTCTGTCAAGCAGATAAATATCATTGATACAAGTTATCTTTTAGTTATCATCTGTACGACACTTGCACTTTTTACACGTAAATGGTTCTCGTTCAGAAAGGATTAAAACGTCGATTATTGATGCCTGTCATTTCTCAAACGCCATGATAAATGAGATCAATCAAACGGAGCGCGAGCGCTTTTTGCTGAACGCAGACAAAAATAGAACTACATGAAATATCACTGATATTAAATGAGAAAGTATGGCTGTTTGACACGCAATTATCAGATTTTGATGTACCTAAAGATATAAATTTTAGTACTTACGGCCTTACTTTAAAAACATATATTTTCATACACGTGAAGCGATGGGCTGCAGTCCATTACAGTCCCATTTCTGGACATGGCTGGTTTGACGAACTACACACACTATTGAGAGCTTTATGAAGCTGTCTCAGCCCTCTTCCTCATAATCTTTACCTTCACGGTTGACGTAAGTGGTAATACAATTCTGTGATACGTTAGAGGTGCGGGCCGTTCATACTCATACTCACATTACTAACTGAATAGAAGGACTGCGTTCAACTGCTAGATTATTATTGCTTACAACCGATCAACTTTTCTATACTTTAGTAAAACTCACAATTTATTCACTGCAATTTATTTTAGTTCCAATATTTTAATACTATTGCGTCATTTATCTGGTTCCGGAAAAGTACGCAACATACGTAACTCTTCATAATCGATTATACACTTGTCAAGTACAATGTAAGTGAAAAAATGGTGTCAACGTCATTCGTTGCAGTAAGAAATGTTCTTACAGTTAAGGCGATCGACACATCGCCTCGATTCTTTTGTTGTGACTTCTTGGCCTAGATTTTTTATCAAATTGAGAATAGTCGACAGTGATTATATATGTGGGAATGTAAGTAGGTACTCACATAATAATTACATCATTTTTTTACAGTTAAGACAGCTAATGGACTAATTTGAGAGTAAAATTAAAACAGTATTTTATTTATTATCGTATTGAAATACTGCCTCGCTGGAATAATGCGACTGCTAAGAAAAATCTTCTGGGTTCGATTCCCAGGTCAGGCAACTGAAATTCTGAGTACCAGCCCGAGTTTGGAGTTGTGCCTGGTATTCCATATGACATAATAACAGTAAGTATCAGCGATATTTGTGGAATACAACCGAGATTCACGCTTGTATTCGTGAAAACAAGATATATTTTTCATTTTCCTAACAAAATTTAACTAATCAATGTAAAATAAGGGATATTGTAATTTGCTAGCATACGCATAGTAGTAGATAGGCTTGCAATAAAATCATCATCAAAACCGTCACAATGCTAAACGTTTACGACCTCCCGGGCTTCGAACGAGTTACATAACCAATCAAATCTAAATCAACGGGCATTGCTTAAAATTTATGTATGGGTACGATGCGGTGTTATATCGACTTAATTCCAATGGTGTGCCCCATCCCTAGCGTTGATAGAAAGGCGTGTGCCCACGCATAAAATCAGTGGGTGCACGGTTATACTCGATTACAGTGAACGAAAGCGTGTAAGTAAGTGTAGTGTCAAGTGTTACGCGTTACACTGTGCGTTAGACATCGCGTTACTGTAACTGACAGTCGTGGAATGGGTAGAGATGGCTTGTTAATGAATAGTTTTGTTTATTTTACATCTTATTATACTGAAATTGTTCCCTCATATACACATATACCTACCGACTGCCTCATCGGTCTAGTGGTCAATAGCGCGACTGATAAGCGGTTGATTCAATGATCGGACAAAGCGTTATTGGGTTTTTCTGTATTGAAATTCTCAGCGGTACCACGGAATCTGGAACTGTGCCTGGTAGATGGCAATAGGCTCACCTCCTATTACATGGGACTCAATAACGGCATTTGTGAAATGTGGATGCAGGCGTGATGCTACGTTCTCTCATATTTTTGCCACATTGGCCAATTTTTTTTAATCGTCGGATAAAAGTTATCGAGTTGTTAATTTGAAACTAGAACGGTTTTTGTATGGACTTAAGAGGAATGTCTGACCTGAGGTTTACTCAGATATTGAAAAAATCATCTCTTAAATGTACAAAACAAGAAGGTAACACAATTATTTCAAAAGAGTATCCATGGATTTTCTTCCCTATTACTTTTCATAGCTGTGCAATTACAGTCGTATTATCATGTTCAAAATGAATGAGATAGGTTTATCTTTATCCTAATCCTAACTTAATATTATAAATGCGAAAGTAAGTTTGTTTGTTTGTTACCTTTTCACACCTGTTAGCTAGTAGTGTGCAATTATGGTCCCGAAATTGCATTTAATTTTTCATCATGAAATTCCACTTGGACAGGAATAATGTGGGTCTATGAGACATTCCTTAGATATATGCAATTCTTCTGGGATCATTGCGTGAAAGCTTTCCTTTGCTTTAATATTGTTTGCGTTACATACCTATTTACACTCCACTGTGTAATATTGCCGTAGCTTCTGTAATCTAAAGAGAGAAATTATTTACAGACATAATGACGGAATATTGACAGGAGACGAGTTTTTTTTTACTAGTATTATTTCTACCCTTAATTTTGTCTTACCTCATTGGTCTAGTGGTGACAAGCGTGAGGTATGAGGTTTTGGTCGAGTGAAGTGTTTTAAAGGATTTACTAGAATGATAATTCTTGGTAGCAGCCCGGATTGAAATGATGGCCATTTATAATGTGGGGCTTAATAACGACATCGGCAAAATGCAGGTGTACAGAACAACTCTTCAACGAACAAGGCGTGATGATGTGTCGTGTGAATATATGATGAAATATACGATAAGAATATTTTCTTTTGTGCGTGGAACTAATTTTACCAAGTATGTCAAAGTCAAAGTTAAAGTCATTTTTTTTTTCATATAGGCCTTTTCAGGCACTTTTAAAAAGCCGAGACTCTAGGCGCACGGTTCTAAGGGGGTAGGTCCTATGGAGAAGAGACCGGCAAGAAACTCTATGGATACTCTTCAAAAACAAAAAGTTAATTTACAATTAAAATCTTTAGGTAATATACCTATACAATCATCATTTTTACGTTTTCCCAACTACATTGATGACGGCTTCCAGTCTAACCGATTGCGGCTGAATATCAGTATTTTACATGCGTCGACTGCCTTCTGACCTCCGCCACCCAGTGACTGGGAGACACTGATACTCTAAGCTTAGATAGGTTGCCAGACTTTTTTGGGCTACTTCCGAGGCACGGAGGGGTCTCGATATGTGAAAAATGGTCACCCATCCAAGGACTGACCGCGTCTAGCGCTGCTTAACCTCGCAGATCGACGGATCTGTGCGGTAACTATGTAGCTACGAGCTCTTCTGATATATCTATACAATAACATACGATAATGTCAACCATGAGTACGTATGTACCTACATTATAACCTGATTCTGTCGGTCAAGTCATGGTATTTACGCGGAACAGCTAACAAGTGACTTTTACACATAAAACATGTCATGATTGCCGCTGTTAAGTGGTGAACATCCTTGCACTTTATAGTGTCGATTTCATCTTTATACGCAAGTGGATGTTCGGTTATTTTTTCACTTTTCGCAGAATTTTGTTAGACGGTTTAGGGAAAATCGTCTGACAAAATTCTGCGAAAAGTCTGCATTTTATTCCTAATCAAGTGAACTACTCAATATTAACACCTTATTTAGGGCAGATTTTTCAACTTTCGGGTAACTTTTGTCTGAGGAATGGATTTTGCGATTTCATAGCTATGATATATGTATAACATAAAATATGACAAACCACGATATTACGTTTTAATTAATAACACATATAATTTGTTTTCTTTGTGCGTGTGTCTTTGTGACAAATAAATCATATTTAGACGACACGGTTGGCGTAGTGGCTAAGCGCTTAGCTTTCTGCGCTAAGTGTCGCGCGTTCGATCCCCGCACTGAACAAATATTTGTATGATCTACAGATAAATGTTTCGGATCTGGGTGTTTGTGTATGTATGTGAATATATGTGCACCTACGATACAGAAATTGTTCATAGGGTGGGGCAAGGATTAAAAAAAAATTAAAAAAACTTTCTTTCTTTCCTAAATTTATTCTTCAGATGAAAGTTGTCTGACGATTAAGAAATCGGCCCTTAGAGTATGGACTTTGAATCAGTTAAGAATTTGACAGAAATAAGTACCATAATACGTAAAATCTGACAAACCAAGCATTGTTTCGATATATGACATCGGACAGTTTGACTTATGTGCAAATAGGTACTTACTAGGTCGGGTTGCCAACCATACTTTATAATAACGTATCCTACTTTATTTTCGACTAGCTGTGCCCGTGACTTCGTTCGCGTGGATGTCGGAACTTAACAATGTATTTTTTAGTGAGAACAAATGCACTTAACCCTATTTTTTGTAAAGTAAAAGATTTTTTCTGAAATAAAAGTAGCCTAAGTTACTCCTTATTACATCAGCTACCTGCCAATAAAAGTCCCGTCAAAATCGGTCCAGCCATTTCAGAGATTAGCCTATACAAACAGACAGACAGATAGACAGACAAAAATTGTAAAAAATGTTATTTTGGTGTATGTACCATATATATATTCATATGCATGTAGTAAAAAACGGTTATTTCAATATTACAAACAGACACTCCAATTTTATTTATATGTATAGATAAATATACTTTATCCTCTTGTATAAAAATAAAGTATGCGAAAATACTATATTTCCAATTTTTACTGTGATGCCTAAAGCGAAACACTCATATGGGTAACTACTGAACTACTTACCGAAAGCTGATCTGATGGATAACCAAATGTATTCCCGTTTTTACGGGAATATACCATATTTGAAAAATACTTTGCTTTTTTCTTCCAAATACTTTATTTTTCCTATTCAAAGAATTTATTATACTATAATATACATTATTTTTCTCAAAAAAAATTGGCAACCCTACTACTAGGGTAATATAGCTCGGCCATACTATTACAAAAATAAGTTCTTGCAAACAACTTAAATATATTTTTTTCTTGCAAACAGGCCTCGATCAGATTATGATTTACATATCAGCCGATAAACAGATTTACATGTGATTCTTAAAGTCAGTTACACAGTGGTATCGAGACTGACTGCCCAGAGTGTGCTAGACAATCTCTTGTTTCGTCATTCGTGCATTGTTTACTAACAAGAAGGTAAATTCTTTCCTAAATAGTATAGGTAATATATTCCGTCGACTATGCCTGATCTTGTGCAATTCGGCGGTTGATTTTGATGGATATGACGCTTTCAATAAGCGACTATTACTAATTGATTACATATTACAACCTACTCCAAACGAGGCCACTATATTCACTACTACGCCTGGCCATATAAAGGAAGCAATTAAACAACGACGCAAGGACCAATCATATAAGGATTAAATATGCGTAATTTACGCACTATTCAATCGCAATTTTCCTTTGGCCTTGCATATTTCAATCGTCCTCGTCAACATTACAAATAAAGGTTCCCACGCGAATTTACAAATGAATAAGGCTCGTTCTAACCTTTTATTATTACGGCCGCGATTGGCTATCCGCTGGCTCACGATACCATGGATTTATCGCGAGGACTCACAGGTCCATAAACTGATATACGCTTCTAGGCCAACCTTTATATAAAAATTTACGACTATACAAGATGTTTTTTGTAGCCCGAGGATTTTTTGAATTTGGATTTTATTGCTTTTTAATAGTGAGCATCCTTGTAAAAATGGTTTAGGTGGTTTTAATGCGGTTTTAGCGCTTTGAAGCTTGGCTTGATAAGTCATGAGTTATTTTTATAGACCTCATATTATGTATCGCTGAATACTGTATTACTGTACTATAATTAGTTGCTTAATTAGGTACTACCCGCTGAGTGTAATCAATCGTGTTCAGTACTGATAAGCAACTTCATTACTAACTAACCCGCACCAAAACTTTTTACAACACTCACTCAAATTAAATCAATAAAAACTTCGTAGCAACTTGGAAATTGAAGCGCTTTTATCGCTGGACGTTCACTTTGTTCCTTATCCTTGAGTTTTTTGGTGTCTTAAGCGAAGTGGGATCCATTAAGATAGGTCAGACGATACGCCTTTGGAATGCCACACTTCTCACTCAACACTGAAATGGTTCCGTCCAAATGGACTGAGTGGCGGCAAATATACGATGATATTTTCTTGATAACTTTCAATTTCCTTTTTTTGTTCTTCTTTATGATTATATTTTGTTTTAGATTGAAAATAGTGGAACACCCTATTCATAGATATTAATAAAGATTATAGACTTGTATCAATTTGCCCCAACTTGCCCCTCCTTTACCAATCCATCACATCCTATCGCTACTGTGGAACGAATAAGTGTCATCTAACGTAAGGTTTCAAATAAAAAAGAAAACATTCCGTCTGCCCACCTGACGATAATCCGTTACATTGACGCCTCTCATCGACAGCCGAAGGGCACCGATGCATTGACCTTGTGAAATGGGACTGGCCCACCTACACAACCCGGGACCACATCAACATCAACCAGATATCTCCAAGTAGTCTTCATCACTTTACCACCGGCGGACCGATTAAAGCCATCCCACATCCTAAAAATTCCTAAATAACTTAGAATAAAAAGTCCAGACCACTTTGTCGGTGCTTTTATGTCAGGTTTTGCAAGCGGCATTTTACGAAACATTTTTATCTAATAACAAATCAGCGGTCGCCTATAAAGGATTTATTTACCTGTCTACTTTACTGCACAAACATGAAGTTCATACAAATACACTTGGCCATAAGCGGTCACATTATATGTTCTAGATTAAAACTACAAATCCTTCCTTATTCTGTCTACACACGAACAGTTAGGTACTTTGTTGTAACGATCCATTAAATTATTACTATCTGAGCCAACGAAGCCGTGAGCATATTGTTTTCCCGTATCAATTTCTACATTACGTACCGCTCTTTATCAATAACTAGAATCTTTAACATAAAAAACTTTGTCAACGACCATTACTGGGAACCCGTAGTACCGTTTCAACGCTTTTTAAGACAACTTAGTAACAATTTAGAGTAAGAGTAAAATGAGCTTTTACCTCCCTCTCATTTAACCATAACGGTTGACTCGGGTAAATCACCACTTTAACGTAATATTTATAGTGGTGTGTATTACCCGTCTTCAAAATTTATGAGACATATTACTGTGTCATTACGGCGTAAAATAGACGTCGGTTGCTGCGACGTTAGGTTATAGTCATATTGTATATTATGTATATTAAATTCGAAAGCCGTAATGTTTCTGTCATACTCAATACCTGAGGCAAGGTTCGTCTGAATATTTAAAATATTTATGTTACCTCTCGCGGTTGACCGGTTATGCCAATATCTCAATTTGCGGTTGAAGATGACGCGGCGGGCCGCACTGATGCAACAACCGCTGAATTTAACAGGTCAATAATGTTTGACGTGAGTTGTAATCGGTTTTGTTATGTTCATAATATAAAATATGAAGGTTTATGAGAGGTCGTTGAACTGCCGTCTGTTATAGCATTGACATTGCATTGGAATTTTAATATGATGAGATATTATGTAAGATGAATGGAGACTCTAATGCAATCGATGTTTAATAAATCGGTCTCAGTAATGGAGGTATTAAATGTAACGTATATATATTTTTTATGGATGAGCTAAATTTCTAGTAGTCTTACGTGATTCGGCCATGTGAGGCAATAAGGTAATGCCTTATAAAGATGACAATGGCGTAACCAGTAATGTCCCTCACATAAGAACTAAAGATTTCCCTCTTTGGTACATATGTGTAGTCCCTTACAGAGGCGAGTAAAAAGCCAAGTGTATTTTTAAATTATATTCGTATAAGTAGAATGTCAATGTTTAATGTTGTACACACATAAATAAAAAAATAAAGAACATAAACAAAGTACTATCTTTTTTAAATAACGTCACTGCAGCCAGTAGCGATGCTAAATCCCGATAAGCCACCAACATTAATCCTTCTACACTTCACACATTTCTTTTTAAACTCCATTACATAAAACAAATCGTCACTTAAGATTCCGAATACGAGCCATAAATCGAATACAAATTATTCTAAGTAAATCTAAATTAACTCCGGACAATCTCTCGAGAGTATCATAGGCTAGTTGTCCGAGGTCCTTGTTATCTGCTAGCGACTAGTTGCAGTCGTTTACAAATGTGAGAAGTCACGCGACGAGTCGGCGACCGACCAGCAACCGACAACAGTAGCTTGTTGTTTGTAGTTGTTATATGGTAATTTATTGGTCTAGTATTGATCTTAGGAAAATAGGGCTTACTACTGAATAACAGGGTTAATAGATAAAGCTTAGCATCTTAATTATTTGCTTTAAATGGCGTTTTAAATCTAACTACAGTTTCTGCTACATAATAAAAAAACAAGAAGGTATCTTGACAAAATTGACGATAAAAAATATAATTTATGCTTACCTATATTTTAAAATTTCCTTGATTTTTTATGCACATCCAATTTGAATATCAAAGAGTCAAGGGATTTAATATTGAGAAGCAACAGTTTTAATTTTAATGTTATTGTAATTAAACTGATGTATCCGATTGATAGGAAACTTTCACTCATAATAGGTTATTGATTGTCATTGGATTATTATACACCCACACGCACAAAGTTACCGTGAGGATCGCTTGTGTAATGTAATAATGTTATAAGCTATTCTTTAGCAACCACATAAAAGATTACTTTGAAGTCTTTAAAAAACATCATAATAACAACATAGACGAAACGGTTGGCTCAGTGGCTGAGCTATTAGCCTTCTGCGTTAAATGTCGCGGGTTCGATCCCCGCACGGAACAAATATTTGAATTATCTACAGATAGTTGTTTCGGGTCTGGTTGTGTGTGCATGTGACATGTATGTTTGTAAACTGTACCCACGACACAGGAGAAATCCTAGTGAGGGGTAAGGTTTTAAAAAAAAATTATAGGAAATAAGCGAAATACTTCTTACTCACTGATTATTCCTGAAATCTTAGACACTATAAAGCCCACAAATTTGGCAGGTAGGCTCCGTTTAGGGTGTAGGCATCAGTTAAACAAGAATTTCATTAATTTTATAAATTCAACCAGTAAGGGGTCAAATGGAGGTTTTAAAGCTTCTATTAAAAATATTTCTACGTGGATGAGGTCGCGAACGCAGTTTGTACTTATATAATAATATATAATTATTATTAAAAGCCAATGCTATCTCAATCCTGCACAAAGGCGTTCATCCCTTTTGTCCACTTCTCGTGATCCCCTGCTGTACCTGGCCAATCTTTAAGTAAGGCATCCAATTCATCCCGCCATGCTATCCCCTACTTGGTCTACCGTAACTCCGTCTTGCTGTCTAAGGTCACCAGTTTTGTGCTTTGTGGGCCAACTTATATATAATGTATCGTATTTTATAGATAATGGAAAAGCTCATAGTCCGTTAACCGTAAACGCGTATGTTTACATACAACACGTGTAAACAAAACACGGTGCCTTTGTGCAGCGGAACGCCTAATGAAGTGAATTTATGTTGCGGGTCGTTATACGAGCACTAAGTAAGTGCATTACGTAGTGTGCCATAGAAACTAAAGCCTGCAGTCTATGGACATGTTAATTTGTGTTAACAATGGCGTAACAGTTGAGGAAATGTCTGTTTACTAAGAATATAAGAAACACAATGTTGGGGACAGCCTTTTTTGCAACTTTAAGCAGTGAAAGAAGATAGCTTCATCCAGTACTACTTACTAAGGCCGAAAACTTTAAATAAAGGCCTATCGCGGAAAATTAGGTTTACTTTTATTAAAATAAATTTTGCCCTTTTCTATGAATTTCTCTTGTATAATAGGTAGGTACCTAGACCCGCATAGCGAAACCACTATTTGTAGATTCTTTAAATATTTGTTGCTTGCAGGAATCAAAAATAAAATTTGGAAGGAATCAAAGCCGCGACACGTAGCGCAGATCTAATCGCTTAGCCATTGCGCCAACCGCACCTTTACATTACACGATAATTTTTTGAGTAAGATTAAAACTAAGTATTTTCCTATAATCTGTATTTTAGTAGAGATATTCAGGTTTGATCATAACTCGGGTACGTCTTAAAACTGCAGCCAGACACCGGAGGACGGGCAGAAGCGTCCTCTCACTAATCGGTGAACCACTGCGATCTCCAAGCCGCCTGCCAAGCGTGGAGATTATGGCTAACCCCCCCTTGGGGGAGGCTTTCGTTTAGTGGACGACGTGGATTGTAATTGTAATATATATATAATGTTTAGCTCGATTCTATTAGCCACACCGACCTAACTATCTTATCAATAGGACTGATCTCTTTTTGAAACCGTCCACTTAGAATCTAGACGTTTTTAAAAGTGCCAGGAAAGGCTTAGCTTAAAATCAAATAAGAAACTTTGTCATCAAAATCTTGGTATTCTAAGAATAATGTTAGTTCCTAGAAACTCAAAACTTGACTTTCATGATCATATTTAAGTTCCTAAAAGAAGTTTTTAATAGTATCTTTGAGATTCATTCCCCCGTATATTATAACTCTCATTGTTTAGTAACTAGAGGCTCTAGAGGTCACCTCTGACTCTTAAGAAGTCGTGGTATGTCTGTCCGTTTGTTGATGTTTATGCAATTGTTTTATATTTTTCTATTATTCTGTTGAGCGCTGCTTTTCTCTTGCACCTATAAGATATCACTAATCACTCACAAATGAAAATATACCTTATCATAAACCTGTCAAACTCCAAATTCGTTTTCTTTTCACTGTGTTCTTATGACTTTTAGTTTTGTTGTAACAACGTATTCGAATCCGTCGTACTCACCGGTTCACTGTGGGCGAAGATTAGGGCTGGTATCCCATCTTTACGATATAATACTATTCAAGAGCTTCCTAGTACTATATTTAAAATATATATATATATGTATACCAAACTACTATATTTTCATGATGAGCAAGCAATCGATATCCTATTTTTTAAGGATAACATTTCAGAATTAAATATAAATTATTGTTTAACTTGAAATATACAATTACTATATTTTTAACATTTTAACACACTTTTTTTTTTGTATTTTCCAAACTTATTCGGTAAAAAACGGTGGCATCCCTAGCGATGGTAATGGACATGCATTACGAATTGTACTCTCTCTAGTGTAGTCCCCTCGGATGTCGATGTAAGTTCCATCCCTATTCATATATCATAATTTTCGTATGGGAATTGTTTTGCTACTTCTAGCCAGACATATGCAGATTATTTTGAGAAGAAACTTTTAAGATTTTACTGGGTGGCTTTTGTTTTATGAGAATTAAACGCAATGGACGCAGTGGGTGTTCGTTTTCTATTGTGGCATATGAATTTAACTAGAGATTTTATTAGCTATTAAAAATATCAGTAAAGATAATTTGATCATTTGATAACTGATTACAGTGAAAGCAGAATCAAGTTTAAATCGGTCGTAAAAAGCAGTAATGATATAAATCGTAGGCACTATTTCCGGTATAGAAAGGTACTTCTTATTAAAAAAAACATTCCTCAACAGTAAGAAGTATTCCTTTATCGTCGTTGCGTTTAATAATAATAATAAAAAATATTTTCAAGTAACAATCACTTTACAAATACAAATCTTCACATGCACGAACATCCTTACAAACAAATACTGTACACCTTAAAAATATGTGTCGCGCAGAAATCGAACCTACAGCAAAAATCTAGTAGGTATTTCTCGGTTATTAGCGTAACTTAACTGATTTTCCAGTCACGTTGATTGTCATTACAACACTAATAAGACAACCTGCTTGATACAAAAATAATTAAAAACACCATATTGATCCTCTATAATATATTCCACTAGATACAATAACAGTAACATCCCTAGACGTATCTAAGTCCGCACGTGATACTTAGGGCAACCATAATGTGCCCGTATAACGGGATTCGTCTCACATTTGCCCCTTCCAATTTCACCCGTCACATTACCTTCCGTATTTTGATGCCCGTGTAAAAAAGAAACAATGTTCGCTCCGGTAATTCTATTTAGACTGGATGTAAAGGTTATGATATTTTTTTGTTTCTGTAAGTACGTGGATTTGTTAGTTTGTGTTTTAGTTCTTAGTCTATTTTGGAGTAGGCATTTAAAAAAATATCCATGTTGTGAGAAACTTTGTTATAAAACATTATATCCGATCTAAATAACCACTAATTTGTTTAAATAATAATCACCACCAGAAAAATCCTCCACAAATGACAAACCGTAAAATCGTCTGGCGCACACTAGGCAGTCAGTTTCGATACCATTATTGGCTGACTGGCTAATCTTTCCACTAAGGCATGAGCGATTACCAAGATCATCCGTGCCGATACGACAGGAGAAGAAACACATTTTACATAAAGATCAGTGATGACTGCATAATGTTATAAAAATCCAACTAAAAACTACCTAAAATCACTCATTAGACCATATTTCTGGCGTTAAGGAGTGGCCTATGTAGTTAGATAAGAGATACATACATATAAAACAATGTTCTGTTTATGTTAGAAAGCGTGGTGTAATTACCTCAATACTAATTTAAAGTGCCCTATTAAGTAATGTTAAACTTTGCTTTCCTAAACCCGTACGTTTAACATTTCCTAGTAAATTTCTATTAGGTGTACGTTTGTGTAACTCACGATTTTTCCGCTCCAAAGATATATGGTCAGTTCGAAACACTTATCTTCACGATTTAGACTCCGTGGAGTAACCAGAAATTCAATTAGTAGCCATACTAATTATGTTCTCACCAATCAGAACCACGTTTTGCAAGATATCGGGTAATAGATCTGTGTGGTGGGTGGGAGTTCCTTTAGTGTCCTCGTAAATATACGATACTGGTAAGGTTATGTAGAGGAATTTATATACTTTTAATCCGCCATGCCATCTGTTGTGCCGAAGGCGATTTCAAATGGATATATGTACAGTAATTGTCTGATACATTTAATATCTTTTTGTGACGTATATTTTAAGAACTAATACTGACACCTAGGATATCTAATGCTTGAACCCATGCTTGAACCTTGAAACAAAGATACTGATAACAATCTTGAATGAAGGTGCAGCACTCAAATGACTAACATACTTTATTATTATTACGGTTAACTTCAGGAATGAAAACCAAAATCCGCCTTGGTTAATAATAAACAATAATGTCCTAAAATGTGGTCACAGTTAATAATTAGACAGCATGTTATACTATTAAAACAAATTATTATGTGCTAGAACGGCCACTTTTGTGAGTTTATGGCCACTCTACTGATACCCAAAGCGTTAATGGTTTTGTCCCGACAGTCGGCGCCAAACTGTTTCGACTATTTATCAGTGCGCACTAACAATCCTTTTCAGGCATTCCTTGGGATTTGCTTGGAGGTATTCTTAATGCGTTTTGAGACATTATTTTATGTCTGCGATTAAATTACTGAGAGATAAAGTAAATAACATGACGGCCCTACATTGGATTACAAAAGATTGAGTGTGTCCTAAGGTCTCGTTGTTTTATTGTGACTATATTAAATATTTTTCGGTACAGGACTTATTTTTACTAAAAATCTTAATTATTTTTCTTTTAATGTAGGCATAACCTATTGTTATGAAGAGATTTGGAATTTTGGATCCGTCTCGAAAGTTTTATACAGGTAAACACACATACATCTGTTTATGTCAATGTTTTTTTCCTTTCAAATGAGGTTTTCTGTGGGAACTTGATATCCGCCAACAATGTTACTATACATCTAATGTACGTTTTCTCTTTTGGCATTTAGATTTAATAGTTTCTGATATCATACATCGGCTTTTTCTCACAATTGTGAAATGATTGCATTCACGTAAGCAACGAAAATGTTGGTACTCTAGTATTTTTTATTAAGTAACATCTATCAACAAAAATGCGAACTAGACTCTTACAAAACCAACAATAGTGTTAAAACAACAGATACTTCAAAATTTCCTAAGAAAAATTGTATCTAAGCTCTTGATAGGCCCAAAATGGCGTGTAAGTGGTAAAAATTGTAGACAATATCACAATTTTTATTGTATATTATATAGAAACAATGGTCCGTTAAAATGATCTCATACACCCATTAGCCGCTTTGTTTCCATCAGATAAGCAAAAGTAGAGATTTGTTATACAATCTTTATACAAAACGCTGACAGATAACGGTAAACTGTTATTGAATGAGACAGTTTTTGACTTCATAATGTTTAGTTAAGAATATAGGACAGACTAAAACAGTAGTTTTGAAGTTGTACCACTTACAACAAAAGAGATATCATCAAGTAGTTAGTAAGAAAGAAAATATATAGACGTTAAGAACTCTAATAAAACGTCCGCTAAGATCAAATTCATGCCCCTAGGTATCACGCCGATTACCAACAAAAACTTACAAACGAGTTAGTCAAACAAACAAATGTATTATGAAACACGAGGAAACACGATTCTACACGAGTTGAAAATTGGCACTGTATTTTCTTTTCATAAGCTTCACTTTCACTTGTTTTTTGTCGGATCTTTCAATTAATTTGCAGTTTTCTTCTCATCTCTTTAAAAATATTAGCATGTTTGCTTGGTAGGTCTAAGCACTTCTGCAAATTAATTTTCAGTTTCAGTACCGCTATAACGAGTTTTCTTACTATTTACTATGATAGTAAAGTAAATTTTCATGTTAGCGATTTTAATTCTTAACTTGGTTACATTATCATTCCTTGAAGGCTAAATAAAAGCTCGTTTCAATCCTTAAATGAAATTGCAATTTCTCTTCAACTACATATTAAAAACGAAGTAATAATAAAGTTCATGTTTATATATTCAAATTTTTTGATACATAACGTGGAGCGGTAAATTTTATTTTTCATGTCAAATTTGAAATAAGGGTCGTAGAATGTAATATGGAACTGAAAACAAGTTTACACAATGAAAATGTATGTATGCATTTAGTAATAACTTTGAAATTAGTATTTTATAGCTTTTATGGAAATAGAATCACTGAAAACGGCTTTAAAATATTTATTCAAAAAATAATCATATACATAGTACAGACGAGAAGTGTGTGTACAGTACATAGGGTACAGAAGATTTACTACTATATTGATGCGGGTTCGCGCAGCTATCTATGGTCTTGATTCAATGTCTGAGTATATTACTTTATTTCGATTTGTGTCTGAAAACACACATTCCTGTAATCTTAATAAGTATGGCACCAGTCCAAGCTCCTTTTTCATTGCAAAGAATAAGAATACGTAAGAGTAAAAACTCCTTGTTTATTATTGAGTTTCTACAGCACTCATTGTATCAAAAATCTATAATACATATACATTTCCTTTGTTGTTTACTAAATTCTACGAGTCCTCTGTATCAATAAAGCTTCAATGAACTAATAATTGCCATCAAACATCTATTAGAACCGTTTGAAATATCCGAGATGCAATAATAAATAATCGGTCTCTCTATTGAATCACTTATATTTTCTCCGTCTTCAAATCTATAATAAACATTCTGTATAGAAACATTCGAGATGTTTTACGATTTTTATTAAACTAACGTCAATACTCAATTAATTTATTAATCGAGTACTGACGTTAGATCAATTACAATTGGTCCTTTTATCCGCGAATCAAAATATCTAGAGCAGCAACTCAGTAGTATGTATATATTTTTTATATTATAGAACCGATTTAAATGATGTTCAAGGGTTTTCTTCATTTTTTCTCTCTAGACCCTTAATTCTTACCAAAATACTCGAAGTACATATACATCATACCCATATTTCCCAAAGATTTAGTTGGAATCAGGTGTACTTTGTATTTACGACCACATTTTGTAGACATGACCAACCTATTGCCGTCTATCGCATACTAGGTTTAGACTGAGAATTGTCTAACAATAAAAAAAATCTCATGATCAGCAGTCGCAAGGCAAAAGCAGCGGACAATAATCTAAAATTTATATATTTAATTCTTAATGTTGTGCTCGTCAACAGAGGTGCTTAAATCAAGAAATAAAATGTTGTCAGGGCTAAGGCCTATCCCTTCTCATTCTGAGAAGAGGCCCTTGCCCAACAGTGGGACGGTAATGGACTGAATTTATTATACAAAGCATGTACCTATCAAAATATATTAAGTAAAATGACATTCAACGTACAGAATCAAATATTTATGCACTCAAGTCCTTTTCTGAAGGCTTACGAGTACTAAATACTGAATATAGAACTAGTTACTCAAAACATTAAGCGTGGTATATCGACAGTTTCCCTATTAATGTCCTTATGTCCGCACTCTGCAGGCTAGTCTATGTCAACAGAGGCGCCTCAACCACAACAAACTAATGCTATTGAAACGACAACGCGAGTCTCCGTATTCAGACTTGACTGTTTTAGTTAGACGGACGTTAGTTCAGTGTGCAGTTCGGAGGCTAATGGATCTCAGGGTACAGATGTTTCTAGATACAAGAGTTTTGTGGCACAGGGAAGTTGGTGCGAGATTTTGTAGAGACAGATAAAGTTATAGGATTCTGATAAGAATTGTCAATTTTGCTCTGTGGTCGGTTTTATTTAAATTTGCCCTTCTCTAGGATTATTCCTGTATTCTAGGTACGGTTACCAAACATACATCTCACAAACCAAACACTGGACCCGAAAGAAAAACATCTGTAGATCACGAAAAAATATTTTCGTGTGGAATTCGAACCCGCGACACTGAGTACAAAATCTGTCAAGCGTGCTGCCGTCAGCCATAGATCTTCTTCTTTTGTCAAATTGGCACGAACTATGATCATATCATCACGAAATATCAGGAAATATATATACCTACTATATACATACATGAAAGTCTCTCATTCCGTATTGGAAAGATTAACCAGTAAGCAATGGTGATATCGAAGCTGACTGGTCATGATGCTCCAGACGATCTTATGTCTCGTCACTCTTAAAGCCTCTTTCCTTGCTTCCATAGATAACCGCCGACATATAATCAGCGCATTAAGAATATATCAGATGTATTTCGTTGTACAGATAGAAAATAATCTATGATTTTAAAAAAGAGCATAAGAGTTTCTAGTTTTACTAAAATATGATAATTTATATTGTAACTAATCTAAGAGATGTAAATATACCTATATAATGAGCACAAGACCCTCACAAGTATTAATAATTATAAATGTCGAGTGTGAGATCGAACAATAATTACATAGTCTCATGTATGTTTAAACCACCTAGCTATGATTTTTTGCGGTAGACTATCATCAGTCATGGACGACATAGCAGTAATTATATGTAACATGAATAATCATAGCCAATATTCTGCTGCACAATAATTTGTATTTTCCCACGAGGATGTTGAAGAACAAGTTAAAAGCCAAGTTAGAACTAGTTCTCATGTAATGAGTCTCCTGTCATTGTCACTTCAGTCAGCTCATCCAGTTTCCTGACTTCGTGTCCTGTGCCATTATTCCACAAAACTACTTCAAACCTTATTCTCGTAGTTATAAAGTTGTGGGTTGTATGTTTGTCAATTTGTATTCTTGTGAACGCTTCAGATGTAGTGAGTACAGTCGTCACAATGTCTACAACACATGTTTGGCGGTGGCCTCTAAGACAGTGACATGATAAAGGCGGGACGATATGACATTAAAAATTATGTCAATTACTGTTCCAATTTTAAATAAAGAATCGGCGTCCTACTTGACCAAGGCCTTATTCAAAAATTATGATCGATATGTTTGATACATTTAACGTCTGACCAATATTGATTGCTCAAATTGAGGTCAAAGTACGGTTAGAATCAATCCTGTCACAATATATTTTTGAAAATTTAATATATGTTTATAAAAATATTTCGAACTTTGTCAAACTGTCTGATACTCATTCTTTGAACACTAGGAATAAACACAACCTTGCTGTACATGCTACGCGCCTCCACAGAATAAGCAACTCGTTCATGGGACAATGTATACGCTTTTACAATAAGCTTCCCAATGATATACGTAATTTAACATTAAAGAAGTTCAAAATTGTAATTAAATCTAAACTTTGTAAAAAAGGATACTATAAAATTTCGGACTATTTAGATGACAAAAACGCTTGGGATTGAGCCGCTCTTTAGCCTTCCTTTTTTTTTTTATATACAAATTTTGCCATTAATTATTATATTATTTACTTCATTATTTTGTTATTGTAATGTCGTTTAAATTGAAATTATTTCTTATATATAACCGCTATACATTGTAAATGTGAGTGAGATCTAGGCTGAGCCCTCTTCATTTCATTAATTCTCACGATAACTGATGCATGCTTGCACTCTGTTGCGACAGGTTAGCTCAAATAGTTATGGCACTTTCTTCAAAAGGCTATTCCACCCTATATTTGTCTCACATAAACCTTTACATCAATACAATCTGTCTGGACTTTAAAATAGACTTTGACCCCTGAGTTTGTTTCGGCGTTTCTTCTCAGGGATAGTCATAGGAAATGCCGACGCCATCTAGTTTAAAAAAGACGTGTAAAAGTGATTGAAAAATCCTAATTGCAAAATAAATAATTTCATTTCATTTCATTTCATTTCATTTCATTTCCTGAAACTTCGGGGTTAAGATGAAGTTTGAATGTTGCAGTGCAGTATTCATCAAGGCGCTATTGTGGCAGTTGTTTGCTTGTATTTTCGTATCTACATCGGAGCAAACACTTAAGACCTAGTGTCGAAAGCGGCGTTAGAAATTCGAAATAAACAGCGTCTAATAACAGTGAGAAAATACGCATATAATATAATCATAGCCATTGGTGAGAATGAGAACTGTTATAATGTCGAAGAGGATTGGCAAAATTACTTTGGAAAGCTCCTCATCTCGTCTCCTTCGATTATGACTTGTAAATTAATAATATTTTAAAGTGAAAAGATAAATAAATTATAAACCAAAGTAAGAACTTTATTAGACTTATGATAGATGTAGGTGATCAAGGCAGAGATGAACAAAGAGTGAACAAACTCATCATCAAATAAATACAAATTCCCTAAATTTAAGCTATAGACTATATCTTGTGTATGATTATTTCTTCGAGTACGTGCGTACGTATCTTCTGCTACGTGCCTATCCGTCAGAATTGAGATCTCATTTTTATTTTATAATATTTGTTTTTCTGTCTATCATTATTCGTTGTTATTCAATTTAGATTGCAATTTTCAAAAATAGATTTTTAGTTTTTTAGACGGTATAATCGAATGATTTAAATAAAGTTACGCGTAAAATCTCTCACACATCTATATGTGGCAGCAGCGGTTTTTAATACGATGTTGTGACGACAACAATCTCTTCAACCCAAAATCCTCCAAATATTGTTTTAATCACCGCTGACTTGAAGGCCGTGCGTTCCCTGCTCTCCACAGCCGTGCATGTAAAGAACAAATGTATGATGCGTGCACATGAATACCGTGTCAGGATGCATCTCGAATTCATGTCCCGGGCAAATCATTTGTTTGCAATTTTGTACGTCCAGAACAATCTTCGTAACTACGAGATGAAAATACAAGATATATCCCTTGTTTAGCACTAACAATGTAATTTAAACCATAGCTCGATGTGTGTATTTATACGTTAACTTATTATATTATGTTATATGTTTAGTATAGTATGTTCTATTCGTTAACTTCATCTTATAAATTTTATTATTTGTGCGTGTGCTAGAGCTGCTATTATACATACCTTTAATTTACCTACATATGTATTTTTAATAATTACTTCCTTTGAAACCATTTGTTATTTAGGGATTTAAGTAACTTAACACAAAAACAAAAGACATTTCTTTTTGCAGCAAGCCTGTTTTTCGTTACATAACTTTATAAATTATTATGAAATTGAGTGATTTACACAACGGTGGAACATCAAAGTTTTATCGAAGTAAGATTTATCCGCAGGTACAATAGTACTACAATAGCGATAAAACTATAAAACATAAAATCATACGATCGTAAACCCCAGACAATGTTCAATATACTTAACGGTCAATGTTCTATGATGAAAAATAAGAATTACGTGAACCAGTAACCGCTATTACGACATATGAACAAAAGCAAAAGGCGGAATCA
This sequence comes from Shargacucullia verbasci, assembly GCA_947562105.1. Taxonomy (NCBI): domain Eukaryota; kingdom Metazoa; phylum Arthropoda; class Insecta; order Lepidoptera; family Noctuidae; genus Shargacucullia; species Shargacucullia verbasci. The sequence continues at coordinate 10,696,057 of OX387287.1, forward strand.
ATCAAAATAACCGCTATTTTACTCTTACTTTGCGTCTGTCTTTGCGTGTAAATTGCTATTTTTTTTTTGTTACATTTTGTGGAGCACATCGCGGTTAATAGATTTTGTCTGTATTAAAGCTGTTCTTAATTTTGAGCATGCTTTTAGTATACATATAGACTTTCAAAATATTTGAATTTATGGTCGGTAGAATTTAAACAGTTATTTTTGAAAGGAAATCAACTCCTTAAACGATTTCCTTCGTTTTCCACGATTCCTATGATAATTAGATCGTCATTATTTACAATATCAGGTATTCCAGCCATCAAACTTATGTTCCTCCAAACTTGTGTACGGATTTTCGAGTATGTAGGAGAAGATTTAAATTCTTCCTCTTTCATTCTTTGCTCACAACAGCTATGTCTATCTACCGTATGTAGCGCAACTAATAACGTCAGAAATATAATCATTAAAGCTACTGCTCGCCCGGGTGTTGGCCTCACGCCGCGGCGATTTTCGTGCGGGACTCCAACGATTTCCTTATTGCCCCAGGATCGGTTCCCAGAGATCGTTCGAGGAGCTTTGTTGCGTTCACGCAATCCTATAGGTTACGTACAAAACATACTGGTTCTCCGTTGTAAGTTTAGAGATGTGCCCGTTTGTGTGTTTTACTGTTTCTCTTGTTATTCAAATTCATCTTGGAAATTTTGTGTTTATGGTATTGTTTTGCAGTTTCATTTGCGTTGTGCGGTTTTGGTTACGTAGGAATATTATTCATGTTGATTCTCCAGTGTCGTATAAGGTGAGCGAGGGATTATATCTGGCTAATGAGCAGCAGTGTCAGATACCTGTATCTCTGGTAACGTTACACTGTGATGATTTATCTGCGTGCCAAGCGGAGATTACGGAATTATCCTTCTAAGACAGTTCGTGGTCAAAGGGGAAGCGTGTGCTAGTCGGATATTTGTCGTAACGAGAATGTTATGTAAATATAGTGCGAGAAAGTTGTTGTTTACCTGTTCAATTAGCTACTCAATGTAGAGTAATTGAAGTCAATTTTACAACCGAATAGATATTTGGTAATGGCTACATTTTCCGATATTTGGTAGAGTATCATAAATGTATTGAAATAAATGGCTAGCTGCAGGCGGATCTATTTTAACATCTATTAAATGTCCTGCTTACTCACCAGACATCTATGTATTATTACAAAAAAGGCTTTATTTTCGAAAGATTGCTTGAAATTTATGTTATGGCAAGAAACACCGTAGCCGTTTTATTTTCAAATACCATATCCATTAATTTAATGCTTTATGAGAATAATTGTATGCCATAATAGAATTATTTTCATTGTTATCGCCATGTTGTCTCAGGTAGGACCAGATCTTAACTTTTTGTAGACTAAAAACTTTTCAAAAAATTATCCCTGTAAGTTCAGCAACAGGTAAGGCCAGTCTTAATAATATCATACTGAGATCACTAATGTGCCTGCCAAGTATAGTGATTATGGTAGATATTATTCCCGCCGTAATCCCGCTGGTGGCTGTAGCCTGTGGGGGTATATTAGAGAATCGGTTTTATGCATGTTCCACTGTGAACGTTGATCTCCTGCGGATTGATTCAGCTTACGTGAAATGATCTTGGAGATTTATTTTTGTATTACTAAGTGAGACTTTGGATTTTTATGTTTCTGAAAGACTTTAGTATATGAATTTGGTGTCAACACAAACAAAATATTATTTTATCGGTCTTTCATTATTCTTTTGCTTTGTCTAATTTTATGTGGGGTTGATGCAATGTCTTGTTCTTCCTTTCGTCTCTGTTGGACGTCATTGACAACTGTTTTGGCATTTATAATATACTTAAGAGGGTATAAAAGGTACTGAGTTTAGTAACAAAAATTGGGTGAGGAATAAAACGAATTATTAAATGTTCTCAAATCAATATCAGATTAAACATAAAGGTTAAGTTATTTTTATAATATAATAACATCACTAACAACTTTCATAAAATAACGCACGTTAAAATATTTTTTCTCATTTTCCATCCAAGATTCCCATTAACGTAAACGATGCGGGAACATACCCTCGCAAGTATTATTCTTAATACTGCCATATCGTAACTTCCCAAACCAAGGAAGCATTATTATTTGGAGCCACTACTGTTGAAACAATTTAATACAGAGACTCTCTACAAGTTTTTATATTCTTCATTCAAAAACTACATGATGAACGAACCTCCTTTAATACATCAAGAAAAAAATATTATCTAAGTGATGTAGTATATTTTATATTTTTTAAGTGGTCGGTACTGCTAACGTTTTCTTTATCAATTGTGCAGGGACGATCTGCAATTGTTTCTATCTATTTTGCATGAAACTATTATACAAGCCACTACAAACATTAAATTCTTGAATGCCGTAAAATAGTATGAAAATAACTATGTTCGGTGCATTATCACATTCGCAGTCGAAGTACTAGCTTTAATGAGGGAATTAAAAACATATATACTTAGTATTTATATTATTTCTACCATTTTTATAATTCTAATGGTATACATTTCATCCATTCACTTCTATAGTTATGAATGGTTTCCTTAAATAACCTCAGATCCTCAACCTTTATTTTGTAAAAAGGTCTTATAAGTTACATTGAAACTACCTTTTTAATATCATGGAAATCAGTGGGGGCAAACAAATTAAGGTCCGGAAAGTTAATCGTAAAAGTTTTAAAAATATATAAGGATATCTTTTAGGGAAAAGGGACATGTATTCGGAACTCACGGTTTAAGGGAAAGTTTTTAAATTGCCATTACAAATCAGATAAAAATTAATTCAGCCTATTACTGTCCCACTACTGAGCCTCTTCTAAGAATAAAAACGATTAGGCCTTGGTCCACCACATTGACTGATGACTGATATGGGTTAGCGGACTAAACACACCATCGAGAAATTAATGGAGACCTCTCCGGTGTGCAGGCTTGATGACAATGTTTACTTTCACCGTCAACGCAAGTGATAATCAAATTCTGATCCGCATAAGATATTGAGTTACAAATCAAGTAATCAAAATATAATTTGTTCAGTTATTTCGAGACTGAATTACAAATTCTAAGGTATATCAGCTAATATTTTCTTATTTATAGCATAAATAACATAAACTCTTCAATGACATTGACTGCCTCATTGGTCCAGTGCTCGCAAGCGTGACTGCTGAGCTACACGAAGTCTGGAACTGTGCCCGGTAGATGGCAATAGGCTCGCCCCCTATTACATGGGACACAATAATAACATCGGTGAAAAGTGGGTAAATATATGCCTAACCCTTCGGGCAATGAAGGCGTGATGCTATGTGATGTCTTCAATGACATTCGCTCTGTTTAAAATACTGTTAATTAACCAGGTTTAGTTAGACTGGCAGCTCAAGCTTTGGGAATCAGATACCGACAAGTAATATTCCTAAATCAAAAATATTTATTCAATATCGCCATTTCACAGAACCGACCATTTTTGTAAAGGAAAACCAATAAGCCCCAACATATACATAATACATAATGTTATTTAAACGGAAGCTATTTGGAGATGTTCATGATCGGCGTCCGTCCCTGACCAGCCGCTAATTACCAGGTTTATTGCAAGTCGGGCCGCTCTCACTTTCGACGCGACTTTACGCGGCAACATCGAATTGACAAATGAATGTCGACAAGCTTGCTTGACTCACGTCTAGGGCTGTCCGGATAATCCTTTTTCCTGGTATTAACCGTCGTGCATAGTTTTTAAAACGGCATTCCAAGCTTTTTAAAGCCTTGACTGGGAAACGAGTCGTAGATTAAGCCTGTCGCGTTGGATTTTCCAGTGAACTCACTGCTAGCATAATATTCATACATAACGGGATAGGGCGTTAATGTCATTGGTATTTTATCCTTCTATCTATGCCTTATAAAATACACGGGTTCCTTTAAATGATTCAGGAGTTGCAGAGTGAGAGAGAGAGTGAGAGAGAGAGGTGAAAGTTATGTTTAGTAGGTATACGATAAAAACTGCACAATATGCTGAACGTTTTGTGTTGAAATTTACTTCTTTTAAACAATACCGATAGTACAGTTATTCACATAATTATTAGGTAAGTATGTGTAGATACTTACCTAATAATTATGTGAAGAACTGACAGGTAAATTGTTTTAGAGTTCACATGATACAAGAAAAGAAGACAAACGAATAACTTTGAAAGGAAATACTATAATAAAACTCTGAAAGTGTGTGTCTGAAAACTCATAACGTTAGGTATTTAGAGGTCTTGTTTTAATAATAAATAATATAATGAATTATTAGATACACTATCCATCATAGGTAACAAGCTAGCAAGCATAACTTAACAAGCTTTCAAATTTCTCCCGTTCGTTCATATCCAATGGCCCCGAAAATAGTAACTTTCTGAATATTCTATTGAAATTATCAAATACATATTACGCATAATATTAATGATGATTCCACACACGGTTCTGTCAGCCCTGCAGCGACCCAGTGCCTGACCGGGCGTCCAACGTCACACACCGCTACGTAATTGGCGTCAAGCTGTTACTGCAACTCTTGCTCTATAAGGCGATTATTTACACCCCAGGAATTTATGACAACAGAAAATTCGCTAAACCGTTCGCTAATAAGGTATTAATTACCGGTCTAAAGTTTACGCCCCACGGAATACCCATTAAAAGTTTAAGTGATTTGTTAAATATTGCCCGTATCGAGTAACTCCGATTAGTATCGGGCATGAACTTGGAAAATGGATTAAGCCAAGCTACTGCGTGCTCTGAAGTGTTTGACAACACTGTCGTTAGAGCGGAATATTGCTAGTTTAGTGTAACAACCCTGAACGGGTCTTATTATGGCGCAGTAATGGATGAAGAAACAGAATCTGCAATTACCAAGTTTTATACGACCTTCGGGCTTGCTTAGACCAAGTTGCATCTAAAAGTTTTAATAGCAACATTATAAATACATACCGTTAACATAACAACATCAATTTACAAAGTACTCGAAATAGACGTATGTTGTATATCTCTTTTCTTAGTTCTTGACAAAGTCCTTGTCTTGATATCAAAAGTTAAATTACAAATTACCACATTTTGTTTGTCTAACTTTTCTTGCAGGACAAGATCTACTTGTCTCTTTATATCCAAACTTTTGTTGCCTATATCTAAAACAAATAATCCAATTTTATTGCACTTATTGATGCAATTCAATATACGATTGACATTACTTATAAATCTCCTTTTAATTACCGTCCCAGCTTGCAATTCTGTGGCAAACCCATTATGGCTTAGCTTTATTGCTTTTGCCGTAAAACAAATACGATATGTTAGGCTTGTAACAAAAAATAAGGTCTGGTACAAATCTCGCGACTAATAATCGTTGTTTAAATTAGAACCTGTCACGCTTAAGACAACTCTGGCAGCTAAATGAAACGGGTTAACGTGGCCAATGAGTTTTTTGAGGAGGAATTGTTAATTTACATGGGAGGGTGTCCAGGAACGCCACCGTTGTCGGATTGTCCACATCACTCGGCTCTGACGGCCATGACCGTTATCAATTGTGGTCCGAATGCAACTCGAATCGGAATCAATCGAGCGCCAATGTCAAAAAAATCGATAAAAACTGTGAGAGTCGTTCTGCTAGTGTTAGGGTGACAACACTCTAATCGAGTGTGCAATCGAGTCCCCCAGTGCTATATCCGGGGCTGCATACTTTGACATTTTTAATTTCCGTAGTGTTACTTTTTATCTTTGAGTTTTTTTCTTCTATCGAAATTTGATTGTTTTAGCATTTTCTTTTGATACTTATAAGATAATACCTTTTATAAATTTATATGGTATCACATACTAAAATAACCGACGACGTACGACGACACCTTTGATGCAGTGGTTCAGCCATTAGCTTTCTGCGCTGCGGGTCGCTGGTTCGATCCCCGCATGGAACAAATATTTGTATGATCTACAGGTAGTTGTTTCGGGTCTGGTTGTGTGTATATGTGACATTTATGTTTGTAAACTGTACCAGTGTGGGGCAACGTTAAAAAAAAATACTTTTGCGTCTCGCATCTCTTTATAAAAATACTGTCGTAACATTAAATAATGAAAGTATTATTTTCTAATCAAGTCAAAGGATTAAGATTGGTTAGTCGCAGTATACAAATAATTCCACGTAACACCTTTTGTTAGACCAACACCGGTTCCGCCCCACCATAGAATACAGACAGCGTAGGGGAAAAAACTTATAGCAAAAACTAACCCAAATTGATAGACACGTATTTAACACATAACTGATTTTACCTGTTTATTATGCTTTATTTTTATTCAAAATAATTTGCAATCAATTTCGAAAGCCGGTGTGTTTAAAGGACAATTTATGTTTTCTATTTTTTTTTTTCTGTTGATTACATGAAATTTTAATTAGGTAGGTAACTTAATTTAGTTCTCTAAAAATATACAAAGCGATATTTTTTGATAAAGCCTTTTCTATAGTAATTTATGTTTTTAAAGTGTTTTGTGTGCATGATACATTTATGTTTGTAAACTGTACCCATGATACAGAAGAAAATCCAAGGGTGGGGCAAAGTTTAAAAAAAAAAAAACAAAAGAAAAAGTACATATCTTGAGAAAGTACGGTTCTTATAGATCTAGAATTTGTTAAATACCTAAATATTATGAAAAAGTTCCGTAAGTAAGATTTTAAGTTAATAGTATGTATAACTGTTAGTATTTTGTATTTTAAATATAAAATAAAAGTGAATGAAAGAAAACCAATTTATTGCATCCCTACGAGCCTACATTAAAAATGTATATGTTAAATAAATCAAAACCATAATTATCTACCAATTACACCAAGAATGTTCATGAATGAAACCTTCGCTTTCAACTGAAACAATTAAATCCGAAAGTAATTGCCTCAAACGTTCAAAAGCCTCAAAGCACAAGTGCGCAATAAAAATTTAATTTCACGTCGGCGCAAATTGTTTTATCTCGCCTCACTGAACCGTTTTATATTTAATGGTATTAACTTTTATTGATGTACAATAATTAAACTATATAGTAGTCGTGATGATTTCACCTTTCACTCTCGGTGCGCGCACGCACGCCACGCCCCCTGGATCCAATACCGGATGACGTAACACTTTGTATGGCACTCGAAAGCTATACTCTATTTGCATTACAGTGATATATTGAAATCAGTACACTGATTTATCTGTTCGTTCGACCGATCCTCAATTATCGGTTCGATCAAATATCAAATTATAATTCAATTCATTCGTTGCGGCTTGATATACATGCTGTGAACAATATTATACCGACATTATGTATGACTACTGCTTTTCGAGTGTAGTCATAATACTTATGTAATCAAACTCTTATGTTCGATATAATATTATCAAGGTGTATGAACAATGTAAGTAGGTACAGGAATTTGAATTTCAACTTGTACATACTGTTGAATCCTCAGGATGAAGCCAAGAATAATACTCACAGTATACGGTTCAGCAGTATTAATGTTTACTTTTATTATTAGATCTTTTAATTAATAAAACACGAGACACAGGACAGATCGTCCTCCTTCGACGGTCGGTGTCGGAATATGACGCGCCGCCGCCGTTATACCCACAGAGAGGCTTTATGCATTTTGTTTATTAATACTTATGTTTAAGCAAATAACGTTTTAAATAAGGAAATCAGTAAACAAATTAATAGATATAGAAATATTCTTAAAGACAATAGCTTTAATGCTAACAATACATTGTCTGTCACTATAAAAAATTGTATTGTTTTGAAATACCGCCTCATTAGTCTAATGGTCGCAATTGTGACTACGTGGCGTGAAGTCCTTTCGAGGTTCGTCCGATTCCTGGGTCGGGCAGTCTTATTGGGTTTTCTGTATGGAATTCCTCAGTAGCAGCACGGAGTCCGGAACTGTGCCCAGTTAATGGCAATAGGTTCTCCTCCTATTACATGGGATTCAATAATAACATCGGTAAAATAGTATATGCCTAACTAATCCTTCGGGAATACAGGCGTGATGCTATTATATGTTATGTTTTGAAATAAGCAAAACGAGCAAAAAAGCGATAACGACAGTAATATACACGTTTCAGCTGACATTACAATTGTTTATAACATAATTCGCTAAATTATCTTGCGCCGTGAACATTTACGTTGAATAAGTTCATCGATAAGAAGTTTTGAGATAAACAACAGTTAGGAGCTTAAGCAGGTACTTTAACCTTAGTGCTTTCGTAATAGGACATATAATGTTGATGACGCTTATTTACTGGAAATTATGTTACAAAACAAAATTTAATACAAAACTGCGGGAGCCGTTTTAGTAGTCTTTAAAGATTTTCTGCCACAAATATTAGAATAGAATATATGTAATACTTGATTTTGTTTGTAGCTAATGATATAGGTAAATGGGATATTATACAAAATAGGTAGGTAAAAAATATGCAGCTAAATATGCATATAACACGTAACTAGGGAATTAACCGTGATTGAATATAGCTTCTAAGTAGAGCTAAAGAAAATAAATCAATCAGCAATATTTTCTGTACCAAAACAATTGGAACCACTAGGTATAAAATGAAATTTAATACAACAAACTACGAAAATATTTTGACAAAAAAAGTGTGAATCTCCACCGACCGTGCCAAATTAGAATTCTGCGCAACCGATATCTAAGGAATTGATTATGAGGCTTTATGCTCGAAATGTTTTCGTCACGTGGATTCTGAGAAATACACAACAAACAAACCCAACGGGCAACGGAAACCGGGTCCACTAGTAATTCCACAAACCCAGTCCGTTCTCAGTACCTTTCCGTTTCAAAACACCAAAAACCCATATCCATAAAATAAAATCTAGTTAACCACATTCTCACGCGTTTAATTAAAACAGAGTTCGCGTCTTAAAAATATCATCATCAACGCGACATAACTCCAAATGTACAGTTACACTTCCCAGTGAATTCCTTAACTATCGTTAAAAAGAATGAGCTTGTTAATCAGGCACTTGTATGACATTTATTAGGTCTCGTCAAGGAGTGATGTACGGACGAGATTAGTCCGAATCGGTCCACTTGTCGCTCAAGAAGTGTCACCGCATGCCATTCATTACTTTAACGATGTACTGGAAACTACCCAAACCAATTGGAGTGGAACCAATTGGTGCATTACGAAGCCTATAATGTTATAGAAAGGTTGTTTTCTATAGCGTTAATGGGAAGAGATTTAGACTAGTGACTTGTTAATGTTATGGCCTCGAATCTGTCTCGGAGATAGTGGGAATAGGGAATATATTGGTTTTAATGCCTAGCTCTGTGGGCCGGAAACCAGGTATTATTTCAAGATATCTTACTGATTTCGTTGTGTTGCTTGTGCAGTCAGATCTCCAAGCTTACCTCGTTATCTTGAAACAAATCTCGTACATATCGTTGTATCATTTTCTCCATCATCTACCACCTACTTTTCGTAGACTTTAGCAATATATTGCTAAGTAAGAGACTTCACTAATTAATTCCACTATCGGTAGCTTGGTTTCAGACGTATCATGATACACGCCCACTAAGGAGAGTTAAGATACAGTCTTAACCTAAGTCGTAATGTTTAGTCAGAAACACCACACCCGCAATACGTAGTTTGATTTGATGATAAGTCATGAATCGCTACAAACCTCACCGGGTGCAACTGATTTGCCAACCAGTTTGATAAACCTCTAACATTCGTATGTTTACTGTGGTGCAATTAAATTCGTCCATAACTCAAGTACCAGCCAACATTAACATATCAAAGTTCAAAGTTCACAATATACATAGCAACATTCTGCCAGTTACGCTAAATATACAAAGCGAATTAATAAACTTATGTATCCAGGTGTTGGCGCCATATTCTAGGATTAACGTTAGGTAGAGATTGGATTTGTACAAATGTTTTGTCAAATACAAGCAAATCAAGTCGACAATGAGTCGAGAGCCGTGAAGTTTGATAAGATCTATGTGACTGTTTGTATGGACATTTATAAGATGACGTGCAGATTTTGAGAGCGAATCCGGTATGGAGGTTAGATTAAGTAATACTAGTTCGAAGTCTTGGAACATTGTTATCTATAACATAATATCACGCCTGTACTATTGTAGGTAGAACCACGTTTCACAGATGCCGTTAAGTCCCATGTAATATGGGCGAGCTTGTTGCCATCTACTGGACACGATTCCATATTTCGTGCTGCTACTGAGAATTTTCTAATAACATGACATAGCATCACGCCTGTATTCCCCGAAGGGTTAGGCAAAGGTGTACTATTGTACACCCACATTTCACCGATGCTGTTATTGAGTCCCATGTTGAGCCTTTTGCCATCTACCGGGCACAGTTCCAGACTCCGTGCCGCTACTGAGAATTTCCATACAGAAAAACCCAATAACACTTTGCCGGACTCAGGAATCGAACCGAGGACTCACGCTTAGCAATCGCACTTGCGACCGAATGAGGCAGTCCATATTATGATACATACACACTTAGACCCATTATGTGTCTCAAGTTGCAGGTCAAATGATGGATATGGAGTGTAAGTTTCAACACGTGTTTAACATTGGTAAACTAATGACAATTATAATAGCCCTGAGTCCAGCAGCAAAATTTCCGAATTCTAAAAAAATATTATTTACAATAAGTTTCTTCACGAGCGTGAGAATATTACACAATAGTTAATGTGGTATAAACATCCGTATTTTAGTAATAATATTATTGATATCAAAGTACGCTCAGCTGTCAGGAAATATTTAATATTTTTGAATGGCGTCATCATTGCCCAGAGGAGTAGGTAAGTGTGAGGTCCTGGGTTCGATTCCCGGGTCGTGTAAAGTGTTATTGGGTTTTTCTGTATGGAAAATTCTCAGTAGCAGCACGGAGTCTGGAAGTGTGTGCCCGGCAGATGGCAATGGACTCGCCCACTATTACATGGGACGCAATAACGGCATCGGCGGAATGTGGGTGTACATATGCATATAGTACACCTCTGCCTAACCCTTCGGGGAATACAGGCGTGAATGTTAATTTTATGTTAATATTATACATATACATATTGATACTTTAATTTACAATAATTGCTGGATGACCAAACACAAAAAGTACATTTACCAGCAATGGTTCAGAAGTTAACGGTCAACTTCAAAGAATAACCCTAAATTAATTCGTCAGATTCTAACTGAAAGGAATTGATAGTCGCGCTTATGATTGAGCGTTGCTAAACATATACATACATATAATAAAATAGTAAGCTGCCTATATATATTCCTTAAAAAGTTACGTTAGAATTTACCCTAAAAAGTCTGAATTTTCGTCCCAGATGAGCACGAAACGATAAAAAACCGGCAAAGATATAAATCAAGATCCTATATTTCTCGAATCTGTTGAACACTATCAATTAATCATATCAGGCGGTCGGGTAACCTCGGCTAAACTCGGGTTACAGGGTGGTGTGTTTAGTCTCGCCGGTAATGTAGTTCTGACAGGGCTTCCAACTTCGCCGAAGAGCCTCGCCTTACTTTGCCGTTACACGGCACATTTATCAAATGAGCCAGTTAATATTTTTGGAAACTATTTTCTAAGAAGGTTCTATAAATTAATTTGAATTTAGATTTATATCGATGATTTTATCAGACTTGGTTTAGTATTACCGCTATGAAATAGAGTATTTGAAGGAAAAGATTAGACAACCTTGCTCCAGGGCAAGGACAAGTAGCCAACCGAAGTACGAACATCATTTGAAACATTTCTATAAGTAGAGTTTTTGTTCATTTTGATTCTTGTTTTTTTTATGGCATAGGCGGCTAATGAACAGACGGATTGCCTGATGGTAACCGATTAACGTCGCCCATGGACACCCGCAACACCGGAGGAGTCACAAGTGCGTTGCCGGCCTAAGGTTAATAACAGCGCTGTGATGAATCCCTACTGGAAGTAAACGCTTTATTTATTTTTATACACGTGCAAAAATATATCTTATTTATCTATTGCTAATTGAGTATAAGTTCATATTGCGTTAAAAGTGCTTATGACATCTTCCTAAGAACCTTTTAAAATCTATGCATATGGGCAAGATAGTCTTATCAGACTGGTTAGTTTACCTAAAAAGAAGATACAGAAGCTTTTAACGAGAGACTGCTTTTTTAAGTGCATGTTTGATGAGTTCATATACAGTTGCAGTTTCATTTTCAATCATCGTCACCAGTATTTGTAAGATAGATCACCTGAAATATTTAACTGTCTGCTTTAGGTAACTAATTTATAGAAGGGTTGACAGCTTTATTAATTTATAATATTATTGATATGATTATATAATACAAAATTCTAATGCCTATTTTTGTAGAGCACTTTTTTATTATACCGGAGAGACTCGTAGTAACATAGCTATCGCACAGATAAGTCGATTTGCGACCAGAGCAGAGCCTGCTGACCCCTGTGTCTGTGCCTCGAAATGCCCATCAAGCTGTTGATCTCGGGTGGCATACGAAACATCTGACACGTGTAACCTTCGTGTTTATCATCAGTATTTCCTGACCCCAATGTTGTTGGGAAACAGATAGACAGATGATGATGATGACTTTTCAATAAATCGATAAATATGTAATATTATTTAATTTTACCAATAAATACACAAAAAAGTTAGTGTAATTACGCCTCATCCAAAATATATGCAACAAATATTTCATAAAGTTTGTGTTAAATTATTTTAAAGTGGCTGATTACTGTTTTACCCTAAAAGTCAGTGGTTGGCATTCATTACGGCGATTACCAAACTAAACACGAGACATCCGCCGATGGCACATGGCAGATATATATCTACTGGTCTTGTCATTACTTTTTTGTGCCAACACTTATTAGGCAAATTGAGTAAGGCATGCTTTGATGAAAATGCGCTGAAATTCTTAAAATATTACGACTAATTGAATTAGGAAAAGACCGATGGTTGTCACTGTATATGGTATTACATTAATTGCAAGTCAATTTTAGTGCTCAATTTAAATACTCACTAATATAGAATTATTATTCCAAATGTGAATATGAAATATCTTTATGTTTTATAATTTGTTTAGTGTGTAAATATACCTAGTATTTATAATAATATAATAATCATTTATGTCTCAGACCATGATCCATAATTTGTTAATAACAAAGTAGCTTAGATATTATGTTAGTATTTTTTAAAATTAAATGTTCAATAAAATCACATAACATTATATAACAATAAAACTTCAAATGACATAAGTTGTTCATGCGTTTTTAGTAAAATGTATTATGAGTAAAATTAGTTATAGATAAAAAAAAATGGTTACTGAATCAATTTTGTGAAAATTAGTAAGTACATTAATTCAAAGGTACGATATATATACATATATCTACATAATTTAATATACAAATATGAATTCAAAGTGCGGTTCTAACTCGATTTCAAATAGTGTATATGAATCTAAGATTTACATATATTAAAAAATATTAACAATTAAATATAATTTATATTAACATAAATGGTACACAACATAATGACATACGTAATCGCACACTTGTAATTCCATTCGTCATAGACATATACCTATCATGGTACGGTTAGCTACAAAGGTTTTATAGCCTTCTTATGAATCAAAACTTTGGAACATTATACTCTTTATAATAATATAATTATAAAATAAATAAATTCAACCCATCACCGTCTCACTGCTGGGCAAGGGTTTCTTCTCAGAATGAGAAGGCTTAGGATTTAGTCCACCACGCTGGCCTGGTGCGGGTTGGCGGACAACATACACTATCGGGAACTTTGTGGAGCCCTCTAAGATGTACACGTTTCCTCACGATGTTTTCCTTCACCGTTAACGCAAATGATAATATAATCAAATTCAGATTCGCACATGATTCCAATAAGGCAGGGGTATGGGTTGGGTTTGAATACAGACCTTACTGCATGGAAGGCAAACATTCAACCACTAGGCTATCACTACTTACGTATAGAATAGTACGTATACGTCACTTAATTAGTAATTAACGCACAATTATTAATATACTGGTTTGTTAAGAACAGTAATAATCTTCTTTGATAAATTTATTTCAACATTATGAAACGTTCATCTACTTATATTACTGACTGTACATTGTTCAACCACAAAGCTTGTTCTCTCCCTACACTTTGTTTCAGGAAGCAAGCCAATCCAAATGAGGCTCTAATTACATCATGGGTAAAGGGGAAGTGGGGTTTCATATCCTTATCATCAGCCAAAGAATATCAAAGGAGTGAGATACGAAAGGGATAGTCTGCATTTCCTCCCCCTGGCCGGATTTTGATGTCATATTGGCGTTATCTTAGTCATGGTACAGAGGTAACTGCCAGTTATGCCTTTTGTAATCATCACCCCTAATATTATCCTGGGGATAAGCATTTTCTCTTATCAATTCGTCGTACCCGGAAAAATAGAAAGACTCATTGACCGATGAATCTTTTAACTTTTTCGTTGTTGTTCTTTTATTGAACTGCGAACGATCATTTATATTGTATCAAAATCTATGAAAAGACTAATATTTTCATATCAATAGATACGTTTAGATTCCCCAAATGATTACGCAGAGATGTACCTACTGGTTTACACCTACATTCCATACAACGTGATTCAAACTCCGGGCTGCAACTAAATATTTCCTAACAGTAAAACCCAATAACACTGCCCGACCTGGGAATTGAAGCGAGAACCTCACGCTCGTGATCCGTGGATACGACTATTGGACCAATAAAACAGTTACTAAAACTAATATTGGTTTTGATTAGTTAGAATAAAAACGATCAGTACTATTTGATACATAGCTTAATTTACATTTACGTTGCAACGTTGTGTTGCTCTGCATAATTAAGTAAAAGTGATAACTATTTATTAGTGGTCACGACACAGCTTAGACCGACACAACAAACAACTATTTGATAAATAATTCCAACAACAAAATGGACAATAACAACTTGCTAAGTAACTTACTATTAATAACTAATATTATCAAACACACACACTAGGTACAACAGCCGTTTCTAAATAATTTCCAGTCCCAAGCCCAAATGTGACATACTTACATGCGCAATTATTATGCCAATTCTCCTACACATATCGAGGTCACAGACTATATACAGCCGTAACGCTCTGTTATATTAGCAGTAACAGTCAAACGTATAATTTGTCTTTATCTGTTTCTATAAAACACGCGTGGTGTTGGTACCTATCATAAAAGCACATGCGTTATGTTTTAATTTAAGAATCTCCAGTAGGTGGTGTATTATATGGAGTAAGGATTGCTTATTAGACACAGTCCCTACTATGTCATAATGTGTAATATATACATAATCCCTAATATGTAACAACATCTAAGATGCCCGAAATACAGGCATAGCCTTGTTTAACTTTCCTTCGGTCTACAAAGAAAACACTACTCATGCAAAAAAAAATGTTTTGTGTTTTGGTTTGATCTTGGATGTCTATTATATTTAGTAATGATAATCCGTTTATATTCCCGCGGCTAACATGTGAGTCACAAAAACGGCTTAGATTGCGTAAATAAGGACCAAACGAAACATCTCTAAATAGACGTAGACTTTCAAGTCAATCTTGGATAAACTTTTCACTTCCCATTATCCAGTCTCGGCTAATAACGTAAATTACTTAACGTTGGCCTTAATTACTTTATCTATTTAATTTGGTAATTAACCAAATAGTTAAACGAAGAACTATGCTGAAGACAGACCCGAAAGTAGGTACTTATGCTAATTTGAAATAGGAAAGCCTGAATCTTCTCAACGTTTCGTAACAGAGCCAAGTGTATGAAAAAAAAAATCAGATATGACATAGAAGTTGTTTTGCCGATGCGACCCCTTGAAAAATTATGAATATAGGTAAGGAAGAATACCTTTCAGATATTATCATGCAGCAAACAATCCTGTATCCTTCTAAATATTATATTTGCTTAGGACAGCTAATAAAACAGAATATAAGCCGAAAATACATAAAGACTAAAAGGGAATCGACCATATTTTAAACGAATAACAGTATTTAATCCTAGATATCATGTTTGAGATTAGAACAAGGCTCCAATCTAGAGATATCCTTGTAAGGCCCGGCGCTCCGCGGGGGCTGGGCTTCGTCGGTCCCTGTTCACTGCTAACGAAGTATAGGAGCATTAATATTGAACGGACTATGTGTCGGTCGACGCGAGATTTCATGTTTATAAATTTAATAGCGATTTCTGAATTAAGTTACTTCCTTGTTCCAGAATTATTTTTTTAATATGTGCATTGCGAACTACAACGTTTACAACATTGCATTCTATTTCCAAATTTGAAAAAAGAAATTCAATAACAGTGTACGTAAGTATTCAAATTCAGCCAGAACTCCAGAAGTATTTTTTCAGTTCCTCTCGATAGATTGAAACCGATTTTAACAATGTTCGTTTTTCGAAAGTCAAAGTCAAAGTTTTTTTTATTTCAAATGGGCCTTTGCAGGCACTTTTAAAACGTTATGAACCAAGGCGCATGATTCCAAAGTGGAGTGGTCCTATGGAGAAGAGACCGACAAGAAACTCCCTGGATAGCATCCATGGATAGATTCGAAAGAAACAACTGTAATTGTCTTAATTTAGAAAGTATATTATGCATAGTAAGCGTAAAAAGTGCAACAGCACAGGACACCAAAACAAAGGCAGGACCTATTTCTCATTTATAGGAGATAACATTTGATTGATGACTCACGATTAATGGTCCAATATCTATGTATTTATGTATCAGCACGCCGTTCTCCTTTTCCGAATGATCTGATCTAAAATTTATGTCCTATGAAAAACCACTTAAAGTCACGTACCTATTGCAATAAAATCTTAAAGACTTTAGTGATAGCAGCAAAGAAAAGCAAAAACTAACCAGAACATTGCGTAGAAGCATCAATAAATCATTTTGTTCGATCGATTTTTACGACTGGCTAGGTAACAAGCGATTCATAAACTAAATGCCCTTATATCCTAGCCTAGTGTACGTATTTGTGTGAAATTAAATTCCTACACGAAGGTTTTTTTTTTTTTTTTTTTTTTAACAGACCTTTCGTAGGATTTTTACATTCAAGACAGTGTTTTGCTTTGTACCTTTGTACATTTCGCTGATTCTGATATTTCCAAATAATGGGGACGAGACTATTGCCATCCAACGACCACGATGCCAAACTCCGGACTGCTTATGCGAATTTCCATAAAGAAAAACCCAATAATAGGTATGTGTAATGTAATAATAATAAAAATACATACTATTGTAAGTTTATATTAAAAAACTAAAAAGTTCCTAAAACGCAACTATCGTAACTAGATCATGGTATGAATCATTCTAAAGACAAAAATTCAAGAGTTAAAAATTCTCGGATCTTTATCGACAAGATAAAGCAATTAGCGCCTCATCTTACCGAAGTTTTCATCCATTTTCCGCGTAACAATACTTCCATTTTAAAAACCACCTTAAAATATATTCGACGCCTCAAGTCCTTAACAATTCGCTTTTCAACTTTCCACTTTGAAATACTGAAGTTGTTCAACTATTCGAGCGAAGTGAAAAGTTGGCAAGTATCTTCTCAGTATGAAGATTCCGCCATACGATATCATACGCCGTGAGGCTTTATACGGATGAATTTTATGCCTTTTTTGTACAGTCATAAATTCTTTGATGGCTTATACAATATTGTGTACCTACAAAGGAGACTCTAGATTTTGATGTTAATGTTAGAACTTCATATAGAAATTGATGAAAATGATAGGATTTGATGAAATATTAATCGCAGAACTAAGTAAGGATGTTTACTGTTTTATTTTATGGTCATCTTCATTTGGAACTGTACTTCTGCAGTCGTATATAATAGCTTAAAGAAATTTTGGTGCTTTAAGTAAATATAAGTCAACGCTAATCAAAACCTCTCTGGTAACAAAATTAAATGTATGTCTTTTTTTTTTGGTTCGTATATTGTCATGTAGTATCTCATCGATGTCACTAATTTTTTTTTCTTTTTGTCTTTGTTATTACACACTAATTTTTTTTTCTTTCTGTCTTTGTTATTACACACAATCTCATTTGAAACACCTTTTTAAATACAATAATTTGAGACAAGATATACATATATATATATCAGTAAAACAAAAGAACAACTTCTACACTCACATAAATACGTAGATATTAATGAATCATAACGTAACCAATAAAACAATACAACAGAACAAAAGTATCTACAATGGTACAAAGTTTCCGTACAACCCACGCACCAACTTAAATTATGACTCCTGTTGAATTTCATTACTCCACCACTAGTGTACGTGAGCCATTCGTTCTTCCAATGGACTGTTCACAGTTTCCATTCAATTACCGAGTCGTGCTAATCATAATTCCATTATCTAAACACGGAGCAGTTTAGGGTCTTTACACATTTACGTGACGGTGATTACGACAATTACGTACCATTGTGCGAAATGTACCATGCTGTGGTAAAGTTCGCCGTTTACTTAAATGTTTAGCTTTTAAGATAATGTTCAGATTAGCTATCTTAAAAGTACGGTACTAAACGACGGGTAGTATTATTCAGGGAATTTTGAGTACCGTGAATTTATTTTGCTATTTTGCAAAGATGGTGACAATATTTTTGTATTTTAAGACAATTTCTTCAACTTTGCCTCATTGATCTAGTATTCACAAGCACGGCTGCTGATCATGAGATCCTGGATTTGGTTTCAGGGTTGAGCAAAGTGTAATTAGGATTTTCTGTTAAATAAATCTTAGTAGCAGCCCAGTTGAGTCCGGAGGATGGCAACATGCCCCTAATAAGGGACAATGAGTCCCTTATTACAACACAGCATCAGTACAATTTGAGTATACATCAGAATCACCTTCAGGGAATACAGGCGTGATGCTATGACCATTTCTTGTTTATTAATGTCGATTACGCAAGCAACGCTTAGAGAAATCATTTAAAGCTTCTTTAGATGATACTTTGCGAATGTTTTAGTCACTTTCAGTTTTAGTCGGTTCCAATACCAAAGTCCATGTGTATATTCCAAGCTTATTGCAAGAAAAAAGCTTCCAAGAGTGAGGCGACATGAGATGTTCTGCCGCAACCTGGGTAGTGCACCTCATTACCGTTATTGCTGACTGGCTAATCTTTCCATTACGGTGAATAATTCCCATAAGAATTATAATAGTTCGTGTTGACTCGACAGATGAACCATCTTAGGATACATAGAGAACAAACAAAAATAGCAACCAAAACCTCGCGTCCGCGTATATCTGTAACAAGTCTGACGTCTTCCCTATTTTTAGAGGCCAACCTTTATAAATATTGCGGCGAGTGTTTTAATAAAAAGAACTAAAAAGAACTAAACAAGAATTAAACATGTTAGTCTGACAGCGAGGAAGATTAGGTCAGCTGTCAGGTAGATTTGGGCTAATCCCAAGGACTTTGAAGGGCAATTGCTAAAGCAAAATATGTCTGAAAAAAAATTGGACTGAATCAAAATATAATCGATTGGTCACGGGTGAAAAGAGTTATTAGTTAATCAGAGGGTATCGAGAAATATGGGTTGTCTGAAGTTTAAATTAAGAAATATGATAGGTTGTCTAAACCTCTAATTAGGAAATAAGTAGATCTATAGGTAGTTATTTTTTACGACGAAAATGGGCTTTTGTTTTTTGGTTCGACGCTAACATTAATTTGTTCTAAATGAATAAGGTTGCAAATTTATACGATCTAACAGTAAAGAGTTAGTATGCTGCCATCCAAAAAAGAATTAAAGTACCTACTTGGCAGCATTTGTTCATATACTAATGTTTATACATACATATCTCATTTATATTTTCGTTTAAGTTGCTCTGATTATAAATTAATCTGAATCAGTTGAGAGATTAGATGATTAAATTCACGCCCTAAGCTACACATAACCCAACCAACACAATATTTATATATGTACTTAAAGTCAATCTATGGCACACAAACTTCTATCAATCCTTTTTCCCTCAAAGAAAAAGTAAAGTTCGCCCAAAATACTTAACGGAACACTTTCGGATGTATTGGCGCACAAAACTTTTTCTAACTTTTTCTGGTGGTAGGCTTCGGCTGTGGCTAGTCACCACCCTCAAGGCAAGGTCATGCCGCAAAGCACCGGGCGCTCGGGCGTGTTCCGGCTTGCTGCCTTGGGAAGCCATTTGAGTATGCGGGTCTGTGCAGTGGCACTTGTCCAGTGCTGGGCGCCTTGCAAAACTGCCGCCTTCCCTGTACATTCACTCCCCCAAGACGAGAGTGAATAGGCATTATTTGATCTTGCGTGATCCATCCTCGGCAGCATTGTCACTCAACATCAGGTGAAGTGCTGCCAAATGCACTCAAATTAGTAATAAAAAAACAAAACACAACTAAACGCTCCAGACGAAACTGACTTAGGGTGTACAAACATTAATAGTTTATTCCGTCAGTACCTATATGTTTACACCATAATAATGCACAAGCATTTCTTTCAACTCACATTGCATAATACGGGAATAAGAAGAATTTTAAGTATACCTATATTTTTTACTAGCTTTTGCCCGCGACTGCGTAGGCGTGGAATTTAGAATCTGATATTTCCGGTAAAATGAAGCCTATATTTTAAATTAGATCTCTAGCAATACATCAGTGAAAACTGCATTCAATTCCATGCAGTAGTTTTTGCGTAATTCGTGTACAAACATACAGACAGACAGACAAAAATTCAAAAAACTGTTGTTTTGGCTTCTGTTGCTCTAATAAATACTCTCCATATTAGTTTTTCTCCAATATCTATAATGTACAGACATCGGCCTCTTAATTTCATTATATGTATAGATGCAAAGACAAAACTCCTCATTCGTAGATTAAAACAACATAAATAAAAAGCCTAAAGATATCTAGATTTTTGTATGGCTTTTCTAAATGTTGTGTATTATACCTCTTATAGATTTTACGTTATGTTATGGATGTCTCTTTTTTTACGAAAAGATGAGCCAGACCTTCAATAAATGGGAATACATAATCAATGTTAAATATTGGAACCTATTAACAGATACAAAAAAAACTTACAAATAATTTTAAGCCACATCCGTTTCGAAATACAATCACTATTCAAATAAAGCGTCCACCGTGCAACAACAATCAACAACCAATTCGAAACGCGCGCGTAAGGAATCACAATTACAGATTACCGCAAAACGGAGGCTAACATCGATACCTTTCATGTGATTGCAAGTTGACGCATTGAATTATTAAAACCTACTATATATAAACCAGGTACAGGCAGCTTCAAAAATATGTGTGATACTTAGCGAAATTCAAAATGAGCTTTTGACGATATTACGTCGCGAAAATCAAAATGTCAATTTTAGATGACATGAATTAATTGAATTTCAACTTAAGACATAGTTACATATGTATATTATGTAGTCTTACTATATCTGCAATACAAGACACAAACAATTCTGGTTTTCTGACTTTAAAGATATTCATCACGTTCATAATAATAACATGTTTAATATTGCGAAGTGTTTTACAATTTTTCGAAGCCGACTGTACTCCGATGCAAGCGTTATCTGTCAGAGAAGACGGCAAATAAATAGTTGATCATTCAGAAACAATGAGTATTGAATAAAACATGTTATTGTAGATTGTGGACGGTTTAAAAGCGTATTACTTTTAGTAAGCTTGTCAATACGTACGAAATGAAGTATGTTTTATTTAGTAATTATTTTATTATTTGTGTTTTTGGCTACTTGTGTTCTGCGCCTAGAATATCGTCATTTTTAAAAGTGCCCGTGTTAAAATAAAAATCTTTGAATTTAACTTTGATTTGTCCATTAAAAAACTTGCATGCGAATTGCACCGGCGGAGGTGGCTTCCAAATACCACTGAATCGTCACTTATTCCTGAATTAATGTATTAATTTCCTGGAGAACCCAGTAACGACTTCACATAAGTTCCCGTAACATATATCTCACGTATGGCCACTGTATTTATATTACTTTAATCTTAAAGTATTAACAATTGACTGCCTCATTGGTCAACTGGTAGAATGAGCGGCTACAGAGCATGGTTATAGTTATTGGGATTTTCTATTAATGCCTGGAGTTTGGAATTGTACCCGGTAGATGGCAAGAGGCTCGCCCCCCATCATCATCAGCCAAAAGACGTCCACTGCTGAACGAAGGCCTCCCTCAAGGGGGGGTTTGCCATAATCCCCACGCTTGGCAGGCGGCTTGGGGATCGCAGTGGCTCACCGATTAGTGAGAGGACGCTGCTGCCCGTCCTCCGGTGTCTGGCCGCAGTTTTAAGACGTACCCGCCCCCCATCACATAGAAATTAATAACGGCATCGGCGAAATGTGGGTGTACAACAGAACATCTCTGCCTAACCCTTCGAGGAATATTGCCATGAGGTTATGTTATGTAATGTAATCTAATATGTAGTACTTATTATGTCTGCGCAATATATTATGTACTCTAGTTACTGCCCCATAACTTATTTACCTATTTCACTCTCGTTTATCCAAAGGTTGCTTAGAAATTGCTATGCAGGATAACCCCAATGTTCTACAAGTGTATGTTTTTTCTGGTGTAAGTATGTACAAAAAAGTATTTATAAATATTTTTGTACCACCATCAATTATATAGCTGTGATGAGATTTTGTCGTAAAATAACTTAAGCCTGACCTCCGCAATCCTCCGGGAAATCACATTTTCGCAATATTCACCCTCGTAATCTAAAATTCCCTATTTAGACGACATGGGTTATTCTAGCCAGCCTCAGAAATATATATATATATAGATAGGATATTTAAAATTGCACTAAGTACGTTTTATGTGTAACTAGACGCTGGACTTCTCGTAGGTTGCATCTTTATCACAAACATAATTATTGTTCTGAACATACACACTTACATATACAGAACGATTACATAATTGATAAAATCACGCTAAGAGATTTAAGTATTATAAAATTTAAGGCAAGTTTTTAATCACAACAAAACTTATTAAACTTAAAATAATCAGCTACTTTTGTTGCTGACTTTACTATAATTAATTCTGTAATTAATAGGATTTAACCGATATGACAGTTTGATCAGCGAAACCATGTAGGTACATACACATTGAATGCAATTACCTCTTTGATAGGAAATTCATTCCCAAATTGAAATCAACGTGAAATTATTCATTTGAGTAATCCAATAAATCACTCATTACCTCACTACACGAACATTATCATACCTATTTTAATGATTCTCATCATTTCAGCTTTCTAAATGTTACAAGTATGACAGACAATGCAATGATGTCTCTATATTTGTACATCTCTCGACAGATTGAAAATACTGATGGAAAAAGAGTTTTAAGAACAATGACTGGTTTGACATGTCCAATAAAAATAATGTATGTATTGTGTTGTTAATGTTATGTAATTGTTATTAATTATATGTTTGTTGTTAAATGACAGACGAATATAGCAGATTTGGTAATGTCTAGCTTTGAATAATATGTTTGACTCACGAAAGCTCACAAATTACGTGTATTCTGAGTACAAGACGGTTTTCATTTCATATGCACAGGAAGAGTCCCCAACATGGTCCTTCTAGCCATATAGAAGTATGGCTAAAAGGACCGTGTTGGTATCAGCACAACCTACCACATACCACTGTCAGCTCAAAGGGCACCCGACGATCTCAGGGTTTGTCCCGCGTGGAGACTCTGTCCTTGCACCAGCTTTGCTTTCAGCAATGATGAACTGATTTATTGATAGGATCTAAGTACCTGAGTGCCTAATTGTTTTTAATAAATGACCTGACAAATAATCTACCCTCCCATCTCATACTCCGAGTTGTTGACTCAAGAAAAGTTAATTTTCTTAAGCGAAGCTAAAAACAGTATTCCTGATATTTATTTACCTCTAAATTATATTTTTCTGGAAAAGCATAAACTGCATAACATAATTTCACGGCCACCTACACCTAAAACTTTATGCCACAATCTAAATAAGTGCTATATGCCATATCAATAAAAAGCTGTTATCAAACTAAATTTGCAATGCAATAAAGTCCGACATACGACTTTGTGACACCCATTTGCATCCATTAGACAAATTGGATGTCATATTGGTTGCAGACCTTTTCAACAAAAATAAAAAGAAAACTACCCGTACCGGTGCCAATCAATTAGAGTTAACGGCTTCTATTTTCAAATGAAAATGGATAACTATACCAAAACTATTGAGTTATAGAATAATTAACGCACGTGCACAAAATCATGAGACTAATAATCTGTTATTGTGAAGAGGGACAAAAAATTATAAATTGTAGTCACGTCAAATTTACATAGCTTTATGAATTTAGAAGAGTTAATTTAGTGGTGCACTGCGATATGAATCGTTTATCTATTAAAATCAGTCCAAAACAAATACCCGTATAAGCCCAGCGTCAAAAATCCAACGCTTTGACGACACTGTTGGCGCACTGGCTAAGCGATTGGTAGCCTTCTACGCTACGGGTTCGATCCCCGTACAGAACGAACATTTGTGTGCCCTTCAGAGAGTTGGAGATGTATGTTGGTAAAATGTACCCACCATACAAAAGAAATCTTAGTGTCCACCGGAACGTTTATATTTACCTACTTAATTAATCTCGTGACCACATCAAATAAAACACACCATAGCGTTATCAGGGCTGTTTATCCAAAATGACTCTCCGGACTTTGAGGCTATTCCAAAGCCATTATAGGTAAGCACGGAAATTATTTAATCCTCCACACTGGCGTACAAGGGACCATCAAAGGCAACACGGTGCGCGATAGATTGGCCTCGTACAATTTTGATGGGAGCCCGTCGAGCTCGCCCTCCCCATTATTTTCCCGTCAAAGTGATTAAATAAATAGTCCCGCAGCAAATACAGGTACAGAGTTATTTCGTAATTACGTAACTTTATTGCCTATACAGGGCCCTGGAATGTTTTGGACGGTCGTTCTAAGCTAGGTAACCCGGGGTTAACATTCTGCTACACGTAATCGGGTTTTATTAATCTTTGAATGTATCATTGTGCTTTGATTTAGGTAACGGTATGTGTGGAAGATGTTGCGGTGGTGTTTCAGAAGTATTATTCTAATAAATGCATATAGACCTATGCATTTTCTTTTTCATTAATAATACATCTGGCTCTTTGGTCTAGTGATCGCCAGCGCGATTGCTGAACGTAAGGTCCTTCAATTCCCGGGTCGGGGAAAAGTGTTATTGGATTTTTCAGAATAGAAATTCTCAGTAGCAGTACGGTGTTTGAAACTGTGCCCGGTTGACGGCAATAGGCTCTCCCAATATTACATGGGATTTTAATAACAGCATTGGTGACATGTGGGTGCAAACATCTCTGGCTAACCCGTCGAGGATACAGGCGTGATGCTATGTTATGTTATTTTTCACTTATTTTGTTATGTTTGTTTCGTAAGACGGCTGTTGGAACAGCTAATACTAGACTGTCTTCAATATTCAACGCGGATCATATCACATCAATGTCATATCATCTAAATCACATCAATTGGCCGAAGCGAAGACAAAGCATCCCTAGCGCCATTTCTCATAAATTTTGTAGGAAATAGCGGACATTTATTGAACTAAAACACATAAACTGGATAAAAATTTAAATAATTTACGAGAGTAACCCACTATGTTTCAATGTTTATCCTGAATATAATTGTTGAATATAAAGAGAGTTAAACTTGGACAAGCCATTAATTAAAATTAAAACCTAATCATTAATGAAAATAAAAAGAGAACATTGCTTCCGCCATCCATACGTTGTAACATAGTAATTATGAGGAAGTTCACACGTTTGAAACTGTTAAGGCTTGAGATCGACAGCGGCGACGAGCAGCAGCGACAGGCGAGAGCGACAAGCCTATCTGTCTGTGAATGTATCTTCATACAAACTTTAAAAAAATGTATAGGATCCAGTATTGATTCAAGCCTTGCCTGGTGATGGACTCAAGCGTTCAAAAGAAACCAGTGGTTTTACTTGAAGGAAGTCGTTAAATTCTATATCACAATAGCAAATTGTTAACTTATTATCTAAGTCCCTTATGTGTGCTACTAATCTAATAACATCGTTATTACCTAATACCGTATACCTTAAATCAAAATCATGCCGACTGGGAGCTTTACTGGCGTGCGCCGAGTAAACTCTCGAAGTAACGGGCTGATACGAGACTACGATAGAAAAAAATGAAGGCGTATACGCTCTGCTATCCGTGCGAAGCCGGAGCGGGTCGCTAGTGAAAATTATTTAACTTAATATCTACCTATATTGTCACTTGTATAAGTTACATTACATTCTAGTTTATAATGTAATTACAACAATTTGCAACCAGTAGCTGTTGTTGCATAATTAGTTTAGATTGCAATTTCTATATTTCGTCCATCCTACCTATAACGACCGAGGCGAACTCGGATATAAGTCACGATTTGCATAGGGACGTGACAAGGTCGATAGTTTCGATTATGACTTTTTTTTCAACATGATTTATTTCCATTTTTTATTCATTATTAAAAACAGTAATTGGTGAATTACAAATAAATAGTTAAGGTTCCGCTAACATATCAATTTTACATACACATCAAAAACCTTTAATAAATTACAGTAAGTGTATATTTTTTTAAATAATTCACTCAGTGATTATTAAAATAAAAAAGAGGGAAGTATCTCAAACTTATCATATGAAGTTCTTGCAAGTTATATCCGTAATTACAGATTACAAGCAGAAAACTTTTTGTGATTCTTAGTTCCTGCCAATATTACTCGCAGGTTACCTGAATGGTGATCTCTATTTAAGCGCATATTTAGATGATACTTTTTGTATCGGGAATAATTATGAAGATAGCTTGCTCAGGGAAACTATCAAACTTCTCGTTTGAGTCTGTCATTCCATACAAATATATCATACAAAGGTTGTTCAAATAGAGATCACTACTGATACCATTTTGTATACGGACCTTAGTTCCTGGAAGCAGTCTTTAAATGATATAGGTTATCGAAATAATATATTTATCGATATAAAACTTACAGCCCTACGGGCCTCTGACGTCACATAGCATGAACGGAGCAGGGGTCGCCGGTCGGCGGTCACTCGGCCCGCCATGCTAGATCCGTATCTTTGGCGCCGTACTTACCCCACTACCACTACCAACCGCGATTTGCACAGATTGCGTTACAATTGCTCCAGTCAGCCATTTACTTAATTAACGCACGCACCGAATAATTACGAATTATTTGACCGTTTCCTTAGAAACTATTTGTAAAATCATATATCATAGCGGCTACACATAAATATAGGCGTAATTTACTGTGAATTAAATTAGTCTGCACACCAACATTATCGTTTTAGTGTCTGAATTGATTTGATAGTAATTAAATAAGATGTTAAAATTATAGTTGACAAAGATATGTAGGTATATTATAACGCCAATATACCTACCATATTGTTGTTTAATTAATGAACTTAAGTGACGAATTACTATCAAATATATAACAAACAAAGAGTTTACCGATAAATATTTGGCGGCACTCTTGGTACTTCCACTACTACGACTACTACCTACTACTTGGTCTCGTGTTACAAACAAAATTTTTTATAGAGCTTAGAAAAACAGAAATAACTGCGGTCCAATTAAAAAAAGGGACCAAATTAGGTTATATAAATACATATAATTTCACACATATTATAAAATTATACCTACTAGAACAGGGCTTTTTTAGAAGGGGACAGCCGACTTCAGTAAGCCAAGGTCCTATAATCTCTTCAACATTTATATTCATTCATAGCTGGTTGCTATATTTACATCAAAATGAAAACTATTTATTCAACAATTGTTGAATCCTAAGCAGCATTGTTACGTTTTAATATAAGCCTCCTTTATTGTGCTAGAAATAAACGCCTACATTTATGTTAAAGCAAACAGTCGCGACGAAGTCTTGCCTACAATTTATTACAAGGAATTTTATTTATGAATGAATGTTGAATTAGTTATTTTGTGTTGTCAAGACCTTTTTACAGATTATTATCGAATTTGAATATATCTTTCATCCAAAAACTCAGTTTCATGAAATAAATAACAAAGATTTGCATAATTTTCGGTAACAACTTGTTTTAATGGATTTTTATGCAAATTCGTAGCCTAATTGCCGTGTTGTAGCCTGAATAAAAATTGTTTGTGTTAAGTGCTGTAATTCATTCTCCCTATTTTATACGTCTACCTTTTATATTATTATTATGTTATATACTGAATGCCCGAAAGAGTAGGTAGATTAGAATTGGTAAAAGAACTTTAAAATGCGCCCAGAACCAATTAACTACAGTTAGCTAATTAATAAGACATCTATCACAAAATGAACATTTAATATAAAATATTTTGAACTGTATCTGACAAAGACTACAAACGTTTCTATAACTAAGCCATATAAAAACAACTTGCATAATAAAGTTTAATTAGTATAGAAACGTCAGCTATGATCCCGGCGCATTTGAAACAATGGTCTCATTACGGGAATAGATACTGCCTCCACATTACACCGTAGTTATGTACTCATTACTGAGCAGTTTCTCTCCTCGCTATCCAGATGACTTCTAATATTGCTCGCGTCGTGCAAAAAGCAAAGATTCAACGACATAATCACACTAAAAGCATTGCTTGTTATTCTGAAAAGGATGCAAAGGAGAGTTTAGGGGAGTCCTATTTACCTGTTCCGATGTTTAATGTCGGGGCAAGATTTTGAATGTATTTTATGTTTATTCAAATGTAGGTTCTTACATGCTACTTATTTTAATAGTGTGCATTTTGGATTTTGTGTATGCGTTTTTAGCGTAAGAAAAGTTATTATTATTATTATTATATCGTTTTTTTTTTATCTCTTCCTATTGGGAAGGTGAAAAATCCTCTTACGCGGGCCGGAGCCAAGCGTGAGAGGGGAAGATTAAATGGAATAAGTCGATGATAATGTAGAAGATGATAGAAATTTTCTGGTGATGCGGCAGGTGTTAAGAATGGTGGCTTTCTGAAGCATGTGGAGAATATGTTTAGGCATTTGTAACGTGTTCAAACTTAGTGCTAGGGATTTTGGTATGACGCCATAATATTATTATAAGCCATAAAAATTACGTATTACATATTATATAGAGTCACAAAAAAGATCTTTGATCAACAAATATTATCTAATTAAGTTCATCCTTTATATTGCATGTGATATTTGATTACATAGATGAGGTAAAAGATACGGCCGCTGTCCCAAAATTGAAAACAAAACTATAGGTTAGTAATGGATAGGATAGGAAAAATTAATTTAAAAATAATTAAGAGTTATATTATGGGCCAAAACCTAACTCACGCCGAAACTGATACGGTATACTTTCAGCGAGGCACTCGGGCACGTGTCACGTACAAACTCTAAGGAATGCCTTTCATTAAACTCACATACTTTCCACGTACCTGGCGATAAAGCCTCTCAAAATTTAAATGAAAATATTTGTGCGAATTTATAGCGACGTTGATTAAGAGAACCACATTTAATTCAAACTCGGTTCGACTATCAAAGGAATGTCATTTGATTTTTGCAGGAAAAAACTGTATTCCTTTTTACGTGTGTGTTGCGTTTCACCGTATTTTGTTTTACGTATTTTCCTTCTATTTAGGGTTAACAAGCTATTTCTGGTTTGCTCTTCTCGGTATGCTATTTTTGTTTGAAGGTGGATTTTAGTTTGAACCGAAGTGCTTTTATAAGGACAAACAGACACTGCGGTGTGAAACTATATTATCATCTGAAATATGTATTGTCTTTTATTTATAAGGAGACGATTTTGTATCCAATAGCAGTGATTATTGTTATTCTTTTCACGAACTTTTTATGCAGCTACACAAGAATAGAATTCCCTATATTATGTGTACACCTATATTTTTAACCTTTATAAAAATGCGGTACTTATTTGTAAAGGCCGCTGATAATTTTCAGTCTGATTTGGAAAGGATAGTGAACTCAAAATAGAATTGGATCTAATTAACACCTTATTCAAATATCTCCTACTAACTTTCAAAAAAATGTTTATCAAACAATATTTAAATATTTATCCCTCAATCAAAATAATATCCTGCTGAACACGGGCCAGTTGAACTAGTAAGACTCAGCAAATGTGCAGCAATGGACCATATTAGGTATGCTTTAATAAGCTTTCATTAAAGTATTCTGCCACTCATTCTCTTGGTCTACCTGGACTAAAAAATTTGGAATAGCTTTGTATTATTTTATTTCAAGCTAAAACTGCCTCTATTCTCGATAGGTCCCGGCCAGTCGAAAGCAAAACGAAAAATCCGGCTGTACGTGCGTACGACCACGTAGATGCAAAGCTTTAAAAGTCTTTTATACGACACCCGCAGGTCTGGGTGTCACATCAATACCTACACTGTCTGCACCCCGCCAACAGTATAAAGTAACATACAAAAGTATAGTGTGTATGGCTCCATTAATCTATAACAAAATTCCAAAGGGGTTATCAACAACTAAATACAAATTTATTTAAGATAAAATTTAAAAATCTGTTGATTGAAAAATGTTATTACAATGTAATGAACTTCTTAAATGATAAATTTTAAGTATTATTATTGTTAACTCATAAGTATTACCTTTTATTTCTTCTCTATATGATTTGTTATATCCGTCCAGGCATGACACTTTTGCCTATTTTGTACGCCGATACGGTAAAGCATGTTGGACCTACTCCTAAGATTACACCTATTATGCATATCTATTTATCTTGACACACATATTTACAAATAAAAATATCTTTATCTTTACCGACTCAGTCGTCACATGCAAGCAACACTTCCACATTAAATTATGTTACTCAAACTCTAATAACACCATTACGTTGACGTATCTATGGCGGCAACTACTAGCTGTAATGAGCTTTAGTATATTAATTAATCTTACAACTTCATTAGAGCATAAATATACGTACATTTCCGTAAACGTATTATGTAATTTGTTGGCAGCTTAAATTGAAACTTTGGGGACTGGGAGACTTTCTCGAGCTTATTGAATGAGTCGGTACTTAAAACTGAACTTGAAATATTTCCTCGACTTGTAGCTGAGGGCCAATTTGTGGCACGGTATTATTGTGATCTTATTAGGAGGACCAGTATTAGTTTCTACATCTGCCACGATTTCATATTCAGATATTACAAAAAATCAAAAATCTAAAAACCTATTTTTCCCTATGTGATATTTTAATGGATAAAGGTAATAATAAGAATATCAAAAGCGGTGAAACAAAAGCTACCAGTGATTAGTTACTGAAATTAAAAATTATACGCTATGCCTAAACTTAGTTATTAAATTTTTAAAACATGCCCCAACTAAATTTTAATAAAATTGATCACGTTTAACATAAAGTAAAGCCATTTGCGCATAAAGCATAAAGTAAATTTCAAGTTTCAATAAGGCTTTCCGCGTCCACCTGTGTCTCGGTCAAGTAAACTTGGTTTAAATAAAGAATTCGTCGCACACTTAAGACTGGGACAAACGTTGTATAAAATATGCAAAACATTTTAAAAGGGTGCCTGACTAAATAACACTTTTAAGCTCTTCGCAACGGAGGCTTCGTATGACGTCATTAATTTATAAACAATTGATATTTTGCTTGATTCCCTTTCCCCCATTGGTCTCGTGGTCAAAAGGTTTCAATTCTCGGATCAGGGAATGTGTTAACCTTGCTGTGCCCATGAAATGGCAATAGGATTGCTCCCTATTACACGGGACTCATTTACAGCGTCGGCGAAATATGGGTGTATAATTGTACACCTATCGTTAACCCGTCGATGATTAACAACCGTGATACAATAAAAATAATTTCATCTAAGTCCGAATGTGCTACATACATATAAAAATGTATACATCATGCAAGCTATTTTAGCCTCCATGATGAAAACGGACGTTGACAACGTTGACCCGGGTACGTCTTAAAACTGCGGCCAGACACCGGAGGACGGGCAGCAGCGTCCTCTCACTAATCGGTGAGCCACTGCGATCCCCAATCCGCCTGCCAAACGTGGGGATTATGGCAAGCCCCCCCTTGAGGGAGGCCTTCGTTCAGCAGTGGACGTCTTCTGGCTGATGATGATGATGATGAAAACGCGTGTCAAGTACCCACCTAAATTACTCTCAATCCGGATACAATACGTAAGTAGTTTTATAAATTCTGTCATTTTGTCACTGATTTACATCTGCTTACCCCGCTAACCACAAGGGTGACTTTATCACTGAACTCCAAAACGGCTAAAATTTCACATTTTATTTTGCCCTTTGTAAACCGTATGACGTCAATAGGTGCGGGGGTGTCGAACAACCGTGTCAAAGTGTGATGCTACAATTAATTTAATATGAAAAGTGCGATGGGAGGGCACTCCAGACCCCAACCCTTAAAAGGCAGACGGTGTAATTTATAACCCAATTTAGATAAAAATAAACACGTTGACAAAAATATTTACACATTGACTGTTGACTACTGTTTCTCTATGTTATATTATGAGTTCCCTTGGGTAGTTCCGTATTTCATTTTTACCTATGCGCTTTTCAGCTAATATTATTTTATGGCCATTAAAATATTGTTCCTTTACGCTGATTTTATTAGTAAACAGAACTATGTATATGCTATTCTCTTTAAGACTCATTTTAAGGCATTAGATGCAGAACCGGCATGAGATACTAGGATGACGATGATAGGACTGTATCGACGTACCGATTAAGATTTCTTTAGCCTTGGCGTAGTATATAACACATACTTATAGACTATTTATGGACATCATGACAAATAAAAATCAATGTATGAATCAAATGCTGACATTGCATTTGAACAACTTCTTATAGGGCCTCTTCTACTGATGCAATGGAATTCACAGATCACCAAATCTGTTAAATTTTATAACTTATAACCAGAGCCATTAGGTATATATTTTTCAACGCCGTATCATAATAAGATAAACGTGCAAATGAATAATAGCACGATAGTTAATCATATTTCATAACACGCAGATGACGAAAAAGGCGTCATCGATTTGTTCGTAAGCCGTTTCATAATGGTTCCCTACTTTGTAAGGAGAGGAGGCCGACCCAATTTCTAAACGAAGCGAGAGGCACGTCCTGAGGGCAAGGTACTCCTCTTAATAATAAGCAAATGGTCTGAAATGTACGAGACATACACTACACTGTTATTTTTACCTTTCCATACATTTGTTAAGGAGCCTTTTGTCGCCTGTTTTTATTTTACTTGTACACATAGATTTTATTCAAGCTTTGTTATTGTTACCTTAGGGATAAGGGAAAAATATTTCACCTTCGTTCTTTAGATTTTGCAAGATGATAATATGCGTTCTTAAGGGAATTTGGGTTGTTAGATAAAAAAGTGTATAGTATCTTTATAACCTAATATTCCTAACTGGCTTATTGGTCTATTGATCGCGAGCGTGAGGGTCTGGATTCGATTTCGAAAGGTCAAAGTCATATTGGGTTTGACTCTTAAGAAATTCTCGATAGCAGCCTGGAGTTTAAAAGGTCGATGGATGCTATTTTTAATTTGATCAAACATCGTACCTTCTTCATAGCTGTACACCACCTTGCGGTATAGACGTGAGGTTAACTACTTTACGTTCAATATTAAGTTATATCGTAAATTATATTAATAAACTGAGGAACTAATATGAAGGAGAAACGATTCTTGATCAAAATAGTAGATTATAATCAACAAAAAATATTCCCTGTGTGGCTACATATAATAACTATTAGTTAAGACCGCTTCGAGTGGTATAGGAGATAATTTTATGACACCAAGGAGGATGTTTCAGGAAAGTCAAAGAATGCCTGGCACAGACTGGGCAGTCACCAATCAGCCTTAAACCTTGCTGGCTGGCTTATTTTTTATTAGCCTGGTAAAGGTCTCTTTACAGTACCCTTGCAGGTTAATATAATGATAACATGTTTTAATTAATCCGCGTAAAAGAATACTTCACGTTACTTGACGGGTCAGATTTGTGATACGCCTATGAAATTAAAGCATCGCCTACAGTACCTATCAAGAACATAGTTACAATAGCAAGTAAAGATTTTAATAGGTAGATAGATTTTATCACTTAACATTAATTTAAGCTTAAAGCAGTTAGAATATTCAACAAACTATAATACCATAGATTGCTAGAAAAGAAAAAGTTTAAAAACATGCAAATTGCAGGCTTAAAACAGGTGTAGGGGAAGGAGGGGGGAAATCGGACAGAGGGTGAAACCAGATAGTGGATATTTCATTACTCCGCGTATAGTTGGCTCGTTTTAATTAGTTTAAAAATATTAGCAAACGCTTACTCAGTGCGGTTGCAAATGATAGTGACGGTAACATTTCAGCGCGTGCGTCTATAAACGAAAATTTAAAACAAAGGTAAGTTATCTAATAATTTGAATTTTTTAAAGTGTTATCATTAAGTTTAGCTGTGTGCTATCCTATACAGTTGTATTTTGTAAGAAGTTATACATATTTAACCTTCTAAAACGGTATTTATTGTTGCTATGAGTGTAAAAATAACCTGTTAGCTAATATAATTTCAAACATGGTACCTGTGGGGTACAAGCGGACGGGGTGATTTCGACTATCCGGTTTCACCCCGATCTATTTATATGTAGGTATTAAGTGCATTTGAATTATTTAATTTTTTAATTACTATTTTGTTTTAACTTTTTAGAGAGTGCGAGCGTAAACATGCCACGAACGTAATTGTGTGAGAAACTCAAATAGGCTGCAATTGTCGGAGTCAGACATGCTTTTAGCCATAAATTCGGTGATGGAAGGCGGAATGACATATCTTTTACCGTCACACCCATATAATGTACTCAAAAGTTCCTTAGAGGATCGTCTAAGGAAGTTCAAAGGTGAAAAATCCAAAGATGAAGTGTTTCGAAAGTGCCCTGCTAATCAAAAATACGTCTTTACTGAGCTGGAAGGTATGCTAGTCGAACATATCAAAATTACGGAATCTCGACTATTTGGAGTGACTAAAACAGATCTGCGACGTTAGGCATTCTAATTAGCTGAAAGAAATAATTTAAACCATCTGTTTAATAAAGAAACTGGACTCGATGGCTTGGATTGGGTTAGTGGATTTCTAAAAACACATTCTGAATTGTCATTAAGATCAGCTGAAGCTACATCAGCTGTAAGAGCAATGGTATTTAACAGAGCTGTAGTGTCATCATTTTTTAATATTTTAGATACACTTTATGTTAAGCACACTTTCGATTCCACGCGAATTTACGCCTATCCGGTTTGACCCATAGGTATGGGGTGAATTCGGATTTGTAATTTTTTATTTAAATTGTTCTAGTTTGTAGTTATTAAGATTGATCTCAAACATCTTCAAGCCAAAGTTATGCCTAAGGTGTACTTAAACATTTAAGATATTGGTTATCTCAATAAATAGCATAGTGATCTATTTATTGTTTCTTTATCTTAACTATCCGGTGTCCCCCCACCTTCCCCTACTCCATTTTTATCAACGATATTTTATCATAAAGTTTGCTTCGGGAGTTGAGCACAGTAGAAGCATTTTTATCTTTTTACTAGTTAACAGAACAGCAGGTGAAATATTCAATATTTTGTAACTTTTTTAACAAAGCAGCTCTTTACGTAGGGTAAAATATTGTTCGCTAACATTTTCATGCGGCGTTTTGAAACATTTTTTTTTTCTATTTTTGTTGTAAATACAGTTATGTAGCTACATAACCTAACATGTAGGTATAAATAATGATACTTTTACCACAAAAATGTATACAAATAAACAACGTGTTTGCTTGCACAGATTCCTCATTATATATTACAGGTTAAGCGATCTTACCTGGCCATCCGAAGTTTGGCGGTACGGCTGGCACAGTGGCTAAGCGATGAGCCTTCTAGGCTACATGTCACGGGTTTGATTGCTGTATGGACCAAATATTTGTATAATCGCCAGGTAGTTGTTTTAGTCCTGGGTGTGTGTTCATGTGACAGGTATTTTTTTGTTTGTAGCCTGTACCCTGGATACATATTAATCCTAGCAAAGGCAAAATTGTGCAGCCAAACGTCTATCTTCAGAGCGGCCAATTTAGCAGGCACGACCTCTAATCTTAGCGCCCAAGATGCCCTGAAACTCAATTGCAAATTATTCATGGCTTAGTGGGCCACGATAGTTTCGAACGCCTCTTTATATTATGGTTGACAAAAACCGCAATACATCCTCGTACATGTTAATTTCCATAACATGTAGGACAAGAAAACCGTATTATTTTGTTTCCCCTATCAAGATAAACGGTTGGCTTCCTGAACACCGCAGCAATCGTTTTGCGTGACTGTATCCACTGGAATTATTGCCTGGCTTTATTTCCTTGAATATATTTCCAGTTCGTGTATGAATCACCGTGGATTGGCCTAATGTATGCTGTAATTTATGGAGTAAATGGAATTTAATTATTAGTTTGAGGGTCTGGGAATGAATTGATAAATTAATGTTGGTTACTACCTCATTGGTCTAGTGGTCGCAAGCGTGATTGGTGAGCCTGAACCCCTCGGGTCGATTCCCGGGTAAAGTGTTGTTGAGTTTTTCTGTATGTTCTGTAGAAATTCTCAGTAGCAGCATGGAGTTTGGAACTGCGTCCGAAAGATGGCAATAGGGTTGCACCCTATTACATCGAACTCAATAACGACATCGGCGAAATGTGGGTATATAATGGTGCACTTCTGCCACCCTTCGGGGCTTACAGGCTTTATGTAATGTTGGTTTAAACGGAAGTATTTGCACTGTTTGTTTCTGAATGTATTTGATAAAGCGAAAAGGTTGTAAAAACGCACCCTTTTTGCTAGAGATAATTCTGTAGTCATGTGAATGATATGGCCGGATAACGGAAGGAAGACGACGGTTTTTGATCACTGGAACAAGAAAAGGGCAACCATCGACAAAGAGAACCAAACATAATGGTCAGGAAACACCGTCAAGTCGAGGGGAATGGCTCAGGAACAAATCTAAGCAATGTGCAGACGTGGGCAGGTGAAACAACATACACAAAATGCATTA
Source organism: Shargacucullia verbasci (assembly GCA_947562105.1). Taxonomy (NCBI): domain Eukaryota; kingdom Metazoa; phylum Arthropoda; class Insecta; order Lepidoptera; family Noctuidae; genus Shargacucullia; species Shargacucullia verbasci. Next base: position 10,733,291 of record OX387287.1, read on the forward strand.
TGAAAGAAAGAAAGACGAAGTTTATGACGCACACTCAACGTGGTAGCTGAACGCATTGATTTGTTTTCTTGTACATTGAGCAAATTCACAAAAGCTACTTGCCCATTGAGTATTATGTTTCCAAGTAAGTTGGAAATATTTTTTTTGACTGTTTAAAGCTTCTCTATCACAATTTGTTACCTATAATGCTAGATGTGTCAGATCTAAATAAATAAAAATAAATAGTGACTAAGACGAGCCTCGCTGTTAAAACATTACTGGAGGAATCTTCAAACCCTCACACCTCAGTCATACCCATGTCACTCAACACAACATTACCCTAATTGCTTACAGCCCACTTTTTACCAGGTACCTCAGGTACCCACTTCAACTTTCCTCATATTTTATCTATGTAAAATGCCGGTACCCACACTACGCTATTATATGTTAACTTTTGTACTAACCAACTAAGCCAGACTCTAATAAGGTTATTAGGTAACAAACATCACCCTCATTTCACTAACGGGGTAATCAGACCTTCGCAACTAGGCCAGTGGAAATGTTACTAAAAAACCGTAATTTACCGAATATAAACATAAATACGACACACCTACATTACTATTGAGCTTTTCACAACTTAAACCTAAAATTTTCATTTGATTATATTTTTCCGTATTATGTAGATATTGTTATATGTATGTGCGACATATGTAAATAAGGATTTCATAATTTCATATCGAATTTAATTTATCAAAAATAATATAAATAAGTATTGTTTTTAACTAACCATCACACTATAACATAATATAACTGTTATAAGACAATTCATTACAAAAAGTGAAATCGTGCTTTTTAATTAGTAAGAAACTTCATAAAATTTTGTGCAGGTAATGATTACCATACATTACATACATTTATTTAAACGTAGCCCACACTTGTAATAATTCCTGTATCGTGTGCGTTTACAAACACAAATCTTCACACACAAACACCCAGACCCGGAACAACTATCTGTAGGCCCATACAAATGGGGGAAAGTCCATTGCCATCGGAGATGGTCCAGATGGTCTGATAATTTCTTTAAGTACAGAAAACCCTAATAACCCTAATAACATACCTAACCCGGAGAACGTACCTGGGACTTCAAGCTCAGCAGCCTTACTTAGAACCAGTACAGCAATGAGGCAGTAAAAGCCGTTTTAAAATCTAATTATTATATCAGTCATAGAATAGCCATTTGTTTTCGTAGCCCGCCACTTAGGTCCTAAGTAAAGAAGGACCAAGTTAATTAAGGACCTATTATCGTTTCTCTTTGCGCTAAAAAGTAATAGTTAATATTATAGGTAGTTTAATGGTTATTATGGGTGAAAGTAAGGGCTTGTTAACGGTTGATCGAATTTTAATCTTAGAATTATTCCAGTATCGTGGGTGGGTTTACAAACACAAATATTCGCATACAAACAGCCGTGTGAACCGAGTTTGTCAACTATGTTATCTATTGTTGCAAATATATCTATGACAGTCATGATTTTACCACAGGTATATCATATTTATTACATTATATGTTCTTCTATATTTCTATACTATAATAAAACACTCTATATCGCAATTTCTCTGTATGAACACTTATAACTTAAAATACAATGAACCGATTTAGATGGGACTTTTAGTGTAGGCCTACTGAGATACGTCGCATGTTCATATCCGGACCGAAGGACAAGACATTTATAATAAAATGCGTGTTTTTGTAATAGTGGATGTTAAAAGTTACAAAAGAGTAATTAATTTCATTTCATATTTCATTTAATTACATTTCTTTTTCATTGCATTTCTTATATTATGATACGGAATGGCGCTGTGACTCTTGCAGAAGTGAGGTTGCGATCGGATAAAAATATTTATGTTTAAAAAGTGTTTCTAGTGCAGAAATATACATTTCACGCTATTGCGTGGATTTAAATAAAATATAGCGGGCATGTTAGTACAAAATAAATTCGGTTACCGTTTAAAAATTATATGGTTATAATACCTCATCATTATCTCATATATTCAGGAAATAATGCACCATTGCATTGTCAAGAAATCAAATGCATAAGTATATAAAACATTTTGTCATTAAAATGTAACGCGTTCACGCCCATTCACAGTTAGTCGGAATAAGATCATAAAAGACCACAATTGTAAATTTTATACCGAATTCATATCTAAAATAATTCATTATTTAAAAGATAAGCACCATGTGGGTGGCTCAAGGGTTAACCTAGCGTTGACATTTAAATGGGATATAAGATTTCACTCAGGCTTTCCATTGTACTAATCTAACTGGGACCTAACGGTCCAAAGGTCATAAAACCGCAAGGAAATGTTGTTGTTACTCCTAAACTAATGTTAGCTTTAGCTGGCGATCATTTCCCATAGGGCTGACCAACCAATTGATTTTTCAACGTATCCACCACTTCCTGAATAAATAAATAGAACTTTGATTTCCTTTAATAGAATTGGGTCAGGTCCATCATGTGATTATAATAACATAAAGTCAACGAGTGTTATTAGCCCAGAACGTTATAAACATATTTGGATAAGATAATTTTACCACGTAACATAACAAATCTTCACGTTTGTATTCCCTGAAGGGCTAAGCCGAGGTAGGTACTTATAAACCCACGTTTGTCATACAATATGATGAGAGCTATTACTAAGAATTTTCTAACGGAAATAGGGGATGGACCCCAGGACCTGAGGCTCGGCAGCCATGCTTACAATTAATGGATCACAATGCATTATTTCATCAAATATCGTAATAAATAATTGGAAGAATGAACAAAAGTGCAAATTATTTTAAGTTGCTTATGCTTACGCTTAGTTAAACCTGTATCTTAGGACCAATAGAAACCTACGTGTTACGAGTATAGCCGTAGGTAATTAAAGGTTAAAGCTGACAATCTTTTCTTTTCTAATCCGTCACATTAGCTTCGACTGTTTAAAAACGCCTGATTAATACTCTTTTCGATGGAGCCTTTCAGTTTTGTTCTTAAAAGAAAAGAGCCAGAAAAACACGTGCATTTTTCTGTTTTGAAGTCAGTCTTTATGTGTGAACATATACGAACATTTAGGTATGTTTGAGAAGCTTTATGACTCACGACACGAACTCCGGTGTCGTTAGTAGAGTGTACGAACACAAATTACTCATGCACTCGCAATGCCCTACTTTCATAGCTTGCTAATCTTTCCCTAAGACCATTTTCAGTAAAATATTTGAGTATTATTTTTACGATAAAAAAATCTAGGTGAATGAACTTTTTATAAGAAACAGAATTAGGTTATAAACACTAAAAGGATACGAATAAAAGTAATGTACGGAATAAAGCGGTAATCAATCACAAATTGTGTCACTAAAAATTTATGAAAGGCCGTATAGTTCTTTATTTAGTTCTTTATTAACCGTATGTTAAGCAGTAAGAACTAAAACTATGTTTCGGTTACGGTACCACGGATATATACCACGTAATACATAGCGTATATCATAGCGTATGTGTACAGTCAGCATCAAAAATATGTATACACGTAGCGAAATTCAAACGCCTATTCTTGGAAAACGTTTACGTTAAAATCATAAAATTTTAATTTGTATGTATTTCTATGTATCTGCAGATAGTATGTGTATAATGCGTCAAGATTTCAATCGCTATTTCTTCTAAAAATCGCTTTTGAATGTCATTAAGTGTTTTATACATCTTCTTGATGCTGGCTGTACATACACATACTATTATCTGGCGATAACCAGAACTAAAATGTACGTATCTGAATACTTTGCTTATTTATTTTCGTTAAATGACGCAAAGTATACACAAAAAACGTTTTGTTGTGTCTAGTCGACGCCAGTTGTTTTTAAACGAATTAAAGGTAGTTTCATGTTTTAGGTTCATTATCATTTCTTTTCTTTTCACAAAACATTACCCTGCACTAGGTTTTCTCCAGTATCGCGGGCGCAGTTAACTACCCACATGAACACTTCCAATTAATGACCGTAATATTTATTTTAATCTGTGAAGTTAATAATGTTATGTGATATTTATGTTATTTAGTTGGTTGCATCCTCACAACTACCAGTTCCGGTAATTTGAGATAAACTCCATTCTATCCTTTGACAGAAGCTACAGGTAGGTAATTTCGCCTCATCATCTTTCGTCGTAAGGTCCCGGCGGTAATGTCGTCGCTATAATAATATATCTCACGTCTTTTTGACTCCTTGTATTTGCCACATTCTGCTCCCGATTCGAAATCTAGTGTATGTCACATCACATACGGCTTTTTACTGTTAGTGCCAGCCCGGGCTTTAATAGGTTTTCAAATAAATAAAAGATATATTTGTTTATTTATTAGCTGTTTTAGAAAGTAAAAAACAGATACTTACACAACATAATAAAAACAAAGTTTTTTTTTCGATCGGTAACCGCGATCCGCTTGTAATAATTAATTATCACATTAAAAATACAATTCGTTAAAATTTCAGCATAATTTAGTAATATTGTACCTTTACTGAAATTTTCGATAAATACACTTACTTCATAGAATACAGAATTTCGCACTTATATTAGTAAAGACATACCGCCGTCCAAGGATGTCACAAACACCATTTGATTTAATTTAAACAACAATGGTTGACAAGCCTACGACCCTAAAAACAATAATGATAAGGGAATAATTAATGGAAGCAAAGAATTTCTCTTTACAATGCTAAAGTGGCCTTAGGCCGTTTGTTCATTGTTGATGTGTAGGTAAAATATCTTTCATGTTGCATTCGGACGAAATTACTAATGTTTTCTTTACTGTTTGGATTGTAATTATAGCGAATTTGCACGTAGTGTAAGTTTTTTTTTTAACACATTCATAAGTATGGCTGTGAAACTACAAATCCTAGATTGGTCCTTGGGTTCGCATATAATCTAAGTATTAAAACTGATTTGACGTCTATTGTGAATTGTACCTATCTGAAGTTATCAAGCAAAAATATTTTTTTAATAATCTGTCTAGTCTTCAGCCACAGAGAAAACATAAACATACTCGCCTGAATGTATTTTTCTATAGGAAAAATACACAATCAGGCGACCTTAAATAAAATGACAGCAAAAGTACATTTTATAGGTACAAATGAATCAACTATTGACATGCCAAATAACAATACAATACTCAGTCTAATAAGTAAATACGAAAAATGTTACAGTACGAATGTATACGATCCTTTTGTGGCAAGGAAACCAATAAAACGGGGTACATTCTAAATTCCCCCGGGATCGTAAAAAGAAAACTCAAAACAGTTTCGACGCGAAAAACGTCACAAAACATCCGTATATTACCAACTTAAAAAGAAACTAAGTGGACAGTTTATCAAGTTTCTATTTCTGTTACACAAAAACCTAAGTGAGAATGTTTGTAAATATTAAGAAGAGGACCTGATGATAAATCCACAAAAACGAACCACATTTTAAAACCGTAAAACAAACAGGCCTGAATAATGCCTGAATATAAAACAAACACTCAACATTGTCCTCCTTAATACCCTATTTTCTAAACGTCAACCAGCATTATTCCATTATTTTATACCGACAACGACACCTTTATACCTTAGAGACGAAACGAGATCTATTGTGACAAGCGGCGTAATAAAAAACCTTAGGTACCAAATTTGCAAATTTATTACGATCTCGGTACACTTTTCCACTTTTGGTACTTCTAAGCGGCCACCGAGAAATACAAGATAGAAAGGACGCAACAAGTTCTGACAAAGAAAGACAGCGTTTTCCCTTGACTTTATTAATGTTGCCGTTTCTTGAGCTTTTTCTTTCTTTTTGATGATACTTTAAAAAATATCTGCACGGAAACGTCATTAGGAAGAGCTCTGAGAAATGGATGATGAGATGTTTTAAGGGTTTATTATTTTTGTAGCGGATAATGTTGGCAACAAATTTTAACGGTCAATAAGGGGAAGTAGGTAAATGGCTTTTTTGGTCCAATATACTTATATAGGTTTTAAGGTTTAGATGATATCTTATGGTTTGATATTTTTTTAAACAAAGAGCTTTTAGATGTAAATCACAAATGTCTATTAACAATTTATGTTTGAAAATCAACTTTAGATATTGAGCAGATAAAGCTATTATTACGTGATTCTCGAATTTCATCCAACTTCATGTCAAATACAGATGAATCAGGTTCCCTTTAGCACGAAATGTGGACATGACACACATTTTCGTTTGAACAAGTCTATTTGACAAACGATTCATTTGGAAAAGCCTGATGTTTGCGGCACCAATAGTTCGTATCAATGTTGCAGGAAGCTCTATCTCTCTGTCTATTAATTGGGAAACCATTGGTCGGGACATGCATCATCTTTTGAAAAATATCAATGATACTATATTATACTTGAAAACCAAATTGGAACCCACTCGTAACTCATGACACAATATAGTGTTTCTGTTCGTTTGAAACTTTTGCATTTTAATGTTCATTTGACTTATATCTAATTCATTTGCAATTCTTTTCAATTAAGTACTAAAATGCACTAAGATATTTATTTGAGACTACATACCATTTAAATGAGAACAAATAATATTCATTTACTGCCTATATGAATTCGTTTTTGTTAGCAGAAATAAAAACGCGAACGATTACAAAATCAATTCATCTCTAACGCTTTAATAACGACATATTTTGTTACATATGCTTCATGATTGGAACAAAATTAAATATTCCAGGAATCTGATAAGGCAATCGACGAAAATCACATTTCATAATTGCTTCGACAACGTTCATGGTAGGGGAAGGTTGCGATGATTGGACTAGCTCTTTAATTGGACCACCAAGGTATTTCCAAAACTGTGCAAGCTAGCAACACCCAAACTAGTAGAAACGAGTCCGTGGTGACTTAGTTGTACTTTCTTACATCAGTGACTTTGCGGCACGTGGCGAGGAGTGATGCGTGAGGTTGTGTTTGCGGCGGTCAAAATCTAATAATTTCACTCATTACAAGTTGACGTAAGTATTATTGTATTCATATTTGTCTGCGTGCACTGTTATGGAATATTAGACAATTTAATTGTGATTCCATGGGTGTTTTTCTATTTTTTCTAATGATGACCATGTATATTTTAGCTTTCTTTTTCTTACCGAATACCTTGTTGCCATCAATGGACCTCAAGAGAGTTCCACCGTTGTACCGGTCCAATCATAGCAACTTTTTATTGTATTTTTTTGGTCATAATTATGCGAATAGGTCCCAAGTATTTCACTAATTATGGAAAAAACTATAGAAAAATCATTATAAATTTAAAATTTCAGAATTTCACAGAAAATAAGAAACACTTTGGATGAAATGAAACAAGTATGAAACTTGAAAGAGTTGGTTGAAATGAAGCAAGCAGAATATATGGATTCCCGAAAGCAACACAAAAGAAGCCAAAACTGTGCACAAAAAACTTCAACCGTCAACCAGTAAACTTGTTAATACAAGACATGATTCAATGCATGATCTGTAAAGCCTGGGTACACCTTGATTATGTTTATGTCAAAAAACATGTCAATAAGTACCTGTGCCCTCATTGCACAACATAGACATCACTTGCAGTAATAATTGAAATCTTTGAGATATCTGATATATATATATCGTGTCTTAATAAATTGTGATTTTTATAACTTGTTGATCTTGTTCTGAGTGACTGAAGTACTTTATAGAGTTATCAGTTGCTGCAAGTTTAAGACTATCTTGATTTTTATAAAAGTATTGTTGATCTCATTACGATTGCCATTTTTTATAAGATTTAATTTTTAATGCATGTCATCTTTGCAGTTACTGCAAGTGACCTTAGCTTCTGTTATTTTGATTTTTATATTTGTTATAGGCAATATTAGTAATATTGATAATTATAATTAGTTGCCTCGATTGGACCTCTTGAACAAATTTCTTGAAGTCCATTGATGGCAACCTGGTGGCTCAATGAAGGTGCCCATGGTCCAAAGAAGGCAACAGCCCAAGATTTAGTTTTCTTCGTTTATATCAAAAAGTGTAAGCCCGAATTGTTTGTGCGTTCCATTATTATAAATAAAGGTCATACGAAATAAAAATAATAAACTGCTTTCATTTTATCACTTATACTTTTTGAGATATAAGGTCGTAAAGTTAAGTGGCCCATTCATAGCAACCTTCCCCTATTGGAATTCCAGATCAAATCTGAAACATAATTTATTTTAATTTTATCTCTTCTACTACAGAAATAAATAGCTTTCATATTCGTTATTATTTATAGCTTAGTTTAAGTTTCCCTATTGAACTGCTTGTGATTTAGTACTCAAATTGTTCTCGTAAAAGCAAAGTCTTACATAACCAATCCTATGGAATGGTATACGTTAGACTTTGGTTAAAATGAGTATGCAAATACATTTCTCAGTTTAATATTAACTTTAATCTTCATTCAATGTTTTGTAACTCCTTAACATTAGATATGTATTTTTACCGTTAATTTGTACTCTTGATCAAAATGTTTATTTAAATTTCGCTTGCGAGAAAAAAATGTGTACATATTTGTCGGGAAACAGATAAACGCGTACTCTCTGTTACCTGTAACTGGATATAAGTTACCCCTCCTGACAGTGAACTACTAATAAATGTCTACACAAGCTTAAAAGCTAGGACAAACTCAGCGAACTGCGATGGCGTAGCGAAGTATATTGAACAAACTTCGCTTTTCTGTCATGTAAATGGAAATATTGTTCATAAAACTTTATTTTGTAGCCTATCCGGCAGATAAACACGGTATAATGGACTATGATGGATGTACTCAATGTTCATTTGGTAGAAAATGGGAGGATTTAAAAGTTTAATAAACCGTTACAAATTCAGGCGGGTATCGGGTCTTCATAAATAGTTATGCTTTGGTCGTATTAAAATATGTAAAATGTAACATTATTCTCAAACTCCGAAATAAGAATTTACTAGAACGGTCCGAGCGGACATATTATACGAACAGAAACTCTATTCGTATAATGAACTTACCGTAATGAACTAATATGTTCAATTTATTTTAGTCATCTGATGAAGCTGCGTTATTATTGTTTTCCTGAATGACAGAGTGCCTCACTGTTAGAATAATATTACGCTCTTGATACCCGATAGGACGGCTTATTACTCAAGGTAGCTTCAATTTACTCGAGACGAGAGTATATCAGGATGATTTATTGGCATCAACAAGATGTTTACGCAAGATATTATTATTCTCAGGTTGAATACTGAACAATATTACTTTAATAATTGCTTTAAAATAGTTTATTACTTAAAAATAGTACAATAATTAACATTTAATAGCATTTTTTTGGTTTTGTTCAAAGTGTACGACGCTTAAATTATTCAATTTATGTAAAATATTTAGTAATGAGCCAAATGAATTTCAAATTGTCTTGAAATCCTCAAAAATGTGATTAAGTTTCTAACGACTATGCTCTTATTTATGGTCCTTTGTATTTTGCTTACCTCGCAAAGGAAAAGCTTGTAGAGTTCCAGAATGCATTAAACTTCACGCTACAAGTGCATTGACGGGTGTCCGTGGAATAGATACTGCCGTTCCCGATTTAGAGAGTAATCAGAGTGAAGAGCAATCGTGACGTATATTGTTTCCACCCACGCGATTTGGAAATCATCGCGTTTTGGCTTCAAAGGATTATCTGTCCTAGATTGGAAACTGATTTGATGCATTCGTGAAATATACAGGATTTGTGGATTAATCTTTTAATTAGCAAGCATATTGCATCTCTTCCTGCTGTCAAATTCTGACATGAAATATATTGGAAGTTGAACTACTCAACACATCGAAAGGGCTCTCTAACGAGTCACAGTCACACTTCCTTATTTTTATTGTTCCGATCAAAAGAAAACGTTCACTGTTTCATCTTTTGTGAAATTCTGTAACATATTTAAGTACCTACCTGATATAATGTAGGAATTTCTATTCACTATATGGAAAGAAAGACCTTGAAAATTAGTCATCAATTATTATCTACGGACAAAATCATAAATGAAAACGGTTATTTTTCCATTATCATTTGACAAGATCTCTGTTTGAGGCATAGAAATGTCCATTGTCCAATGGACAATGTCCACACTGTCCAACGAATTGAATTCTGATTAATCGGCTGTCAATTCTATCAAATTAATTGCCCTAACCCAGCATGTAGAACAAGTTTCTGGTATAGTACGTCTAAAGTTACAAATTAAACAAAACTTCATACAACATTAATCAAAACTCAATTATTCAGACTTAAATGGGGTTCGGTGAACTAAGTTCTGTCACTTTGTTCCTAACGTACTGAAACCTTATCCGAATAGATTAAGTATGAAATTTCACTCTTCGTCGTATTCCAAAAGAAAATATGGTTTTGAAAACTAGCACCGGTGTATAAAGGTTCTTTATTATTTTAAGGGAGTGGAAAACTCAAATTGTTGTATTATTTTTCTAAGAAACCAAATAGATGAGATTAAGATTATGTATTTCTTAACCAAATATTTACATGTCATTCGAAAATAAAAGGTAATTAAAATCCTTGAGTTAGCAGTTAAAAAATCTGTTAGTATTTAATATTATTTTGTCCTGATTTGAAATTCAAAACTGCAGTAGGTGATATATTGCACTGATTTTATTAAACAAAAGTAAAAAGCACCAAAGGTACTATACCTAAAAATCCTTTTATTACAAATTTCACGATGACGCATATCGAACATGCCTAACATTTTGTCATCTTGTATTTTTAGACGATTCTCGATTTTTCAGCGAAAAACAACGTGTCGAGATTTGTACTCTATATCTCATATATATCATAGATATATCTCATAAAATAAAAAATAAAAAACATAGCATTTATAAGAACATTTCCATAAACAAAATTTATAAAAAAAAAACTTTGACCAAACTAACATCAGCGACTCATTAAAACTTTCTTAATACATTTATGATTAATATTGATTAGCACATACTCGTAGTTATGCTTGGCGCATGTCACAACCAAATCGAAAAAACGGCACAATATATACTTTCCAAAAAATAACAAATTATTTCACCTCACAAATAAAAAGAACCATCAGCGACTACCAAAAGCATCATTACTATCACGGCGCGGCGGCATCGGTAACCCAATATCTAACACATGGACATGGACACAGGTTTGTCCAATAATATCACCCTCTCTCAGATGGAAAGACCAAAAGTCATCAACGACTAATAAAACCATCTATAATACTTACAAACACAGGGGCCGGATATCAAACACTATATGAAATAGGGGTTTACAACAGAACGACATGAATATTCAATTCTGCAAAAAGACCAAATTATTTCACCTCTCGCAGGCATAAAGACCAAAAGCCATCAACGACTAATAAAAGCATCTTTATTACAAATTTCACGGCGACCGGATATCGAACACTGCATGACATAGTGGCATCGGTGTTTGTAAATCAAAACAGCGAGGGTGGGAGCGCGGGGCCAAGCCGTCTAGTCAGCCGCCCGACGCCGGCCGACGCGCACCGCGCGACTCCGGAACGCGAACTTACGATGAAACTGTGACGTGTGTTTTGTTTAGAACTCGGATTAAGGTAGAGTGAGTTTTGTACGTTCGTAATTTGTATGGGTGTAAAGTTGTAGTTTGTAATTTTTTGTAGGGGTTAATTTTATGAGTAATTTTGAGTGAATTATCGTAATGAGTAATTATTATTTTATGGCTATCATAATTAATTACCTGTTGTTTTAACTTAAAACGATAAAAATAAATGACATTATTATAAAGTAATATAACCTCATATTTACATATGGACAGTCATTTTAAATGACTTTTTAACAGTAATAGGGACCTTAGAAAGGTGCAATTTTTTTTATAATATTAGGCTATAGTTTTACTTACTATTAGCTTATTATATCCCACTACAGTAATAGACTCATGATGTCCAGACAGGTAAAAATATTCTTCAGAAATCAATTTATTAATAGGTATATACGACCAAGAGTATAAATTTTACGACGGTTAATTAATCCTAGCCTACCACCAAAAGGGCAATTTATTACAGGTAACAAATGAATACTGCCTTATTCAGTCCACATAGTATCGTACCTCTGAACGTGGCCTCTATATTTGTAGACGTGACAATAATTTTATTTGGTGTGATAAATAGTTGCCTGCCCTTAATATCCCGAGCAGTGAGCGAGTAACAAATTCTCAAGTGTGTGATATTAGGGGCTTAATATAGCCTACGCAGAATACGAGCTTTTATTACGTAGATTTGTAGATTTCACTTGAGCAAATGTAAAGCGTGTCAGAATATGGATCGTTTTGATGGTTGCAAGCAATGGGCTCAGCGAGCTGTCTACTCTGTTTGTACTTGAGTAATGAATGGAAAGAGTTTTTCTCCATAAGACCAAGTATTTGGAACCGTGCACCTAGAGTCGTGGCTTTTTATAATACTTGAAATAATGATCTATTCAATTCTAAGTGACTTCACGATTAATTTGAAAACAGATTTACTGACAAGGGATAAGAATAACACACGATTACTCTTTTTACAAAAAATAAAATAAGAAAATATTAATTGACAGCTTTATAAGGTATCTCATGTTATTGTCGTATAGACTTCAGATTTAATCGGCACTTATCTCGATATAAAATTAACGTGAGTGCGTAAACTGAGAATGCAATAAATGAGAATTCGGATCAGCTTGAAACACTCTGGGCGTAACGAACATTTTGATTACATATAAATCTGTCATCCAAATGTTTGCAGCATTCCATCCATTCCAAGAAGACAAAATGACTTGCTATTGCTCATCTGTTGAAACTTGATGAATTCCTCTCCGGCTAATCTTTGCTTCTATACTAGTATAAATCAGTAATGTTTGTTTTTGAGTTTGCAGGCTAGTATGATTTTGAAAATTAACCCTTTCGGGTAACAACTTAGTTTTGATGATTATGTGGGAAAAATTCGAAATCCGTGCGCATGAAGTCGCAGACACAAGGAATTGAGTGACTTGCATTATAAACTGGAATGGTATTTTTTTAAATAAAGTTACGGTATTTATTCACGGCCTGGTTCTACCCAAGACCGAGATATTCTTTTAGCCTTCTAGTCAGCATGAGAACAACATAAAAATTTCAAAGAGTAAGTAGTAGTCAACAAATTATAGGCACCGTCTATACGGCTCTTTCAGTGCATTTAGAATAATTGTCTATTACATTTATCGACTCGGACAAAATTAATCCTAACAAAAGTCAATATTATTAAATAAAGGAATAATAATATGTTAGAAAAACACTACAAGTCTACATTACAGCAAAACTTGTTAACATTTTCCCACATTCCGAGTAGTTTTCCGAGCTCATAATGTTCTCACTTAGAGTGTCCTTCCGCGACCTTAAGCACAGAAAATTGCTTTCCGGGCGGAGAATGTAAAAATAATTACCACCTGTATAAAAATGTACACGAAAATAGCCTCATTTTTTATACTTTCAAGTCCTTACTGTGTACCATAGTTTTCTGGTATATTATTACTTATGACTTCTTTGTTGTCCGTGACAAAATATGCCCAACTTTTCTTGTAGTATTTATTATACCATTTGATTTACTTTTTTAAATTACTCGTGATGAGGTTTTTTTCGTTGAACTTGTGTTGATGGGTATAGCCAATCTGGCTACACCTGAAAGCAGTTAGACACGGTAAAAACGTAATAAATATTATTATGGACTGCCGATTGATTAACGACACAATAGTCATAATAAAAAGCTTTATGGAATATGGTTACACATTGGGTAGCAACGAGCACCCGCGCTACCTCGCAGTCTGATGCCTTAGTAAAGGAATACTGCCACTTTGAAAAATCGAAGACTACTATGAAGGAACAAAAGAGTTTTTTCTATTCTAATATTATAAAGAGGTAACATTTGTTTGTTTGTGTGTAGAAGGTAATCTCCGGAACTAATGATCCGATTCTGAAAATTCTTTCACTGATAGATAGCCACATTATCCCCGAGTGCTATTGGTTATAAATTATACCTATATATGTAGGTCATGCAGACGAAGTCGCAGACAAAAGCTAGTTATTAACAAATAAGTAAAAAATAATTTAAATTTATTTAAAACCATAGGAATTGGAATGTTCCACTAGATTTCTAATTAAAATTCTAAAAGGTTTTTTAACCTATTATCATGTCTAGGTATTCTATGTAAGCCTTCTAAAAGACCGATATCCTCCTTGTAAGTAACTCGTGATGAGAATAACCAAAAATCAGTGCGAAATATGCCACTTCCTACTTCCTACTAATATTATAAATGTGAAAGTTTGTGAGGATGGATGGATGGATGGATATTTGTTACTCAATCACGCCAGAAAGGCTGAACGTATCTTGATGAAATTTGGCACACAGATAGATTATAATCTGGAATAGCACATAGGCTACTTTTTATCTCGGAAAAATGTACGGGTTCGTAAAATACGCGGGCGAAGCCGCGGGCAGAAGCTAGTAAATCCATAAACTCAACACTGCTGCATATTCAAACATTACTTATGCAATATTAGAGCTTTAGATTACCGAAATTGAATATGAAAATTCCTGATATCGAGACCGTTGGTGCAAATTATGATACTGTTGTGACGTCAGATGTTAAAAGGCCACTAGGGCGTGCCTACCCCTAATGTAAGGCCTTGACTTTATAAAAGGGATAATAGGTACAGTTAGTGTAGGTCCCACGTACGAAATAACTTAGTTTAGAATCAGAATCCCGAGGGATTTAGAAAAGGTGACGGTATAAATAGTCTTGCATATCTATGGACTGGGATACTCTGTGTTCGCAATTCGTGATAAAAGAAGACATTTTAGTATCAATAGATGCGTTTCCAAGATTTGTCGGTTTACGTAGATTTCAAGTCAAATCGAAGAGCATCCGAGAACATTTTCAACCAAATAGTATTTCTGTTATTTGTTTTAGTTTTATTTTATTGTTCAAGAAGAAGAAGAAGAAGAAGTTCTTAGCCTTCATCTATCTGATATAATAAGTATCTGCCTTAGACAGGTGGAATTAAGGGTTAAGGTTACCGCGCATATGCGCATAAACCGACATTAGACTTTTTATAACTAACTTAAAAATAAATAAATAAATTCAGTCCATGACTGTCCCACTGCTAGCCTTCTATCTTTTCAGAAGAAGGGTAAGGCTTTAGTCGAACTAACTAACTTAATTATAGGAATTTTCGAAATCCGCGTAAAATAGTTCCACCAACTCAAGCAGACTTATCGGTACAATAAAGAACACAGGTACTTCTAAAAAAAAATTGCTTGCTTTGTCTTCTGTATTCTTTTTTTTTTTCGGTACACGGAATGCCTGGCGTCTAAAGACCTTTTACTTCATTACCCCTTAAAGTTTAAAACATTTTATGTAGGTAGTTATCGTTTTCGGTACGTTAAGTCTTGATGTGCAGATTAAGCCATTTAAATGTCGTGATAGTGTGAGAAGTCGGGGAAGGGCGCTATTTCTGGGTGTCTGTGTATAATGAGACTGTTATTTAAGATTATGATGGCTTAGTCTTATGTTTGCGCATGCTCTATAATCTACAGATCTTGGAACATTAACAACTTCGCACATAGTACTCAGAAACAAAATGATTGGTGTTAGCATAAGTTTAATACTTTACGATTTCATGATTGTAGACAACGTACTTATAAGCGCAAATATATATGATACCCAACTAAATAAGTGGTAATATCTCAAGTGCTAAGGTGACAGGCTCTCGATTGAGAGGTAGTCCGTTCAGTAACCACCCATTGCACTTTTGACTCGAAATCAATCCTATCATACCTGGAGAGGTTACAGGAAAATATTTGTGCAACTCATGCCGCAAGAGATGGTGGGATGACTGGTTAAGCATAGCATAGCTGGAGGGTTTATAGGAAAACTATTAGTAATGTGCAAACCATGCCGCAAGAGATGGGAGAACGACTGGTTAAGCATAGCTTAGCTGGAGGGGTTAAAGGAAAATTAGTAAAATATGCTAACTAAATCGCGAGAGATAGGGTAATGACTGGTCATCTTTAACAATACACACACAATAGAACAAATAACCATATAACAGTCATCATCATCATCATCAGCCAGAAGACGTCCACTGCTGAACGAAGGCCTCCCCCAGCGGGGGGTTTGCCATAATCCCCACGCTTGGCAGGCGGCTTGGGGATCGCAGTGGCTCACCGATTAGTGAGAGGACGCTGCTGCCCGTCCTCCGGTGTCTGGCTGCAGTTTTAGGACGTACCCGGGTCCAAAAAGTAAAATAACAGTACATATGTCACCCAAATTGCTAGTATTCAAAAAAACTTTTCAGAGATCAAAGGTTGGAACGGCGTCTTTAACAATTTCATACCACTATTTTATACGTAATACTAAACATTTACCCTGTTACATTTCTTTGAACTCGAGTAACAATTTTGACTTTTATATTAGGCGTAACTGAATACTGGGACAAAGAAGTGTCAGACAGCTTTCAGCGCTATTCTTCAACGTCTGTATTCTGCATCACAAAGAATTTATCTCTGGTTTTGCAAAGGAAAATACCGACTAATTTACAGGATGGTTCTAGATTACGTAAGTGCTAGATGTGTTGTATTTTTAAATGAAAAAAATTATGACCTAAGATGCAATAAGAGGCAAAAAGTGAGTAGGCATTATTTGAGCTTGCGTGATCCGTCCTCGGCAGCATTGTAACTCACCATTATATGAAGTGCTGTTAAACGCACTCAAATTAGTAGTAAAAAAAAACAATCCTACTAATATTATAAATATGAAAGTTTGTGAGGATGGATGGATGGATGGATGGATGGTTGGCTATTTGTTACTCTTTCACGCAAAAACTACTGAAACGATCTGGATGCAATTTGGCACAGAGATAGATTATAGTCTGGAATAGCACATAGGCTACTTTTATCCCGGAAAAATGTAAAAATCATAAACCACGCGGGCGAAGCCGCGGGTGAAAGCTAGTCAAGAATATTTGGAAATTATACTAAAATTCTGCAAAGTTAACTTGAACAATTCGAGATGTCGGGCACATTTTTGTTGTATAAGCTCTGATGGGAGAACATGGATCCTATATTATTGAATTAGGTTATAATAGTATTTTATCAGTACCACCCACATTAGATTACTTTGTACCGTCATGCCGTCGAAAATTATAAGTGCTTTAACCTTACAAAAGTGATTCACTTAATCCGGACAACAATATAAAGTTCAGGTAGATATACGAAACGTTCCGTTTTCTGAATATTGCTTTCAAAACAAGGAAAAAGGTCACAATTGCAATAATGTTTTTGTTGTTTTTATTAATGTGTTTATTGTATTAAAGACCTACATCTCAAATGAAATTACGCGTGTAGGTCTCTACGAAATAGATAACTAGGATTTACGGATAATGTCATACGACAGAAGGTCACACGTTGTCTTAGAACATGGAAGTGGTTGTACTTATTCCACCCTAAAAACTACAATATGTTGTAAGCCGTTGAGTAGCCACTAAAACCGTAACACAAATTATTATTAATTATTAGGTGAGAAACGCATCAGTAATATCCGTACCTACTTCATTAATGATATCGATAGACAAATAAGGCTCATTTCAGCTGGGAAATATACACATTGTTTTTGTTTATTTCAAACAAAAACAAATTGTTTGTTACCAATAGGGACTCAACACAGTATAATACTTTTTATTTACTTAAGGGTCAATTAAGATGAGCTGAAACACTACTTAGAGAAATGTTTCCAAAGAACCTATATACAAAAGCCCCAAGCCTTTGTATACATAATGTAATAATAAATTAAATACAAGTTGAAAATGCCCATAACGTACAAAAATGCTATGAAAAACGTAAAGAAAAAAATTACTATTTTTACAACCTATGTTTCGTTTACATGTCAGAATGAATAATAAACAAACGGTCCGGTAATGGCAGGCAACCGTGAAATATCTCTCTTTATCCCTATATTCAGATGATAAAATTGACAGAATATTCAGTTGTAAGTCTCGTTTTACATACTCTTTTATGAAATATGGGGCACAACAAGTTTTATAATCACTAGTAAACTCAAAACTATTGAAAATTACCTACAGGGCTATTTACAGATATCGCATATGAGCTAGACCAAAAGATCCAAAAATCGCCACAGACTTTACGACCAATTAAGAAAAGCTAGCTTGTGCATATTTAAACTAGCTTTGCCTGCGACCTCACCAGCATGATTTTTAAATTCTCGTTAATGTTATTAAAATTCTATACTATCTAATATTATTATTTCATTATGATTAGAACTACTGTGATATTTAGAGCTATACTCTTAGTACTGCTACAACGAAAGTGCCTTCAGAATTGGTCACCTGGTTTATAGGTTTTAAGTGTTGAATCAGACGGACATACAACTTAAGAAACTGCAATAATCATATTAAAAAAATATTCTCCAACAGAAAAAAGGTTTTCCCATAAGCAAACCTAAATATTGGCAGTGGCGTCCGGTTCATAAAGACAAAAATACACTGCCTACCCTACATAACTCAGATAAATATTTATTATCTCGTTTTATTTTCTGGTATTTTAGAATTTTTTGTTTATTGATAGTAATTACTCGTAGATAAAATATTAGATATCAGAAAATAAAAACACAAGATAAAAAATATTTATCTGAGTCATGTAGGGTAGGCAGTGTCGTTTTGTCTTTATGGACCGCACACCACTGAATATTGGTTATTTCAGTACCCACACTGTTTTAATTTCCCAAATCGATCCTCTCCCCATCAATAGCTATTATCCAAACCTCATCGACTGACACTCAGCACATGATTACACTACTTTGTATCCAAGCTAGGCAAACCGAGGTAATTCTAGATAGCAGAATGAATTTTGAGCGAATAATACCATACACATCTATGTATAACCTTAATTAATCAATAATTCTGTGTGCAATATTTCTACTCTATTTAATTTTTCTTCTCATCAGTTTGAACAAGAGATCAAACTGAACACTATAATTTATTCTGTTTTATTCAATCAATTATGTTTTTTATACCATTTAGGTTGCAAACTAATTTATGACCTGCTTGATGGTGAGCGGTTACCGTAACTTATGCATCTCGCGTGTCGCCAACCCTGTAACAATCTATTCACTCCGTTTGAATAACCCCATGCCGTTGTCTCTTGGGAAAACCTCGGTGGGAAACTGATTCCACAGCCGTGTTATGTGCAATGCAATGGTGCATTTACAATTTATTTATTGCACCGCAAAATGCTCCATTCTCTGTCTATATACTTGATCAAAGGTTTGTCCACCATACAAAATGGAATCAAGTGATAAAATACCACATATGCAGCTACAATTGACAACACGGTCGGCGCAGTGGTTAAGCGATCGACTGCTGCGCTAGTGTGTCGCGGGTTTTATTCCCGCACGGAACAAATATTTGTATGATCTAATGATAGTTGTTTCGGGTCTGAATGTTTATAAACGCACCCACGATACAGAAATTACTCTTAGTGTGGGGCAACGTGACAAAAAATCCTATTCATATACGCAGATCGCATAATATACGCTAATATTCTGTGGGGCCGTCCCATTGAATATAAATGTGCTTGTGATTGAAGTGGGTTCAACATAATAGTTCAAGGGAATTGAACACGAACTCCTTTCGATATATATAGGCCACACTTGTCACCTATTCTCGAATATTTGATAGCGTATTGTATAACAATACCTATATATTTTAATTTAATATTATAGTGGAGTAAAGTAACTTCAGTCAAGTTAAAGTAATTGCATCCACCTTTATGTCGATAAAATACATTGTTTACAAACATTACCTATCTTTAAGAAAATGGTACACGAGCATTACCTTTCACTGTAATTTTGTTCATCTCCTTTCCCAGTTATATATATATTTATTAGTTTATTATATATATATATATATACTATAAAATATATATTTTATTTTTATGTATTTGTATTATTATGTTTATGTATGTTGTTTTTGTACACTAGACAGCCCAATATCTGTCTCCCTTCTTTCAGTCCATCCAAAGGTTGTCTGGAAGAGATCGCCTTGTGCGATAAGACCGCCCATTGTACACAAATAATTGTATATGTCTGTCCTATATATTTTATGTGGTGTACAATAAAGTGTATAATAAATAAATAAATAAATATTTAGTTACCAACTCCTACTTAAACCAAATAAATACCACTACAATAGGCCGACTAGACAACTGACTGTTTGTCGGTAACAGAAAACAACAAACGGAGGATATGAAATGAAAATGTGTGATTCACCGACCGATTAATTATCAGACCTATAAGAAGTATAATGTTTAAATCACAGAAAACTTTTATAAACAACCATATAAACACCTTATTAAAAATGCTATTTTTACATAACATAACATAGCATCACGCCTGTATTCCCGATGGGGTAGAATGAGGTCTACAATTGTACACCCAAATTTGCTGTTGACGGTAATGCTGTTAGTACCTAATAGGGGACGAGCATGTTGCCATCTCCCGGCCACATTCCCAGACACCTCGCTGCTATTGAGAATTTTCATACTACACTTATATACATATATACTTTCTATATATTGGGAATTAAACGCAGCATCTCACGCTCAGCAGTCGACTATTAAATAAATGCCTTAATAGTTGTCTAATTAGTGCAAATATACGCACATTTGCAGAGTAACAACATACTTAACAACGACGATAAATATTAAGCGTAAGACAATACATATATGTATGTAGTTACGTGTGTTTATTTACTCTGTATGTCGAAGTAAATTGTTCCGGTGTTTGATACGACGTAATTGTTATCGCAAGTCAATATTAACTTAATTAAATATCTATTAATTGTTTGTCGTACACCTATTATACTGAATTATATAATTTCGGGATCCCTTAGATACCTTTACGATGTTTCTTGTGTACAATAATTAATTATTATTTAGAGGAAAATACAGTTTTAAGCTATTAAGTTTACATTGGCAAAATTGTATGTAATAATATAACTGTAAAACTGTTTTTTTAAAGGTTGCTCCACTTGTTTCTTCGATATCGTAAGGATAGTTTACAAACATACAATTCACCGTTCTCAGTGGCCGCAACCGCGGTTATTAAGTGTGAGGTTATGGATCCAATCACCGACAGCCTAATTACCGATGTAGCGACAGGCGTAGATCGCGCGATACCTTCTGTCAAACGTCATTTTTGTGACATATAATGCATTGGCTGACAGTGAGATTGCTGTCGCGTGGCTATCGCGATTCTGTCGCTTTTTTACGTAATTAGGCTGCGGGTAGGGCAATGGGTTATTGGGTTTTCTCTTAGGAAACTCTCAGTAGTATACCGGAATTTAGGATTGTGTCCAATAGATTAGTTTGGTTGGCAATAGGCTCACTCCTTATTACACGGGATTTTTTAATAGTATTGGCCAAATGTGAATGTATGTACATACATAGGTACACCTCTGCCTAACCCTTCGAATATTAGAGCCATAATGTTGCATTATTTTATGTTATTTAATGGTTGTATGAGATACATTCCTCTTTCTTACTTAATTACTTACTTCTGTATACTATTATTAAGTAATAACAAGCACTCAAACACAACATGAATATTGGATGTAGTTTAATCGAATCCAAGCTTCGTTGTAGCTTCTATTAGCTATGAACATCGCGTGATTGATCGCTATATGATATTGACGAGTGGAGTCGAGTGATTTTCTTTTAGTACTGAGGCACTGAACACACTTTTCTATAGTACAACACAAGCCCGAAATAACCTGGGCAAATTGTGTCACAGCCAAAATTTGCCGATGAGAGTACAATAATTTATCTTAGGGTTTAAAAAAAAACGATATAGGTTTGTTTACGGGCAATAAACACATTCCCTAAATTGTTCGTATTTCGATTGGCGAAATTCGGATGTGACGAAATTACCTGATGAAATCTTTGTCTTGTATTGACACGTCTTTAAACAAACTTTGTTGTTTTTTGTTTCGCAATCGTCTCTCTCTCCAGATTTTGTTCTCCATGGAAACACCAACTTTTTGGCACTATGCAACTTAAATCCTGTGATTTTCTAAAAGTAACCTAGACACGTTTATTTGAAATAAAAATAATTCCTATTAAATAAATTCGACATAGGACTTATTTTTTTTAAACGTTGCCCCACCCTCTAATTTCTCTTGTATCGAGGGTACAGTTTACAAACATACATGTCATATACACATGCACCCGAAACAACCATCTGTAGATCATACAAATATTTGTTCTGTGCGGGAATCGAAACCACGACACCTAGCGCAGATAGCTAACCACTGAACCAATGCGCTAACCGTGCCGTTAAATTAAGAACAAGAACCGTTGAACCGTTGAACAGTAAGAACTGTTGTCTAGGACAGTGTTTCGCAAACTTTTTGTGTTCAAGGTACATCTAGGATCTCGGAAAATTTTAGAGGTACACCATAAATGACAGATCATTTTTTACATAATATTAATCAACATATATTGTTAATCAACAAAACAATATTTATTAATAATCAACAAACCAATATTTATTAGTAATTAACCTTGTTTTTCCGAGGCACACCAACTAATGACCACGGTACACCAGTGTGCCGCGGCACACACTTTGCGAAACACTGGTCTAGGATATATACTATTCTTTGATATATTTCGAGTTATCTTAGAGCTCTACTAGTCTAAACACAAATCGGGAAACACTCGCGGCGATTCCCATTCCTCGAAAGTAATATCCGCTTACCTATCCAACGACAGCTTTTCCCAATAGAATGGAACAAGTATATAGTAGCTCAAAGAAGATAAGTTACAAAGTACTATGAAAAATTCGAATGCCTATAAAACTTAAAGTACAGTAATAAAACACCTTTTGATATTTATTGCTTGATAGTTAGCAATAAACGTCAAAATGTGTGTGAACATGTTGATTAGTATGGAAAAGGATCGGACAACAACTTTAATGAAAATTTACTCTTGCTTGGAAAAAAAAAGATCTAATTAGTTGTTTAAAACAGTCTAGTCATTTTTTCCTTCTCTGCCTAACCCTTTGGAGAATATAGGCGTGATGCTATGATGTTATATTTTTCTTTTTTTATAAAATCGACATTCAGAAGATCTTGAGGTAGAAAATCGGTATAACAAATAATATAAATCTTGTAGGTACACGATGTATAACATCTATACAGGGTGTTAGGAGCCGTTTCCATTAGTGGGAGTCGTAAAAGTCAGGAAATCGATAGCACAATAGTATACCGTTAACGTTAAACGTCTTTAAAGTGCGACCGACATGTGGGATGTCGGTCTGCAAGACGATAGATAAAGAGAGATAGAGTATAGTACTGTAGTAAACGATACTACATTGTCAGAGCAATGTTTTTGATGGATACGACGTTCTAAGCTAAGATTTATTTCTAAGATTTATTTCTGAGTTTTACAAATAGGTATACATGTTAACTAATGTTTGTGTTGATCTATATTCATGTTTACTTTGTATTTCAAAAATTCTATGTTTAAAAAAATATCCACGTCGTTTTGACAATCGTTACCTATAGGTATGGTAATCGTATCAAGCTGAAACAAAGTCCTTGCTCCCCTGACTGAATCCAAAGCAATATAAGACACATCTTTATCTTAAGACACACATATAAAGTGGCTTTAACCTCTAGACTTGTTGCGGATATACAGTCTCTTTTATGAACCATTTTCGAGGACTGAGCTTATTTTTTTCACACAAAAGTCTGAAGATTATTGTCTGTTGATGTGAAAGTCCTGAAAAAATGATCCTGTGAAAAAATATACAAAAACATATTCCACAAAGTTTTACAAAATAATAAAGCGAAGGTTCTCATCGTACTCCAGTTAAAAAAAAAAAAAACAGAAATCTAACGACATTTTGTTTGTCAATCCATTTTCAAATCTGGCATTTTCAGACTTGCCTATAGATATCATACTGACAAAACTTGCATCTGAATAGTTAGAAACACGTTTGATCGAATATGCGATGGGAAACGAGAAAATCCGAAACCCATTTTTATTTATTTTTTCATGCTCCAGCCCCGAAAACTATTGGTAGGAATTTAATTTGATTTTCGCTGTTACTTTGATAACGATGAAACATGTTCTGAAAATTGAACGACAAATATTTCTAAACGTTGAACGACTGAAGCTTCGAATAAAATCTTAAGTAAAAAGCTTCAAAGATGAATGAACAAAGGTATGAATTCCATGATTGAAATTCCAACTGCTTCATTCAACACGTCTTTTTCTGTGATCCGCCATTTTATTTATTAATATTAATGTGAAATTACTTATACATTATTTAACGCCCACGTATTCTAAGATTCTAAGGTGGGTTTTCGTTTTCGTAGATGTATTTTTGTCTAAGAAATACAAGATACATTTGTACCTGAATAGCAGGATTGTTATTCTAAACTGAGAGAGAATAAGTTGTTACGTTTTACCGCTATTTTTAGATCGACTGATATTATTTGAGTGAATTGTAAAATGGAAGAACAATACAATCTATTATACATTTCCACTTGATGGGTACGAAAAAAAAAGTTTTTTTTAATAACTTTTACCCAAACTAGGAATAATTCCAGTGCCGTGGGTGCGTTTACAAACGCAAATATTCACATGGACAAACTTCCAGACCTGGAACAGCTATCTATAGGTCATACAAATATTTGTTCCGTGCGGGAATCAAACCCACGACACGTAGAGTAGGAGTTGATCTTTCAATCACTTCACCTATCGTGTCGTCGATTGAAACAAATGTTTTTTTTTTTTTTTTCAGGGTATTCTTTCTAGTTTTTCGGTTAAGGCAGTCGATGTTGAGAGTGTTCATGATGAAAACCATACCTGCAGCATACAGTGACTGCTCTCCACCATATTTATATACTTACAAGTTGTAAAGAGTCTAATATAAAAAAATATTGCCGAATATTATCTAGGTCGGAAAACCTAAAATTATTTAGATATTAAAAATTTATTTGGCTAAAGTTAATGGACTAACTCTACCTTCAAAAGAATTGGACCGACCATTGTAAACTATTTGTTATATATATACAACTTCAAAAGTATATTTCCACTTTAAATAGTACCTATTCTATTCAATCTTCTAAGGCAATAAACTTTGCGACAAAATCTTTAATTCAATTATGGGATGTGGATAGGATTTAAATGAAATCATTTAAATACTAAAGGAATTCGAGAAGAATAGATTTTCTGTGAATTCCCAATTGTGAAGCCTTTAGCTTTGTGATTTTTCAAAGATTTGTACATCTGCTTCTTAAGAATAAGTGCTATAAACTCCAGACAGTAATACCTCGAATAGACTTTAACAGCACAAAAAAGAATTTACGAATGTTAGCTATTTATTTCCCACAGTAGGTATATTGTAGGCCACGAAAGGACCGCATCACACGGCGATCTCGCCGCCCGGCACGCTACGATCCGCAAATTTACAACGCGCCTTAAACGCCCACCCTGTATAAGTACATACTTTTTATTACACATCGGTTTAGCGTTGGAAAAAACAGTTCGTGAGTAATAAACTTTATGCACTGGGTGTTCCCAATTCGGTTTTAGGGTTCCGAATTGAGATTCCGGCAACGGTATAAACTTATCGTTTTGTTAGGCTAATAATATGTGTTGTTTTGTACGTTACCCTACATAGAAAGTAATTTGCGAACACCTTTGTAACCTATTTTTATTAGTACTTCCATTTCAAAGTCTACCTTGTATTTTACGACTACGAATAGGCACGTGTCGCTTCCAAATACTGTCGTAAATAAAGACATAGCATCAGATGGATGAACAGCATCGTTTTCCTGATATCAACTTACTTTCATCATCAAGTTGCCTGCCATCATTGATGATTCTGTCATGAAGTTTCAAGATTATTTTGCGTTATATTAGAGAGAGAGGTAGCTATTTTCAGTTAAGAAACGAATCTGAAATGGCATTTCTTTAGGAAATACAGGCCTGATACTATATTATCTTATATCTATAAAACTTATCCATTATTAAAACTTTATTTATTTACCTACAATCTACATATTTATTTACACTATAACCTTCTGTAATAATATACTCACTAAACATTTCCCATTATACAACCCGTACAAAGAGACCTACATACGCTGCCGCTCCTACCTACCCTTCATTTAATACTACATCATTACTAAAGTGCAACATCACGGCGGGACCCCTTCGCAACTGTCACTCATAGACACTATCGTATCGGGACAAAGCCCGCCATTTGTATATTAAAGTGAGTTTCCAAAAATATCGAATGACAGAATAGGTAAGTATTGTTTACTTTCTCGACCTCAAAATGTTATTGCCTCGATAATTTATTATAACTTCGAACACCTATTATATATAGTAAAAATGGCCAACAGGTATTGCTACAAAAGAAGTTCCTACATCTTTTTAAACAAGTATTTAAAGAAATGATGAAAGATCAAGAGTTGAACAAGGAATTATATTAAAATTAATCAATAATTGCCTTTCTTCTTGCCATACGTTGATACTCGTATCATGGTAATACGCCACTGAATTAAAAAAGTATTCAAAAGCTAGTAGGATACCTTTTTACTTGTTATGTTACCTATACAAAATGTTTTTAACTTATAAGATAAGATTATAAATGTCAGTTAAGACATGGATACCCCAAATCCCAACTTTGAACTATCACACAACTATGAGATATTAGTATCATCACAAACACCTGAGATTTAATCTAAAATCTGTTAATAACAATTTAAGGGCAGGTTATTGCAACATAGTTAACTAACTATCCTTAAGTCGGGATAAGGTGCGAGCCTATATTTTAATAAACGTCTAGTGCAACCCGAAAGTTACGCTAAATTGGAACGGGGCTTTGTGTGTTGACGTTTAAACCGCTTTACCCACGTCTACGATAGCACAAACTTTGTACAAATTGTTGTTAATGACTAAGCCGATCGGGCAGTCGAGTGAGGGGCAATTAATCACAGTATACGTACCTTCCAATTCCCTGTGAGTAGGCGTTATTCGTAGTAGTAGTATAATACATCGATTCGTCTCAATGGGCGTACCGATGAATGTATAAATAATTGTTAGTATGGGTATCTTCTATTCGTACATTAAAATCATAGCATCATCAAGCTACCACATGGGAATCGCTCATGCAGTAGTAGAGACATTAGCCAGTTAGCAAATGGTATCGAGACTGACTGCTTAGGGAGCGTCAGACAATCTCAGGGTTCTTCACTCGTGGAGGCCCTTTCCTAGCTCCCACTTAATCACTTACCTAAATTAATCGGTTGAATCGAGTTGAGGCGAATAAACGACGAAAAAATAATATTTAAAAAAAAACAGAATAAGGAAGGAGCTTAGTCGTATATTGGTCGAGCTGCAAACTGCACGTTGATATTTTGTAATGCGATTAGATTCAAGGATCTATGATTGCTCCGTCATATGGATTGAGGTTCTGGGAGGTATTGCCCTTGCTATGATTTCCCTTTGCTATGATTTCCCATGTGAGTTTCACTTTTCCGTAGGTACTTTACGTGACCGTAAAAACCCCAATATATCACAAAATTACCATTAAGGAATTTTCTTTTATAGATGGGACGATTTTTTAATGTTTACCAAAGACCGCTTTTCGTTTGAATGACAGTTTATCGATGTTTAGGTAATTACGATAAAACTGTATTTAATATGAATTACGACCATCACGAGCGATCCAAATTAGTGCCCTTTTGTATTTATAAATGACATAACATCACGCCATACTATATCATCACGCCTGTATTCCCCGAAAGGTTAGGCAGAAGTGTACTATTGTACAGTCAGCATTAATTGTTATTAATGCTTAATGAAATTCAAAAGCGATTTTTTTGAGGAAATAATGTTGAAATCTTGCCCAATTTTACACATGGTATCTGCGGATACATAATAATACATAGTCATTTAAATTTTATGAGTTTTACCAATAGTTTTCCAAGAATAAGTTTGAATTTTGCTACGTGGATTTTTGATGCTGACTGTACACCCACAATTTCGTCAAAGCCTATAAGCCTGTAAGCCTATGGCCATCTACCAGGCACATTCCAAACATCGCGCTACTGAGAATTTTCTAAGAGAAAAACTCAATAACACTTCCAGACCCAGGGACCAAAACCACTAAACCAATGAGGCAGTCCCTGTGTCGTTTACCGAAAACTCTCTGTTTTCTAATTCATCTCTTTTTAAGTGGCCCATTTATATAAATAGAGCATTGAACTTTACAAAAATACGCTCGCCTAAGTCAAAATTTACAGGAGCCATAACGCCATAAGGTGTGCAAAATTCTCGATATTAGAGGCCCGCCTGTTTTACATAATCGATAATCAATATGATGACTAGTTTTATTTAGATCGTTAAGCCCAAAACTAACGGGAAGGTATTTTTGCTACATTACTCGCAGGGTTTCGGCATATAGCGTAGCGTGTGGCGTAAAATTGGTTTCATCATCATCGTTTCAAGGTTTATCCACTCACTAAAATATAGGACTTATACCACCCAACATCTATAATATCTTGTTACACAGAAAACGTAAAAATGGATCTTGTACCCAATATAGAGATCATCTGTCAGTACAATTTCAAATAAGCTGGAAAATTTTAAATGGGAACTCATCCTACTTTGGCACTCTAGCGATTACTACTCACAACATGGCAAAAAGTAAAGCGCCATCTATCGGAGTGAAGTGACAACAGCAAATAATGAATCGCACTATGAGAGTTTACAACGATTCTAAGACATATACGAATGTCCGACATCAGCCGTCGGGCTTCGGCCAGGCAATATCACCTCGCCTGGTCAGAGAATTCTACCTTTTCAATGAAGGAACACCACACCTCGTTCCTCCATAGCACTAAAAACCATACATTTTCGTAATGTTTAGTCTATGGAATTACCCATACTCATGGTTCACTCGCTTGCATACTCAAATATTACACCCAATATTTTGGATATTCAGTTTCAAACATGCGATGACGTGGAACAGTTATGACGTCATGATACCAAACACCTCAACAGTCCCTTACAACGCAAACTAATTATTTGTTCATAAATGATTCTGTGTAACAGCTGATTGGCAAACCACACTGAATAATAATACTGTACTGTTTTACAACAAGGATGGCTCTGAGTTCGGAATCCGACTGGTGTTACCAGAGGAATACCTACTTGTGAAACAGTATGTAGCAAACATTTAAATAGGTACAGTTGACTATCGCGCCGATAAATACTGCTTACGGAGTATGCTCAACCTAATTTGAGTATCAAAGTCAACTCCATGACTTTGGCTTAGTTACAGTGGTTAGTTTCAATATAACTAGTGGCTAGTTAAGATAAACTAGTGATTAGTTAGTTATCACTACTGGTTTAGTTTTCTAGTGGAGTTCAGTCCTAAGTTATCAAAGAGCGGTAGAGCTTAACCGTCGTTATTACTTAAGAAAAATTTTACAGTTGCTGTTGCTAAGAAAAACACTATCATGTATCTCTCGGGAGAAAGGGATGTGCCGTTTATTTTTCGCTGTGGCAGATTTTTCTTACACAATTAAGGCGCGAATCAGCGTGCGTATTTTTAGTAGTTACGTTGTAAATGAGATACTAAGTGATAGGAGTAGTTTACCACTCCGTTCATCCTACTTCCTACTTATATCATAGATGTGAAAGTTTGTGAGGATGGATGGATGGATGGATGGATATTTGTTACTCTAGTTATTATACAGCTTCCGTCCCCAGCTTCACCCGCGTGGTTTACAAACCCGTAGATATTTCCGGGATAAATAGCCTATGTGCTATTCTAGACTATAATCTATCTCTGTGCCAAATTTTATACAGATCCGTTCAGCCGTTTTGTCGTAATTGAGTAACAAATATCCATCCATCCATCCATCCTCACAAACTTTCACATTTATAATATTAGTAGGATTATAATATTAGTAGGATTATAATATTAGTAGGATATTAGTAAGATTAGTAGAGCAGTAGGATTAGTAGGATATACTTATACCTACTTATCTGCAAGGCATTGACAAAGCAAAGAAGTTACGAATTCAGTAGCTGTTTTGCAGAAGAAAAGCTTTATTATGTCTAAAATGTTGACACAATCAATCATATACTTATATTGCAATTATTTTAAAAATAGAATTGATAGAAATTTCAACCGAAGACCGCACACAGGTCGTGTACAACAAAAACCACTAAACGGAGAATGTAATTGCTTAGAGCCATATATGATATAGATAGGATTACAATCATGACAGACACGACATTGGACGAAGAGCATTCGAGCTGTCCCCCTGACGTAAAGCTGATGTGTGACAGCCCTGTCAAGATTCCCAACGCTATATTTAGACTGTATAGAACAGGGTTGGAGGGAATTTGCTTGCAAATTGTCCGACTTCGATTTCCGAAGGGTGAAGGACCGATGGGTAGCTGTCCGGGTGTGTGTGAAGTATGTTACTCTTATCAAACTTGCGTTTAACCGAAATTTTGCTTAAATTAAGGATTGGGAGTTATATCAAGATTGTCTTGGTAACTACAGCTGGATTTAGGATCAAGGTGAAAGGTTCTGAAATCTTGATCATTATATCAATTATTTGTATGAGCCTCGTCGGCACAAGTTTTTGAAACAGTATGACTCATACAGTAGTGAAAAGATCATTCAGTCATCAATGCTGGGACCGAAGCTGAATACCATTGTTGCGCCAGACAAGCTCAGACATCATCACTCGTGGAAACTATTTTCCTTTCACCCTCTTGTAAACATATGGTCTCATCTATCTAAACAGGTATCCTAACTTCCTAAACTTAATATTATAAATGCTATAATAAGTTTGTTTGTTTTTTTGTTTGTTTGTTACCTGTTCACGCCTAAACCACTGAACCGATCATCATGAAATTTTGCATATTAGTTGTTAAAGTACAGAAAAGGACATAGGGTACCTTACACCCAGAAAAAAGTACTGTTCCCGTGGGAAAGAACAATAACTTTCGACGGTAACAATTGCTTTAGAACGCTAGATGGCGCTACGTGTCATTCAAATCAACTAGCTAATTTAATAATAATTGAATACCTAAATTAATCGTATTAACGTTAATGCTTTCTATACCGACCAACAACGTGAATTGATTGTCAAAATCTAAATTAACGCGAGCGAAGCCGCGAGCAAATGCTAGTAATATATAAAATTCACAAATAACAGGCTATTCTACAAATGATTCACCGACTTAATCGGATTAAGTCCTTCAATATTGTGTACGTGGTAAAACAAATGCCTACCCAATTATCGCTATCCGCAACATAAGTGTACTTGGCTCAATAAGGATCGCAAGCGCTGGTTAATAATAGTCTATGGATATAATAACAAGTTCATTAGTTTTCCTGGGATAGGGAAACTAAACATTTGAAACATGATTGTTAAAGTTACTATAATTATTACCATCCCGCTGTATTCCTCGGGATTAATCGCAGGTGTAATGTTGTACACCCGCGTGTTACCGCTTCGCTTGAAGGCGAGTCTAAAGTTCTTCATGGTGCACAATTTATAGTCTGCTATTTAAGACTACAAATAACAAAATTTCCTACACTTTTTCTGACAACACCAAACCGTGACTACTTGTATGATGAGCGCAAATGACTGGCGAAACCAAATTTGATTTTAAAAGTCATATGGCACCGCGCAGTGCAACTAGCTTAGTATACTAGAAGGTGCCTCTGGGTGGTTCTTTGTAAAAAGGCATTTAACATCGACATCTGGCTGTCTTTGCCCAATAAGTCTGTATGTATCGTCAATCGAAGAGGGTGTTTCCATGCAGCACTTAATTCTTTTATTCCAGACCTTTCCCAAATTCTGACACGAAACGAAAACACTCAACATTTTGTTACAGCTAACTTAGTTAACAGCCACAAACCCTTATAATTCGGGGCGGTCCACCTGCTTAACGTTTAATGCTTTAGCCGGTAACTTCGTTAAGTCCCTCAGAAGGGATAATACTCATAATACGTAAATCGTAGCACTCTTACGCTTGTTTTAATACTTCAAATTAATATAAGCTTGTTAACATTTTGAAAGGAGAATATTAATAGGTCATTATACTCTTGTTAGTTATTTAGACTTAACCTCATCGATTCAAGCCAAAGTATGCAAGGAAAGAACCTCCACGAGTGACAGAACTTGAGATCGACCCTGGGCAGCCAGCCTCGATACCACCATTGCTGACTGGCTAATCTTTCCACTATGGCATGAGCAATTTCCACATGATTGTACGTTCCGACACAACACGGCTGGACAACGCATATATACCGAGAAAATCTTTTTATATTCTCCACACTTGTGATTTTTACAATGACTTAGTATTTACTGGCACGAGAAATAAGACAGAGGAAAGAAAGAGGAGATTTTTTTCACTCGCGCCACAGCACTACTTCCTCCTCATTCGAAGAATAAAGACGAATGCTCCTGTTCATGCTAAGACTGTACCTTAGTTGTCTTTTGCTTTACCCAGGGCAAGTAAGGTAACGGGGTATTATTGGTCGGAAACCACAAACGGAATGTATCTTTTAACCTACTCTGTGTTATATATGTTTGCTGGACAGACATTTATATTTCTTTTTACAATTACCCAGACAATTTCCATTTTCTTTTTGCAACTACGGAGAACACAAAAAGAGCCCTCTTTTTGCTCAGATGGCGAATGTATTATTTAGGTGTCTGATTTGGGTCTTATTTAGCTGTTCTACACTATATTCACTATATAGAAATAATTTCATTATAAACGTTATCAGGAAGGCAAGTTCAATATAAATTTTAACTACGAGTCAATATTTAATTGTACTATCATTCAGATGCGAAATTGTATTTTCAATGCTGAACCAACGGCAGTTTCCTAGAACTTAAAATGTGATAACCAATTCTTGCGCTCAACAGGTCTCTAGGGTCACCCATAAATTAGTTTAACTGTTTGCTCCAGGCCATTAAACGAATTAACCTACCCACAAATTAAATTGTCCGTACGGGACGTTGACGTGCAACTTAAATCAACAAGAATTCTGGATGATAGAAATCAAATTTAATATCCAAGGTTCCTGCAACATGATGGCCGATATAAAAGTCAGGCCGACTTTTAAGGCCATTGTTTCAGTCCAAAGATTCCAGCGGATATTATTCGAGCAGAGAACGGACCGTCGGAATGTTTCTGACGACAAATTCCGACAAATCCCAAGATTGCTTCAGACGCTTCAAAAATAACGAGGTTCCCAAGTGTCAAGCTGAATGGAATTAAAACTTTGATATTTCAATTAATTTTCATTTGCGAAGAAACATTACGGTTGCGACGGGTCTATGCACAGAACCAGCTTATTACTTTATTGAATCAGTAATGTAATTACGAGATTGTTTCAAAACGAAGACTCAATAGCCAATTACGATTAGATAAAGAAGATTCGGAAAACATTCACTCGAATAAACAACAAATTAAATTAATTAACAATGGACTCTAAAAGAAAGAAAGGAGTTGTAAGAGCTCCCGCAGACAGTCGATTATAAAACCAACTAAACTGTTTAGTTGGATTGATCTTCTGCAACCCAGACCATACCCGTTGTGACGCGTCCACGTAAGACTATTTTATAATTTGCGCTACGTGTTTATTATAGGCGATAAGTACAACAATTTTGTATACACGAGCTGACACCTGTAACGACTGTCATAGGTCTTCATATGACACCCGAAACCCACTGCTTAACGTACTTTCCGAGGCACGGAGGGGTCAAGATGTGTGAAATATGGTCACCCATCCAAGGACTGACCGCAAGCGCTACTTAACCTCACAGATCGACCAATCTGCACGGTAGCTATGTAGCTACGAGCCCCTTTATTATCTAGATACATTAGAAACATTTTAATTTTGTTCGTATTATTATTATATTATCTTACTGTTACTGTTAGCCTGTCACATCCCACTGCTGGGCAAAGGCCTCCCTCCTTTGTTTCCATAATATTATGTATCTAGTAATAAATAAATAATTGGTTATGGGCGCCCCATGATATTAGGATCCAATGTTTCAGCTTATGAAATCATCTGCTTCAACGTCACCATTCTTTCGACAAACATGATTACCTTGGAGCTATAATTTGTTTACACAACGAAAAGCTACATTCTATATTTTGGAACGAATATAACTACCTAAGAATAATCCAATATAAGGTACTACAAACTTTGTACTTTCTAAACTTCGCGTCCTCTATATCAAATTGATATCTCGTACAGAAGACAAAACATCTTGCCCTTTTCCCTTCGGCTATGCAAATGTACTAAACATTCAAAATTTCGGCAAACTTTTTACAAGTAACAATTTGATAAAGGATAGACCCCTGTTGGGTATAAATAAAGTTTTTTTTTTTTTGTTAGAAACAGTTTTCTATTCTGTTTACGGTGGGATTACTATATTGAGTTTAAATACTCATTCAATAAAATATTCACCCTGTATTTCGCATTTCAGTATTAGATATAGCAAATAGGTACACGATGTTCTAGAATATCTATTGTCAGCCGCAACCCCACTCTTCAGTTTATAAAATGAAGCATTATATTCAACCTTTGTACTACCTATTCTATCTAAATCGGTATAATTAATTATAGATATATAGAGTATTCTTTATTGTACACCAAAGTAAATAGAACAAAGTGTAAATATATTATACATATGTATAGGGTACAAAATATGCGGTCTTATCCACTCTGTTTGTTACCATATCACGACAAAACCATTCAATCGATTGTTATGAAATTTTACAAAGAGGTAATTTGGGTCCTGGAAAATGACCAAGGTTTAATTTTATAATTGCAACTAAACACTAATTGGATAATAAATAGAAAATATACGCAGATTAAGTCGCGGGCAACGGCTAGTTATATACGTAATGGACTACAAAAAAGAAGGCTATATTATGTTATATTAATAGTAACTCGAACTTTAGTAACGGTAAAATATAGGTACATAACATTTTTGTATTTTAATATTGTTCTTTTAAGCAACATATAACATTGAAAAAAATCTACGTAATATTTTGTATACTTAGGCAAGTGATTCAACCCAATGTTTCAGTAACAAAACGTATAAGATATATAATATAATACTGTCAAATGAAGGGTTCAGTACATAAATCTCTAAGTTACGGCTATTACGTGAACAAAGGGAATAAATTCCACTCTCCATCCGATTTATTCGTTCCAACATGCAAATGTAAAAGATAAATATTTATTTGCGTTACTTAGGTCTGTAATCGTAAAGGTTCTCGATTAAAATGTATGGTTTTTAAAACGCGAAGAGCTTTGCGACCGTTCCGGAAAATGAGGCCAGAATTAAAATACGTATCAAAGGTAGGCAATTCTTTTTGAAACGTTTTAAAGCCAAATTAAACTGTGCGTGGAAACAATGTAATGGGACCGCACGAGAGGTTTTTGAAGCGGAAAACTCGATGTTTCACGGATCATTTTTCGCAGTAAGACTTCGTAAAAGCCATATTATAAGTTTGGGAAAGAAATATTTATTTGTTAATGTAATGTATGTTTTGCCAAACCAATTAGATAATAATATCAAATAGCTTAAATAAGCATTTTTAATGCTTAGGTACGTTCTTTCAAAGGCCTAGAGGTTTGTGGCATGTCACGATGGCATCATTATATGGCAGGTTTCGTTCTGTCATAATCTATAAAGACACAAGCGGCACCCGGCAACGAGACACAATATATTTTATACTGTTTGATTTCACTTCACTTGGCGGGCTAGTTAACTTCCTGCAGGTCGATTACGGCTATATTTTGTTCTCATGTGGCTGATATTACCTATGTTGGCTGAGAAAATAACGCAACTTGTCTTTGTCCGCATTCAAAACAATGTTTCATTTGT
This sequence comes from Shargacucullia verbasci, assembly GCA_947562105.1. Lineage (NCBI taxonomy): Eukaryota > Metazoa > Arthropoda > Insecta > Lepidoptera > Noctuidae > Shargacucullia > Shargacucullia verbasci. Next base: position 10,769,354 of record OX387287.1, read on the forward strand.
TTCAGATATCAAAACACAACAATGCTATAAGATGAAAATAGCAGTGCCTCTCAGCTCGTCATGCGCAGAATGTGAGGGGAGATAGCCAGTGACGTGATGCAACTTGTAATGCTAAACTTTTTAATCATGTTCGACGTGGTGTTCATATTCTTCTTGTTCCTGATCGCTGTGACTTGTGTTATGAACTACATGCCGGGCCGGAGCAAGCGGTCGGAGGTTACCGAAGATGAAGTGGACGATGACGTCATTCCTCCACCTCCACTGTTCGCTGGCGATGACGATGATGTTCCTACTACCAGTCGAGATACCTATGTGGTGATTGCACCGCCGCTAGACAACGTTAAAGCTAAGGACGGCTGTCCTGTACACGTGGTGTAGTATAAGCACTGATATAATATGTAAGTATATGCAATTTTATATCAAACGCCATCTGCACAGATTAAGGTTCGAAAATATAACTGTCACTTTGATAACAGATTCAATTTATAAGTGCTCTTGGTTGCAGAGGTCGAATTTTGAACCGATCTCACGCTTACAAAGCTCCAATTAATTACCTCGACTCAAAACTCTGAAACTTCTAACAATGTACCCTTCTAGTAAAAATCAGAGAGACTTAAAATATCTAGCATTAAAATTTAACGTAACTCCTAAAATATTCAACTCTACAATTTTGAGATTTATCTCACGTTTCAACTTTAGATACAACTCATTGAACATTTCTATTGTTTCAGATCAACGTAGGAGTTTATTACGAAGAAGCCTTATGAGAATGTAGGTGTCGAAATGTAGTCATTTTTTACCAATTAGTCGAGTTTAAATGAATTCTTGTTATAAAGACTAAAATGGTGTAACACGGGACTCAAGTGGATGTAGTTGAGTTGGTCTGTATCATGGGTACTAATATCAGAATTAATCTCTTTCGATTGCACTTTATCGAAAAATATATACATAGAGCTGTAAAGCAAACTTTAATAATAAATGTATAGGTGCCGTGTCTATATTGAAATAATATAAAATAGTTGCAGTGTTAGAAACAAGTAATAACATCATTTTTTATGTTTGATTTAAGATTTCGCTATCACGGAAGTTTCGTCGAATTATTATGTTGGGGATTTCAGTGGTGTTACTCCTACAGCGTCTAATATATGGGCCATATCACCAAGCTTCGCAAACAGGGGACTACGACGTCCATATATGGGAAACACAACACATATATAGACATAAATAACACATAAATAGCCCTGAAAGAAAATAGCTACTTCAAAATATAAAGGTTTTATTCAAATCAATGATACATACGGTAAATCTAGTTTTAATTGAATGTCAATAACACACTAAGGGCTTTACTACTCTAGCGATTTACGAGCGTGTTTCGAGCAAGGCGATGCGATCGCATGCGATCGAATGCGGTTATCACTTAATTTAATACTTTCTAATGGCCTAATAAAGTTCCATTTTGTTACTACGTCAAACACAATACTCATTTACGCCTCACAAAGTCGCCTTTGTGTTCGCGTAAGTAAATAATTCGTTATGTAAAGTGTTCAATTTTCACAGCAAATATTTGCAAGTGCTTGTTTAAGATGAATGTGACTGAATTATAGGTAAATGGTTAATAATATTAGAGTAATAATTAGTTATACGTTTCGCTTGCTACAATATATTGTATGAAATGGTTACATAAATAATTATGCTAAATATTTATTTTATAGTTTAGTATTTGCTACTATAAACGCAGTTTATTGTAAGCAGTTTCAAATGGTTGCCTCATGTTTCAAATATTTAGTTATTCTGTGTGTTTTGAATAGGAATGTATAATACGATGTTTGGTTTTTTTAAATTCAATATTATATCGTTGGGTGTATCGACAGCTCTGTATAGATCTTGGTCCTAATATTCCGTACTATACAGATATGAGGGCCACAACCCGATTTCGTGTATAACTAAATTTTTCTACTATCTTTCTGACCCATTTCATATATTCTTACATTCTAAACTCTTTCCCTGTAGTGACCCACATGTGGTTCACGGCTGTTGTTCAACTATTGTCTTCGCAGATGCAGAAATATTCTAAGATACCTAATTGTATAAATCCTTTTTGGCGAAATGTACTGCGTTAGTCCCTTTGCGGCTTATCTTATAAGCATGTCCGTTGATGAGGGCGTGTTCAGACATCACTAGCAGTTACATTACATGCTGTCAAAAGATCACTGCATTTGTTACACCTCCCACTTTAAAAGCTTTTGTGACGAAAAATGATTCGTACATTCATACATTCATTTATTACAAAATGTTCCATATAGTGACATACTCAATAATGTATAGTGCAAATAATCCCTATATAAAGTTACAAATGTGCACACATTTAATGTTTAACGAGTCCTTTGTACTGAACAAGATCCCTTAATACACACGACTTACTGCCGCAAATTATTATAAGATCAGGGCGTTGTCGACTGCTACTAGCGCCGTCAAAACACGCCTTTACCATCCTTTATGTATCTACGTAATATGAATATTGTGAGTAACCTACTATACCCACATCTTCGCTTTTCCCTATTAACGGAAGGCCTCAACCCCCCGTCACACAGCGCTTCACCGCTCGCGTCGAGAACATTCAATTATTCGTAATTAAGGAGAAACTTGAATAATTGAGTATTCAAACAATACAAATATCAATAGACTAACACAAACATTTAGTAATAGTTTATACATTAGATGTAAGGAGTTATTATAATAATAAAAACGACAATACATGTTACTAATGTTTTCTCATATCATTGTTTTTAAGTACTTATTGATCTGCTAATTAAAGTGGTTATGTATAATTTTGTTTTCTATGCCTGCCATTGACGTTACAATAATTAAGAAGGTTATTTCTGAGAAATTTGTTTATTTTGAAAGGGATCGGGGCTCGACAAAATAAACGACTTGGTAAAATTGGTATTTGGTTCTTTGAACTTTCCTGTATATTCGGCTATTTATCATAATTACTAGGATATGTATTAAACAAGTCGGTAGAAACATGTGCCATTTATACAAATACACAGGTAAATAAAGTGGGTGCGGCTCGCGTTTCAAAAAGTGAGTAAGTGAACTAAAGCTTTATAACTCTGAAAAAAAAACAAGAATATTTCTATGAGCAGTTTAGATTTCAGAAATTTAAAACTCGCGTTATAAATAATTTTTTAATGGTCAACCTATTAAACCTATAAATTGTAAAATATGTGATTTTTTTTTTATCAATGTACCTTTTCTCGTTACGCCATAACTGGTCCTTTTCCTCGAATTCATCGAAACTGGGCGCGACTCGCATCCGCTTTACAAAAAAGATTAAAATATTATCCAATTTTTTATATACGTAATAGATATTTCTTTTCAACTTAATTATTTAGACACGTTCACCGAATATATCTTAACAGAGGTGTATTTTAAATAGCCATTTAAATTTTAACGTCTTTTTTGTCAGTGAAAGGCCTTAGAAGGCAAAATAATAATGAATCAGTTTGATATTCCCGGAAACTTGAACAGATAAGTTCATTAAATATTTGTTGGTTTCCCTGATAAATGATACTGAGACTTAAATGCCGGCGCTAAGCCGGATTGTATTCTTGCTATATTTGTATTGCTTTTATTTTATTCATTTATGTTTGAAGTAGACGTAATTTAAATATTGTTTTCTATCATAGATAGGTACTTATAGTGCGTAGGTACCTGAAAAAATTATCTACTTAACAAGAATATAACTAACGAGTTAAAAAATGAAATAAATTATCCAAATTCGAATAGTAATGAATATTAAATCAAAAAACATACACTATGTGATATAAATATACACAATTTTTAAAATGTAGTTGTATAGATAACTAAAGCATTGTTTTATTGTTATACTTGCGTTGTCTGATACGCATATAATGATGTAATTAATAAAATGCACTAAGGCAGTGTCGTCATAACATGGTACTGTGTTTTATTTATTGATAAAATAACATATTAATTCACGACCATAGCATTCACGCCTTAATTCCCCGAAGGGTAAGGCAGAGGTGTATATTGTACATCCACATGTCGCCGATGCTGTTATTGAGTCCCATGTAATAGAGGGTGAGCTTATTGCCATCTATCGGGCACAGTTCCAGACTCCGTGCTGTAACTAAGATTTTCATACAGAAAACCCCAATAACACTATGCCTGACCCGGGGATCGAACCCAATATCTCACGCTTAGCAGTCGCAGTTGCGACCACTAAAACAGTGAGGCAGTCAAGGTAAAAAAAAGGAAGTGTCTATTTGACACTTACTTTTTTTTACCTTGGATACCTTGGATAAAGGAGCATAATAAATAAATAATAAAATTTATCACACAAGGATGAGATGTCAAGTTTGTGAAATGAGATATCAAGGAAGGAGGACACGTCAAGTTTGTGAATCTGTTGTCAGTGCCTGCAATTGCTTCTTTTGCAATAGTTTCTTAAAATAACTGGAGCTAAACAAAACTATCTGTGAACAAGGTAAGTTTTCGGGCAAACAATAGCGGCCATCCTTTAGTTACTTGGGTGTCGTTAAAAAAGAGTATTATGTCAAATTATGAGGAGCAACATTCTACTTTGGACTCGGTACATAACAAATACGTTTGCCAATGATTATTACCATATTTCCCTCAAGACTTTTCACCGTATGTAGAGGAAGGCCCAAGTTCTGCAATATTGTAACAAACTAATGTCATAAAGGTAAGTTTCATATTGATACGAACAACATTTTTTGCAAAAACTACTATACTGAAGGCAGTAAAGATTTTTATTTGAATACAACCAAGAGAAAATACACCACTAATAGCGCTATAAAGCGAAAAGTGTTCTTAAAAAAAATAATTTGTGGTTGTTCAAGGGCGCGGCTTCAAACGACACCTACACGATAGCTTCCTATCTATTTTTTATTTTTAATGAAACGCTAAAACTATCTCAAAGGCAAAATACTCTATTAAATTCCAGGTATTTTGTGTTTAGTTTAAGTCCTTTGAATTCTCGATAACGATACACATAACAATACTGCAGCTAACTACAGGAATAGTAAAAATTATAGTACATCACCTTTTTTTGATAACATATAGCTTTAATTCCGGAAGAAGACATGTGAGATTTTTAGGAGAGCGAAATAAATTAAATTGTAATCTATCCACACTATTATAAATGTGAAAGTGACTCTCTCTGTCTGTCTGTTTGTTATCGCGGCACATCTAAACCACTGAACCGATTCTTATGATTTTTAACAAAGAGATAGCCTGGGTTTTTGAAATGGACCAGCAAGATAGTAATTAGATAATAAATACATGCAGACAAATTTGCGGGCAACAGTTTAAAATAAAACGGAATACCATTCTTTACTATAACATTTTCCCATCACTACATGCACGGAACAAACACAGCGTCAATTATCGTTAATAGCAGTAGTGCAGCACTAATAACGTATACGTTCAGTAAACATGAATGAATATAGGAATATAGGATTCAAATCGCTAGTCCATCGCAAAGCCAGTAAATAAACCCGTGTGCAGAGATTTATAGTAGCATGAACATTACATGCAATGGCCGACCCGAATACGGGGCATAAATCACTACTTAAAAATTATACAGGGAGCTCTGAATCTATGTTTTTTAAATCATTGGAATATATTCGTATATTTTTACAATATTTTATTAATTTTACAATGATTGTATGTAATTCCACCTGAAAGTGTAAGACATTTTATTGTGAACTTTAACATTTGAACATGGATTGTTGAAAAAAATATTTTTATGACTTTCAGCAATGAAAATTCTCATTAATACCAAATTTAAAGGCCTGTTTATGCTTGTATAATAAATTATTTTCTTGAGTGTCATCATTAAAACGAGCACAAATATCAGAGTACAGGGGAAAATAAATTACTTTGACGGATACATTTATACAATTTCTAGCGACGACAAGCGAAACTGAAACTCTGAGTTCAGAAAGCGGACCTTGTTGGACCATTAAGACTACTTATTTATTTGGGTATATAAAACCCTCTTTCAAAACTTTCGTTGCATAATTTTTCGGAAAATCGCTATCGACTCGGTAATGGAAAATGTGCCCAAGACATTTTAATTAACAGATTCGAGGTCCACGCCAATAAAATGTCAAGATAATTTTACGTGTTCTCGAGCGCACCTGCGGCGCGAATTTGACGGCAAATCGATAGAACAACAAAATGTACCGTTCAACAATGTACAGACAGAATAATAAATTTCCTTGATACGTCAATCGTCTATTGAAGTATTACGAACAATGTTTGGTTGATTTTGAAAGTATGTCGAGGTATTTTCTTTTACCTTGATGTGAGTAAAAGGAAAACTTGATGTTTCGGCTCGCACCTGGCATCCTATGTGTCGTAAAATTTGTCTGAGGGATTGCGATTAGGTAGGGTGCACATTATTCCAAGAGAGTTTAGGCAGCATGACATAAGGTGGGTTCATACATACATGTTCGGTTCAGTATAATCGATTCGCGATTTTTTGTTGAACGACGACACCATTTCAAATATAGCTTTCCTCTATGATGACTGACAATCTATCCCTAATATGTAGTAGGTATGTCTAAAACATACCATATCCAAGTAGAAAAATAAAAGTAAAATTTCTTGTATCATATCAAAGAATAATAAAAATTCGAGGTTATATTTGCGATAGGTAAAAGAAATGAAAACCACAAACATGGCAAGCTTTTGCACCAGGTTTGCGTATGATATTCGTAAACTGGTGGTTTTATTCCATTTATTCACTGATTTGTGGGAATTGGCTCCTTAGTTTAGTATTTGACTTATTTACCTACAATATACATAGCTCTTTTAGATACAAAATACATACTTATTTTAATGGTTTTTGGTTATATATATTTACTTTCAGTCTCTAATTTCCTGTTAATAAGTAAGTACAGTAAATAAAAGCTTTTTTGACCTATCCTTTCCACACATATTCACCAAAAATATTTTTTCAGAAGGAGGAAAAATTCAATAACTTTATGTTTTCTACATTGAAGTATGGGCTTTGGTTTGACAGACCATTATAATGAAAAAATATCTTCGTTCGTAGAAAATCATATAATTTTGTTTAGCCGCAGGCTTGATTGCCTTCGAATTAATGTATTATACCAATTATATACAGCTTGCATAGAATGTGTTATTTAATGTGAATATTTCTGAGGTGCTATTGCATTAATTTTGTGGATATATGTTTTGGATTTTCTTGTAGTTGAGAAATTATATTAGTAGCACAGTCGTACTTATATAAAATACAAAAATAACTAATTATTCTTGCAATCTGTTTCTGTATGATATTAATAAAACTGTAGCGACTACTACTGGCAACATGGCAAAAAGTAAAAGCGCCATCTATCGGAGTGAAGCTACAACAACAAACCCTGAATCGCACTATGAAAGTTTACAAGGCTTCTAACAAATATACGAATGTCCGACATCAATCGTCGAGCTTCGGCCCGCCAGGCCAACCACCTTGCCTGGTCGGAAGATCCTCCCTTTTCAACGTAGGATCACCATTCCTCGTTCCCCCATAAAACTATAAATATTTCTTCCTATCTATCTGAACAGATTTAACTTAAAAATTAGTGAACTGATTTTGATGAAACTTTCACTGTATCGCTTAGGACTAGCTCTGTTTATAAATATGTATTTGCACTCATAAGAGTTGTGCCACCGTTTTTCATAAACCTTGAGAGCAAAGTGAAGTAAAATTGTGATCAAATGAACGTAGAGAATTAGTTATGAATGAATAATATTCATTTCATAATTCCTCAGTCCGCTATTTAGTTCAATACATTTGGGCTCAAAATGCCTCGCATTGAATTTGAATTATACGGCTGGTTACACATGTCAGTTACATGACGCCCGTTGTGCGGACTTTCGTCTCGACCGCATTAAAATTATTGCACCGATTTTACGTTTGTAACATAATGGAAAATAATAAAATTTTGTCCGGGAAAAAGATTTTTTCTATGGTATTTTTGAATGAACTCAGCTAGTAATTTGATAAAAGAAATTGCACAGTGGAGATTTTATCTTTATTTTATGAATAGGTACCAACCATTATCTCTTGAACTGTCCCATTGACATAGAACCGGCGATCAGACATTTCAAGTTTCTGAATGCTTTCTGGTCTAGTGATCATATGTGTGATTGCTGAGTCTGGGTCTGGGTTTAATTCCCGAGTCGGACAAAATGTTATTAAGTTTTTGTGTGAGGAAAAAAGTAAGGTAAGGAATTAGATACCCGATAAATGGCAACAGGCCCTCTCTCCCCTATTATATAACGGCATCGGCGAAATGTGAAAACAACAGTGCAGCTCTAACTATTCCTTCGAAGAGAACACGCGTGATGTTTATGTTATTTCTTGAATCCGCTGTTCATTTCAATACATTTAGAGTCAAAATGCTGGCATGGAATTACACGGGCGGTCACACATGTCAGTCTCAGTTACCTATATGTAACCCGTTTCGGTTCCAGTCTCAACCACACCTCAATTTTACGTTAAAGTTCTGTAAAATTGAATTCTGGAACACTACATTTTTTTTGCATGTTCTTAGTATTTTTTATTGTGTAAAGAGTTTTTATACAAATTTCAAAGACAATCTTTTTTTTTGGTTATTACGTATGACATTATTCTTCCACGGCGGCATTGTAACTGTCTAGTAGGTTGGCAGTAATCCATCGGTTCCCTTCTCGACTTTGACGACAATCTTGACATTATTGGCGACCATGAAATAAGGTGATAATATATTCTATATTTTCCTGTTACTCTCAGGCTAGGAAGTTAAATTGTGACTAAACGTGAATGGAAATTAAAGCAACAAATCCCATACAAATGTTAATGAACAATAATTTACGAATACTTAAACAGAGTTGAGCTAAATAATCTGGCCACGTTTCGGTTCGCTTTTATAATATAATATAATATATAATAAATCATTTATTTCGGGTTGCATAGACCCATAGATAAATACCTTAACCTAAGTATACATATTATAAAATAAAATCTGTGTTAGTAAATAAAAATTAAAACTAATGTTAGTAACACTTCACTGGCACTAAGTCTTGGTGCATTCCAGTGGCACTTGTCCGCGGAAGCGACGGAACACCACGTCCTGAGGCCAAAAGCTTTCGTTCAACACCAAGTCAAGGTAGCATGTCGGTATGCGCACCACAAACGCCTTGAAATTGACGTTGCGGTGCGACTCCAGCAGCTGCACTCTTGGCGTGTACTGCAACTTTCGGCACACGTACTCCACGATGTCCTCTGTCTCAGTTGTGTAGTGCAGACGAGAGATGTACACCGGGGTATTTGGCTTTGCGGCACGAAGCTTTACATTGGGCTCCGCAGGAGCCTTGCCGCAGCGGTTCTTACTGTTTTGCTGACGGCGCTTCCTCCTTTGCACCGTCACAAAACCGTCGCCTTCTTCAGCCCCATTCGTTGCCTTTGTAGGCACGGGCTTTGCAGAGGGAGCAGCAGGGGTACTCGCAGTGACCGCTGGCTCAGGTGGTTGCGTCATTCGGGCAGCGCTACGGGGAGGGGCTGCGGGGGGGACGGGTGCGGAGCAGCTTGGCGCGCTTGCGGCGCGCAATGCAGACTCAGCATTCGGCGGCGGCGACAAAACTGCTGACGCGAAACTTGCAACCGATGTGTCGAGGCAGGCTGCTCCTCGGCGCGTGTTTACGTTGCTTACACGCGCCGGTGACCCAGTTAACGCCACAGAGTTGCGCAACTCATCGAGTTCTTTGCGCAGATCTGCGACGGTGGTCTGGGATGCGTCCAACTTCCTGTGCACATCAGCCAAACTTGCCTTCAAGGAGATGATGTCCTTAAGAAGGCTTGTTACGTCGACGTGGTCGAAAGTGACGGGAGGTAATTTGTGCAATTCCTTCGCCACAAACGTCGGCACGTCGTCAGGATCGGTCTCCTTCATCAACGTAATAACGTCTTGTAGACTTTTCTTTGTCCCGTCACGTCTACGAGACACCATCTGATCGGTTTTATTTAGCAACCGAAACAGCAACAGCTTTGCAGCAGCAATGTCCTCCTCGCTAAAGTTGCTTGCAGAGATTTGGATGGCAGACACCTCGTCCATGACATCCAGCTTCTGTTGCAGGAACGCCAGCAGCTCATTTGCCACAAGTTTGTCACTCATGGCAACAAAAATTACGAGCGTCGGCTTGCGCCGCGCTGAGCGATATTTACTATTAAATACGTATTACTACGTCCGACTCAGAGCGCGGTGCGAACTGAACTGATGCTTTTAATTTAAATCAAAGGTTATATCGCTCGCTAATGAAGCGATAAATCTGTGAGAGAAATTCTCAACCTTTAGGCTATGCTAACGTTAAACTTGTTACTCTTATAAAATTTTGGGTGAAGAAATTGAAACATTTCATAGTTCAATGTTTTTAATCTTATATATCTTATATTTTTCACTACAGAGTTCTATTAATAACTTATATAATTCAAATGAAAGTTACTATATATTTTTTAGCCATAGCTAATCAATTTAGCTAAATTGATGGCTAAAATCGCATGATGTTTAAAAAAGTA